>OV049924.1:256186075-256786075 GCA_920104205.1 Eupeodes latifasciatus | reverse complement strand
ATTTTTGAAATTAAATATTTCCAGGAGTAATTGGATCCATAGATGGTTGCCATATAGCAATTAGAGCACCGACTATATCCCCAACTCCTATATAAATCGGAAAGGATTCCATTCGGTTCTACTGCAAGGAGTTTGCAACCACAGACTGGAGTTTACGTACTGCTATACTGGCGAAGCAGGTTCAATTCATGACGCGCTCTTATTGAGGAGATCAAAAATAATAAATAAAATCAACTCAGGTTGTCTTACTAAATTAAGTTTATTTATTTCAACATATTAAGTTAATTAAATGAAATTTATTGAAGGTGAATTCTACATACATGAAGAGCAGCATCTATTGGGAGATTCAGCGTATCCTCTGAAGCAGTGGCTGGTAACTCCTTACAAGGATAATGGGCGTTTGAGGGATGAACACAAAATATTTAATAGGATTCATTCCAAATGTCGTGTTTCAATTGAGCGCGCATTCGGATTGCTGAAAGGCAGGTGGAGGAGACTTTTCAATATAAATTCACTGAAGCCTATATCAATTGTGAAATATATTATGGCCTCATGTATTTTACATAATATATGTATAGCATCCAACGATACGGCAGAAGACTTCATCATTCTTGAAGACGACGAAGATATTGACGATGACCGTGAAGCGGACTCTATCGACATGCAAACAGCTCAAACAAAAAGAGAAAGTTTGATGAATGCATTATTTTAAAGCTATGTATATGATAACAAAAAAGTATTTTTAAAGTTCAATTAATACAAATAATAGTAAAATCATATACACAAAAAATATATAAGTTTCAAAAAGAATGTCCATATATAGTGTTTTAATTGAATTATTTATAGTTATGAAAAACTCAAACAGACTTCATAAAAGCTGCAATTTGAAAGTTTCTGAACGGATTTTGATGATTGGAACGCTTTTCAACCTCAATTTAAATCTCCTTACTGGTTCTCAAAACCATTTTCAATTCCATTGGAAAAATCGTATCTTTTCATATGGATCCATATGATATGTTAAAATAAAACAAGAATTATATTTGTATACATAGAAAAATATCACTTTATTTATATTTTTTTGTACTTAAAGTAAACTTTATTTGAAAAGCTTATCACATTTGAGTATCAAGTGCTTCATTAAAAAAAGAAAAAAAAAACACTTCATAAATAACGAAAAAGTAAGAAAAAAAGGAACTGCTAAATTTAAAAAAACGAAAAAAAAACTTCATAAAAGAATTAAAAATAACAAAAAAGTAAGAAAAAAGGGAAGTGCTACATTAAAAAAATAAAATAAAATACTTCATTAAAGGATAAAAAAAGGATGAAAAAAGTGAGCAAACAACTACTACATCTTGTCTATCATTTTTTGGAACAAGTCTAAAAATTTATTAGAGACTTCCATTCTCTCACGATGTCGTTTTTCTATCCTATTCTCGACATCATTATTCTTCCTCTTCCTCTTCCTGTAATTAGTCATGAAAGTTTCTTCTAGGACGATATCTGGTTCTTCTACCACAGTGTTCTGCCACTTGAACGCCAGAATCTTCAGAAAAAATAACAGCCGGCGGATGGATTTCGGGTGCTCGAAATAGTATATCGTGTATGGAATCAAAATACACCCAATACTTCCTCATGTTTCCTGTCGTGTCGTTTTCTTCTTTTATTTTTTTATATTGTCGCTTCAGGCCTTTCCATTTGGAGTCGACCTGCTCAAATGTTATTTTAACATTGAATTCTTCGTTAATTTTTGGGCAATTTTTTGGTATATTGTTTTTTTCACGTTTGTTTGAAGGCGTTCAAAATTTTCCTTAATCAAATTAATCAAAAAAACAGTCATATCGTTGGTCCATTTGACGCCTGAAATAAATTTGATTCATAAAAATGCTATATGCAATTAGTTTTTTCTAAACTATCTTACCTTCTCCACCAGAGCAACCAGCCTCTTCCGCCATTTTTATTGTTTTGATGATGATTTTTTTTTAATTTCCCGGCTTTCAGATATCAAATTGTTTGTGCTCAGCATTTTACTCCGTTTACTCTGTTATTTTATTCTGAGCTCACAGAGCGCGCTCTGAACATGTTCAGAACTAAAAAAGAAACACGAATTTGAAGCTCTGAACGTTCAGAGTTCAAAAAGAAACACAATTATTTTTTTGACAGTTCGAGCTCTGCTCTGAACTAAAAAAGAAAAACGCCCCTTGTAAACTTGTTTTCATCATTGAAAACAAACATGGAAATTTTTTGACAGAAATCTGTCATTGGAATTGTGTGAAATTCTAACACAAATCAGTGGAACGATTCGTTTCTCTTTTGAACATACAAGTATCAGCTGTCCAGGAAAATGAATATCCCTCCGGAAAATAGAAAAATACATTTTAGAGAAAAATAAATGCGCAATAACACTTTTTTCTCAAAAAAATTCTTTGTGTGATTTCCGATCGATCAGTTTATAATTTTCATTTCAAATC
Organism: Eupeodes latifasciatus; assembly: GCA_920104205.1. Lineage (NCBI taxonomy): Eukaryota > Metazoa > Arthropoda > Insecta > Diptera > Syrphidae > Eupeodes > Eupeodes latifasciatus. Next base: position 256,783,607 of record OV049924.1, on the reverse strand, counting down.
AAAGGGAAACACCTTCAAATATCGATTCAAAAAATTTTGCGGTAAGATTTAACAAATATATCAAAAGTTGTAGTTTACTGTCACTTATTTTTCAAAGAGACGGCGGCTAACCCCTAGAGCCTTTTGTTTTGACAACTTACAGAAAATTATCCAGAAATTAACTTCAACTCTGTTCAATTTCAAGCGAGATACATAGTAGAACGATGCATTAGAAGAAAGAAAGTGCAGATAAAAGCCTGTAAGAGTTGTGGAAATAGCAAATGCCTGGGCTGCATTGCTCAATATTTGCTGCAACCACAGTGTGTCCCATCCAGAAACTAATTTTACTGATTTTTATCGAAACCATGGCTTTAAAATTCCGTCAACAGGAGAAAGCTTTTGAGAGGCTAAAAGAATTCGTCATGCTATAAAACACGATTTGAATGTAATGTTATTCGATTATCAAAATAGGTAAATGAAACAAAATTTTTTAGCCCCTTATTTAAACAAAACAATAACAAAAAAATAATATTAGGTACATACAAATCACAAACAAATTAAATGCATCTCTTAAGCTTATTGATAAATAATAATATTAAAAGTTTAACCTAAAAATTTCTTTGCACTTCACGTTTTTCTTTTTGCAGTCAAATTATTGAAATTTGGAGTTCCAACTCCATTAATTTTAGTTCATTTGCCAATTTAGCCACCTCTAGCTCCATTTTTCTCATGAGCAGTTCTCCTTTTTTCATTGAGATCTTCGCTTCGTTTTTCTTATTTTTATTATCTACAAGTAGCCGAATAGCATCTCGGATTTACGCAAGAATTTCGTTTGTTTTGTTTTGAGCTTCGAGTTGATTTTTAAAAAATATTTCTTGAAGATCTATTTGCTTTTTTAAAGCATCGTCCTCAAAGTATTTTTTCCTTTGGAATAATCTTTGTTATTTAGTTCCTTTAAAACATTTAGAACTTTTCCAGTTTGGTGCGCTTGTCAAATCATCCAGGAGCTACTCAACTTCATAAATTATTTGTTGTTCATGTTCTCAAAGAACAAAAAAAAATGCTACGAGTTCATTTTATTTTAAAAATTCTTTTTTTTTTGTGATGAACACATATTCTTCATTTATTATTTTCTAGAAAATTTTATTAGAAAATAATAAATGAAGAATATGTGTTCATCACAAAAAAAAAAAGAATTTTTAAAATAAAATGAACTCATTGCATCTTTTGCAGTTTTGCCACTTCAATTTCAAGCAATCATCTATTGAAACTATAGATAGTATCCCCGCTATTTTAAGATTTTCGAACGAATTCAAAGTAAAATTCCAAATTTGAATAAAAAACATACAAATTCGATACCTGTTGTTATTGAGAATCTGATGTAGCTTAGTCATCAACTCTTTCTTTCCTGTTGCTACAATCTTCATATATAATTTCTGTATTTCCAATTTCAACAAGAAAAATGCTTTTGAAATGGATGCCCATGTTGTGTAATGCGTAGCAGGCGTTGAAAATGTGTGTTGCTGTTTTTGGGACATAGTGAAACTCTTTGGCCCCAAGCAAGCATCTCCATCTTCCTTTTAGCACACCGTTGGTCCTTTAAATTATATGTTTTTAAGCATCATTCACATGAGCGCGACCAACGAACGACGAATGAATTACAAAATGTGAGTTTATATACGTTTGAAGACATATTTCCACACAAATTCTTAACAAAACGATAGCAATATAGTTTCTATTTGATTTATGATGCATACTTTTACTTTTCAATATCATATATTAATAAATTAAAGAAAACAAATTTATTCGTCGCGAAAAAAATTATAGTTGATACGAACTGTCAAACTTTATTCGCGTTCCACATTATCCACACTCGCAACGAATAAAAAAATCGCGCGTACTTAACCTAAAAAAATCGTTCTTGTTTTGGTTTCGGTGGTGAATGTCAAACTTCATTCGCGACGAATTAAAAACTCTCATGTGAAAGAAATGTCAAAATCGACGAATATTCGTTCATTCGTTGGTCGTTGTTCGTGCTCATGTGAATATTGCTTAACAGTCAGAAAAGTTATTCGTTCAGAAGTTGGTGATTTTTAGTTACACAATATATTGATGGAGAGTTGACATTTCGATTATGGCAGCATCCAACATTCTCCCCCCCAGTGCACAAGGTAAACGGTCATATCACTCTGGTCGACCATAAGCGTTGAAGAGGTACCAAATGTATTAATTTATAATATTACATGCAAAAAGAGATATGATTAATTATCTTTTCAATTACTATTTATTTTAAACAATATGTGTATTAAAATACATCTACTTCATCAAAGTTTACTATAGTTAATAAATTTCAACCTTCGTTTTGCTTCATGTAAACCCTAACAAAAAGTTAACGTCAGTTTCGTACGACATCCCTGACTTGTAATTGCATATTGCAATCGAAGCTTAAATAAGGTCGATACTCGAGACAGCGTATGCAGTTTCCTTTCGATTCCGACATTATTTTCCATTCATGTTTATCTTGTGCAGTACCTATGTATGTATATTTTATTGTTGGTAAAAAATAAAAAAACATAATTATCGCGATCGGTGTGTGTTCCGTTTTCCATTAATTCATTTATTTGGCAAGTATACTTTAACTGTTCCTTATTGGTGTGATATTTCACTAAAGTAATAAATAATTTAATTCAATTGAAAGTGTTTCAATTTGTGTACTATATGTATGTTTGAAGTGTTCTTCCGTTATTTCCATTGTATATAAAACTAAATAGTACTATCATGAAGATGAACGGTCGGCATGACTCTTCTCAACGACTTCCCAAACGTCAAACATGTGGAATGTATTGCGGTGAGGGGAGAATGAGCGAGAGATTTCCAATATTAAATAATAATTTTCCAGATAATTGAAGAAAAGAAGATAGAGAAGAATGTATACAAATTTAGCGATAGTTGGAGGGAGTCAATGGAAAGGCATTTTTTTTATTATTTTTCAATGCATATTCTATACAAATATGTATAATGTGTTTTTTTTTTTGCTTGGTAGGTATTGAGGAATATTGAAAAATATCAACAAGGCAAAAAAAGGATTGAATGAGTACAAACTGTTTCCGGTTCCCAATTTGAAACTTTAAGTAGGTACTTCTTTTTTTAAATTCAAGTAAAATGGCAATGAGAAAGAAAAATAATATAATGCTCATAATGGTCAGATATTTTTATTGTTTGTTTTTTATAAGGATAAATATAGGTAGATAGATATTATATAACCTTTACAATGTTGGATATTTTTAGAAATATATTTTAGATTTAGATTTATTTATTCATTTTATACTTAAAAACTATTTTACAAAAGTTTATATGATAGAAATATACATATATAGAATAATAGTGTTCATTCTGTAACTTTGGAAGTTAGTGGTGAATGAAACATCAAAAGCTTTATTTATAATTCAAATAATATCTGATGTGGGGTGACAATCAGTGTTTACAAAGTTTAATGATATAATAAAGAAAAAAATAGAGAAAAAAAAAAATGTACTTTACAATTATGAAAATGTTTTCAGAAAAATAATGAATACAAATTTATATACGTAGAAGTTCATGGCCTACATTAACAATTTAAAAGAAAAGAAAAATAGCTAATATTTAGATAAAAGATTCAATACAATTGTAATTCAGAGTGAATAACCAGTCTTTGACTTTTTTAATGAAAGAAGTAGAACGAAGAGTCTCTCTGATACATAAAGGCAATTTATTAAAAAGATATGGAGCTGTGTATGTATAAAAACGTGAAAAATGAGTTTTATGAGCAATTGGAACATTTACTAATCTCAAATTATTTATCCGCAAATTATACATTTGAGAATTCCTACTCGGAATGTTACCGCTTTGTTTGAAAAACTCTCTTAGAACTTTAAATACGTATAAATGTCTCATTGGAAGAATTCGCAAATCTTTAAATAAAGGCAAACTTTCAGCTAACCGATTCTTTTTGTTAATAATTCTAATTAAGTGCTTCTGAGCTATCAGTAAAGGTCCAAGAGAGTTAGCATACGAACCACCCCAACAAGTGATACCGTATTGCAACTTCGAGTGAGCAAGGCCATAGTAAATTCGAGTAAGTACTTTTCGAGAACAAAACTCTTTTAAGAGATACATTTTACGTGTGACCAACATCATGTATGCTTTTAACGTTTGGATATGAACTTTCCAATTTAGATTAAAATCGATCGCAACGCCAAGGTATTTGAAGTGATCAACTGATTCAATTTTGAAACATTTTTCAGAGCACTGCAAGCTAGATTTAAAATTTGTTCTACCACAATTGTGAATAGGTAATGCAAATCGATTACAGTCGTAGGCATGAAAACAGAGGTTATATTCTTCTAAGCTATTTCCGGATAATTTAAAAGAAATTAGTTTAGTTTTCTCACTAATGATTAATTTATGTGAGGTAAACCACAATCTTAAGATTTCAAGATCTTCCTCAATATTAACAACACATTCAAATAAATTTTTACATTCATACGTAAATGCGATATCGTCAGCAAAAGCAGTAGGAATACCATTAAGTCTTAGCTTAAGGAGAGAGTTGATGTAAATAAGGAAAAACAATGGGCCGAGTACAGAACCCTGTGGTACACCATTTCTTAAAGGTTTTGAGTCACTTAAAACTCCATTGACATTTACCCTCTGCTTTCTGTCTTTTAAATAAGATTGAAGCCACCGAAAAATATGACCTCGAAAACCAGCATTGTACAATTTATGAAGCAATAGATCATGATCCACCATGTCAAATGCCTTAGTCATATCAATAAATAGACCCATGGTTGCTTTATTATAGTTAAGACCAGCATACAGTTGGCTACAAACCCTCAATATGGCATCTTCCGTTGACATACCTTTTCTGAAACCAAACTGATTGCTGCAAAAAAAGTTAAATTTATCTAAAAACGACACAATACGAACTTTTAGTAATTTTTCAAAGATCTTAGAAAAAGTGGAGAGGAGAGATATAGGTCTGTAATCCGAAATCTTTTTTCTGCAACCTTTTTTAAAAAGTGGTATAACCTCCGCACATTTAAGGTGATCAGGAAAGCAACCCCTATAAATACTTTGATTGAATAAGAAACATAAGACGTCTACTATGTAGAAGGCAATATGTTTCAAAAATACACTTGATACACCATCAGTCGTGCAAGAATTTGTATTTCTTAAGCCCAAAATTACATTATAGATTTCACTCGAAGTTATCTCTTCAAAAACAAAGCTGTTAACTTGGATATCTTCGAAATCTGAAGAATTTGAGCAATTGCAGGTATTACTGCTGCCGGTTACAGGTTTAAGTTTTTCAGATATTTCTGTGAAATAATCGTTAAATTTATTAGAAATAATGCAATAATCTGATATTGTTACTCCGCCAACTTCTATTTTAGCAATTTCAATCCGATTTCTTTCAGTCCCTAAAATTTTATCAACTACTCTCCATTCTTCTCGTAAATTCCCATCAGCTCTTGCAATCATATCGGAGTAGTAATTATTACGAGTATCCTCTATCTTATCAGAAACAGTTTTGCATACGTTTTCATAATGTTTTTTAAGTTTTTTATTTTTTGGATGTTTCTTACATTTCATGCTAATTTTTTTCTTCTTTTTAATTTGATTAAGAAGATAAGAATTCATCCAAGGCTTTGAAAATTTTTGGCTACTGAACTTTTGCCTAGATGCAAAGGAACATGATTTTATGTGGTTTTGTAAAATATTTATAAACTGATCAAATGCAATGGAAGGGTCACTTTCTAAATAAACTTGATCCCAGAATTCGTATTTCAAGCATTCTTTTAATAATTTAAAATCAATTTTATATTTCGTTTGATTAGCTCTTGGTTTCAGTTTCTCAGAACTTATATGAACACTATGATAAGTAAGCACAGTCATTCTGTGATCAGTAAGCTTAAAATCATGGACACTACCACTAAATAAGCTTTTATTATTCTTATGAGATCTTAAAAATATGTGATCAATGCAACTTCCAGTTGAATCGGTCACGCGGGTTGGTTCGTTAATAAGACTCTTAAGACCATTAGTAGCCATTGTAAACAAATAGTTTTCGGAATCATTATCTAAGTCATTGAGTATATCAATATTAATATCTCCCAAAACAATTAAATTTTTTGCCTTTATTGTTTTAAGAATATTGCTAAATTCGTCAATGAATTTTTTTTTATTAAAACCATGTAATCTATATAAGCACAGTATAGTATAGTTAAAATTATCGAACACAATCGTTAGATTCATTGAGTCAGCGCTAGTTAGATTTAATTTAGAACAATTGCACATATAACCATCCTTAACATACACAGCTACACCTCCAGCAGAATATGAGTTATTACAATTGGCAAATAAAGAGTATCCCGGTATATTATATAGACTAAGTTCAAAATCATATACCCAAATCTCACTCAAGACTATTACTACAGGTAAATTAATAAGAGACTCAACATGAACTAATAGACTAGAAAAATTTTTTCTTAAGCTACGTATATTTTGATGTAAACAAAAACAATATCCAACTACATCTTCAACTGGGTATTCAAATGCATTTAAGACTATGTTTGGGCCTGAATTAACAACATTCATATTTTTTCAAAATCAACAGCACTGTTTATTCTTACATAGTTGTCACCCTCTTTCTTCCGCATATATATAGCCCCATTCTTCGTCCAGACATATTTATACCCCTTGTTGACTTTCATCGACTTCGCAGTGTTTAGTAATCGTCTTGTTTGATATGATAGGCATTCGTTGATATACATATTTTCTGATTCCACTTGTGCATTGAGTAAGTTGGTAGTCAGCTGTTCTTTTTTTTCCTCGTTTCGCTGTCATTATTTTCTCCTTGGATTGATAAGAGATGAATTTTACTTGGAGAATATTTTTGCTTCTTGAACTGCTCCCCCTCCCGCTATCAGAAGTTTGTGAATTTGCTACGTTAATTTTTTTCAAATAGCACTGGTCAATTTCTCCTTCATTTACATCTACGTTCAATCCATCACGAAAGACTTTCAAAGCGAGATCAGTGTTAGACATTGCTGTGCTTATGGTTGGAACGTTGAAAATTTCAATGCAGTTGATGAGTAGCTGTTGTTCCAGGTTATTGACTTTAAGCTCTAGAGAAAGAATTCTTTTTTCACTCTCGGAATTTTTTGCAATGAGAGCATTTATTTGTTCTTTTTGATTTTCTTCAATTAAAACAACTTTAGCATAGATCATCTCTAATGTAATTGTTGATACATCTCCAATTTGTGTTTCGGAAGCAGATTCTGAGATAGAGCTTGATTTATTTTGGTTGAAAGGTGAAGAAAATTGTTGAAGCGACTTTTTTGGTGGTGGTGGTTGATGTGGTGAGGCGGCGGGTGGTGGACAAAAAGCTTTAACCACAGGTGATTGTTTGGATAAAGACTCTCTTCGTTGGCTGGTACACGATTGACATCTCCAAATAGAGTTACCTTTCCTTTTTCCAATCTCTGCGGCAGTAATCCTAGCACAAGTAGCGTGAAAAGTGTTATTGCAAGCATTGCATTTCACTTTGAGATCTTTTCTATCGATTTCAGATTTACAAATTCCGCACAGCATTATGAAAATTAAAAAAAAAAGGAAACTTTACTTTGTAAAAGAAGGAAACAAAAGCTCTCGATGCGACTGCACCCCACAACGACTATCGAAAGACGTGTGTTTAATGTTTTCTATTTCTTAAGCATAGTAAATACGCAATCATGTAGGTACAAATTACAGTATTAATTTATTTTATTGAAATAACACTTAATATAACTGTTTGTTCACATAAAAAAATTAGCAATTCCTTTAATTTTAAGTGTGAAACATATTTCCAAGTTTTAGTATTGTTTTTTTTGTAGGTTTTTATTTTTTGTAAAAAAAACTATTACCTACTTCGATTTTTCTCAAAATTTGTCATAATTTTGAAAACAATATTTCCTATAAGTTAAAATTAGTTGGAAGTCATAATCTCAAATTTTTGAAAAGATATTTGAGTCGAAAATCAATTTGTACCACCTTTTATAACTTTTTTTTTAGGTTTTTATTTTTTGTAAAAAAATTGTCAATTCGATATTTTTCAAAATTTTTCCTAATGTTGAAAACAATATTTCTTATAAGTAAAAATAAGTTTGAAGCCTTAATCTCAAGTTTTTGAAAAGATATTTGAGTCGAAATTCAATTTTTACCAACTTTGAGTAATGTTTTTTTAGGTTTTTATTTTTTGTAAAAAAAACTGTCAATTTTATTTTTCTTAAAATTTTACCAGATGTTGAAAACGTTATTATTCGTTGCACAAAATTGTTTTGGAGATAAAATCATTTCTTATTCGAAAATTTTCGAGGTGACAATTTTTTTTCAGTTTTTTGATTTATAAAAAAAACCGTTAATTGGATTTTTTTTTTCAAAAATATTCTTGTGTTGTATCACGTGCCAATATATAATATAAAATTTAATTCAAGTCTCTAGCGTCAATGGTTCGTGAGATATTGAGGGTTAACCAACATTTTCACCTGTTTTTTTAAAATTGCTATGGTAAAAAAAACCACCCACTCAATTTTTTTGAGAGTCCTTTCTGCATCTTTCTGCTTTATTACCTGTATAACAAAATTTATTTGAAGTCGATATCTCTAGACGTACGAACGTACGTACACACGCACGCACAGACATCTTTCTAAAAATCTTTTATTTTGACTCTAGTGACCTTGAAACGTCGAGAAATGTCAAAATTTTCAATTCGACAAATCGGACCCATTACAATAACTTCCAATGGGAAGTTAATAAATAAATAAAGTTTTATTTATTTATTTTATTATTTTTGGCTTCATTAGAACCAGTATTTAAAAAAAGTTATTCCAACGCCTAGCACTACATGCCAATCTACTTAGATACTACTTACATACCCACCCTCTACCTACATATACCTACATTGTAGAAATATAAAATTATAAATATTAAAAAATGTATTTACATACTTCTATACCCCATATTCAAAATATGGCAACAATGAATCCTACAGAGAATGAAATTTGCAAACGTTGCATTTAAATTTTCAAATTTCTCAAAAACTGAAAATCTAAAATCAAATGAATATAATTTTCTTCAAGCAAAATACCTACTGCTAAAAGCATACAAAATACAATTCATAGCTATAACGATATGTATATATGCATAACTCCTTTACATTGATAGGTAGGCAGAGGTACAAAAAAATTCAAGGTAACTATGGTAACGAACTGTTTTTGTGTTTTTGTTTTCACATTTTCTCATTTCTTTTAAAATAAACAGCTGATTCAACTGACTCCCTCACACATCTTAATACTTATGAGGACAAAATAATATACTCCTTTCATTCCCACTCTTGCTTTCAAAATTTTATTTTCCAGTCGCTCTTAGTTTCGACACCAAATTTCCGTACACGCAGCGCCCTCATGCTCCGCCTTTCGTACCAAAATTTTCTGTTCCATGATAGTACTATTCAGTTTTATATACAATGGTTATTTCTTAGTTTGTGCCATCAATTAACTTTTTTTTGAAGAGGTTCGCGTCATTGAGATTCTGTCCAGTGTTGTTGTTGTTAATTTACATTCAGCTATATATTTATATTTCTTGTGGCATAGTAGGCAATTAATTGAGTTCCTACTATTTTGTTTATATGTGATTTATTATACATACATATTAGAGCGTTTCAAAAAAAAAAAATTATTTTTTCTCGGAACCAGGCTCAAAAGTTTCGTTTACATGCCAAAATAGGCCTCTGAAAATATGAGCCCTTAATATTAATATTTAGGACATCCGCATCGCATTTTTCGATAAGAATAACACAGGAAAAAAATTTTGTTTTCTTCTGATTTTTATAACTAACGAACGATAAATTGCATTGTAATACCTCTTATGTATTTTCTAGAGAATTGAACGCTCTACAAAAAAGGTTGAATGTCAATTTTTGATAAATCAACTCAGTCGAAAGTTATTTAAGATCAAAGTTTAATTTACCCTTAATTAAGGCGTTTTCTTTACAATACTCCTAAATTTATAAGATTAGGTACTAGTTTCAAAACCAACTGAAAGTTTATTTCTAAGCTCTCATATGTACATAGAGTAAAAAAAAACAAAACTCTTATATTTTGCCCTCAAAGATTGCTGAAATTTTATTAATCAAACAGTTTTAAATAAATTGCGCTCGAAAACAGCTGAAATTTTTCTGTTTGATTAATAAAATTTTAGCAATCTTTGAGAGCAAAGTATAAGAGTTTTGTTTTTTTTTACTCTGAGAGCTTAGAAATAAACTTTCAGTTGGTTTTGAAACTAGTACCTAATCTTATAAATTTAGGAGTATTGTAAAGAAAACGCCTTAATTAAGGGTAAATTAAACTTTGATCTTAAATAACTTTCGACTGAGTTGATTTATCAAAAATTGACATTCAACCTTTTTTGTAGAGCGTTCAATTCTCTAGAAAATACATAAGAGGTATTACAATGCAATTTATCGTTCGTTAGTTATAAAAATCAGAAGAAAACAAAATTTTTTTCCTGTGTTATTCTTATGGGAAATCGAAAAATGCGATGCGGATGTCCTAAATATTAATATTAAGGGCTCATATTTTCAGAGGCCTATTTTGGCATGTAAACGAAACTTTTGAGCCTGGTTCCGAGAAACAATAATTTTTTTTTTTTTTGAAACGCTCTAATACCTACATATGTACATATATTTTGTTTTTGTTCTTTAACAGGCTGATTGGTGTTGGTTGTTATTAAGCATAGATAAGCTGCTGATGCCGACGATGGTAAGTTGTTATTTTTTTGCTATAATGGTTTGAATATATGTATGTATGTTTGTTTTCTTTTTCAGGTGTTGTTATGGTTGCCACCTCAGTTAACTTGATGGATTTATTTATGTGAGTTTTATTTTGTTTGGTTTTGATTTCATATTTTATATTAATAATTTTAATTAGGTTATATTACTGAGTTTATTAATTTTAAATTTATTTTGAGTATTCAGTGTGTTTTCTCTTTTAGTATTTTTTTAGTGGACTGTATGTGTTAAGTTGAGTTGTGATGTATATGGGATTGTGTTTTGAGCACAAAAACTTTTTTTTTTATTTTGCTTGGGTGGAAGTTGTTTAAATATGAGTTGATAATGTTTTAATTTTATATAAATGAGTTGATAAAATGATGAATGTGTTTTGAGTTTATTTAAATGGTTTGTAAATGTGTGTTAAATGTGATTTTAATACAATATAATATTTTTTGAGTATGTTGTAATTTGGCTTGACTAAATTTTGATTGTGTTGGGAATATATATATGTGTGTGTGTGTATATATATATATATATATATATAGATATACATATATAGATATATATATATATTAAGTATATTTTACTTTGTTGTGTAAGGTTTTCCAAAAAGTTTTGATTGTATTTTGGTTTGTTTGTATATAGTGTTGATCAGGCTCTTATATATTTGGGTTAAAGTTTTTTTTTTTTCAATTTAAGTTGATCTTTACACTATTGTGTTTTCTGTATCAACGTTGTTCGATGGGAGTGGGCATATTTTTGTGATAGGCCTCTTGAATTCGTTGTTCTGGGTTCTTACTTTTACAACGCGGATCAGTTCATCTTGTCCTGTATAGGTTTCAACAATCCTTGCTAGAGACCATTGTGACGGTGGAAATCTTTCATCTCTCAGCAAGACTAAATCTCCGATTTTAGGTTGTTCAACCATTTCGGTCGGTTTTGAAGCCTTGTTAATTATTCTCTGCTCCATTCCTTCCAGAATGTCTGCAGTAATGCTTGTAGTCGTTTCCATCTGTCCAAGTAGCCTATGTTTTCAGTTGGTAGGTTGGCTTCAGGGACTGTATGTATTGATGTGCCGATCAAAAAGTGTGCTGGTGTTAGGGCGTTAAAATCATCCAAGCTATCTGTAACGGGACAAAGGGGTCTCGAGTTAAGACAAGCTTCTATTTGTGTTAGAAGCGTACTGAGCTCCTCGAATGTCAGGGCTTGGTTTCGGGCAACCCGTTTCAAGTGGTATTTGACTGATTTCACTCCTGCTTCCCATAAACCACCAAAGTGAGGAGAAGCAGGATTAATAAAGTTCCACTTGGTACCCAATTTGCTTAATGAGTCAGCTATTTCTTTATAATCATGTTTGGCTACATTTAACATCTTTTGAAGTTCGGTATTAGCACCTTTGAAATTAGTACCGCAGTCGCTATAAATATTTGAACATATTCCTCTTCGAGATATAAATCTTCTGAACGCGGCAATAAAGGCTTGAGTTGTGAGATCTGTTACAGCTTCAAGATGAATTGCTTTTGTAGAGGGAATATGAAAATTGCAAAATATCCTTTAAATTTCTTGGAATTTCTTCCTTTCCAAGTTTTAACTTCCAAAGGGCCGGCATAGTCTACACCAGTGTGAGTGAATGGTCGTGATATATTTACTCTGGGTGCAGGAAGGTTTCCCATCAGTTGTTGCATTGATTTGGGTTGATTCTTAAAACAAGTGAAGCATTTACTCAACCACTTCTTCACTGTTTGCTGGATACCCCCATGTAGGGTTTTCTCATGAGCATCTTCAATGATGAGTTTCGAGAAGTTGTGATCTGGTTTCAATGCAATAGGATGCTTTTGATCATATGTAAGGTTGGCATTTTGCAGTCGGCCGCCAATTCTTATAATACCAGATCGATCAATAAACATGTTTAGAGATTTGTTGAGCTTTGTTCTCTTAGTAAGTTTGAGTTCTTTTATGACATCAGGAAACATGAATTGTTGAACACTTCTTATGGTTGTGCGTAATGCAATGTCAAGTTCTATGGGTGAAAGAACTGACTTCATTCTTAAAACATCATCCTTTCTTACATTATAGATAAATCTGTTCACAAAGGCTATGATTCTTAATACTTTGATAAGCTTAGATTTTTTGCAAACTACATCAAGAATGCCATTAGCATCTTTGATGGTGACATGAATCTTGATTTGTCTCTTTTCTTCTTCCGTTTCTAATTGGGTGGGTTGTGTAGGTACTGAGAAATCCCATTTTTCATGAAGAAAGTGTGGTCCGCTCCACCATAGTGTATTGATCTTCAATTTTGATGGAAGGATACCACGCGATATTAAATCCGCTGGGTTTAATTTGGTGGGGATATGTCGCCATACATTAATATTGGTCAACCGTTGAATTTTGGTAACTCTATTGGCTATGAATGTCTTCCATTTCGATGGTAATCCAGATATCCAGCTCAGGGTGATTGTAGAATCAGTCCATGCAAATATTTGGACGGTTTTAAATGGAAGAACTGATCGGGTATAATCGAGAAGTTTTGCCAGCATGACAGCTCCGCAAAGTTCTAATCTTGGTAACGATACCGTGTTTACAGGCGCTACCTTTGTTTTAGAAATGAGCAAATGAGTGTGTATGAGGTTCTGGTTGTCTAGTACTCTAAGGTAGACGACGGCTCCATACGCTTTGACTGATGCATCACTGAATCCGTGGAGTTCTATTTGTTTGATGTCACTTTGAGTGTTTATCCATCTTGGAAGGTGTATGTCTTTTAAAATTTCCAACTCTTCTTGAAAAGAGAGCCATTCTTGTTGTAATTCAACTGGAATATTGTCGTCCCATGAGAGGCCCTTCAGCCATAATTGTTGCATGATGATCTTAGCCTTGATAATACAAGGTGCTATCCATCCTAATGGATCAAAAAGACGAGCGATGGTTGAAAGAATGGTACGTTTTGTAACGATATTATCGAGAACGATCTTTTGGAAAGAAAAGAAGTCAGTAGATGGGAACCAACTAATTCCAAGAGTCTTCGTGTGATCCAGAGATCCTAAAGTCAGCGAAACACTTGTTTCTCGGTCTTCTTCCGGAATGGATTCCAAAAATTCCCTTTCATTACTCATCCATTTACGAAGACGAAATCCAGCTGAAGATAATAGTGTTGAAATTTGATGGTACTTTTCTTTGGCTACCTCTAATGAATCAGCACCTGAAACTAAATCATCGATGTACATATCTTCACGGATCATTTGGGCGGCTAGTGGGTATGTTGATTCTTCGTCAGAGGCAAGTAAGTTTTTGAGAGTTCTATTCGCTAAATATGGAGCTGGAGCAGTACCAAACATCAAAACTTTAACCTTATAGAGTTTAACAGGTGTTGTTGTATCTTCACGCCAATACAGCATTTGATAATATGCATCATCTGGATGAATTTGGATTTGTCTATACATCTTTTCTATATCAGATAAAAAGGTAATTTTATGTGTTCTCCACCTTAAAACTATTGCTATAATATCTGTTTGTGTCTTAGGTCCAGTCATCAGATGGTCATTTAACGAAATTCGGTTCGAAGTTTTAAATGAGGCGTTGAAGACTACACGCAGTTTTGTGGTTGTACTGGAGTCTTTTATGACGGCATGATGTGGCACGATGTTGTGAAAAGGTGAGTTGTAGATAGTGTCTTGAGTGATATCCACTTCTTCCATTTGGTTAAGTTTGAGATATTCTGCCAGACATTTATTGTATTCTTCGTGTAATGTTGGGTTGATAAGTAACCTCTCTTCTTGCTTGTAATACATCCTTAACGCTGTTTGTTGTGTTGATTTTAATGGGTGATTTTTTTGAGGTTAGGATTTTCATGCATTAGTATTTGACAGATCACGCGGGATTTCAGACATGGTGTCAAAGAGAAAGATGCTCAGTATGCTTTGACATTTCATCATGAATAGACTTACTAACGAGCAACGCTTGCAAATCATTGAATTTTATTACCAAAATCAGTGTTCGGTTCGAAATGTGTTTCGCGCTTTTTTATCGACAAATTTTGTTCAGCGATGAGGCTCATTTCTGGTTGAATGGCTACGTAAATAAGCAAAATTGCCGCATTTGGAGTGAAGAGCAACCAGAAGCCGTTCAAGAACTGCCCATGCATCCCGAAAAATGCACTGTTTGGTGTGGTTTGTACGCTGGTGGAATCATTGGACCGTATTTTTTCAAAGATGCTGTTGGACGCAACGTTACGGTGAATGGCGATCGCTATCGTTCAATGCTAACAAACTTTTTGTTGCCAAAAATGGAAGAACTGAACTTGGTTGACATGTGGTTTCAACAAGATGGCGCTACATGCCACACAGCTCGCGATTCTATGGCCATTTTGAGCGAAAACTTCGGAGAACAATTCATCTCAAGGAATGAACCGGTAAGTTGGCCACCAAGATCATGCGATTTGACGCCTTTAGACTATTTTTTGTGGGGCTACGTCAAGTCTAAAGTCTACACAAATAAGCCAGCAACTATTCCAGCTTTGGAAGACAACATTTCCGAAGAAATTCGGGCTATTCCGGCCGAAATGCTCGAAAAAGTTACCCAAAATTGGACTTTCCGAATGGACCACCTAAGACGCAGCCGCGGTCAACATTTAAATGAAATTATCTTCATATCAGTAAATGTCATGGACCAATCTAACGTTTCAAATAAAGAATCGATGAGATTTTGCAAATTTTATGCGTTTTTTTTTAAAAAAAAGTTCTCAAGCTCTTAAAAAATCACCCGATAGTTCTGGTCATTGATTTGCCTTGAAAGGTAACGATACTTCAAAACGCCCTCCCGGCAACCTCTTGACGTGTTCTAAAAAGTGATTTTCGCAAGCTACATCTTCTTCTGCTTCGGCTTTTTGGTATGGAGATTCCTCAATCTCCCAAAACTTTCGCATTTGTGTGTCTATGTCGACAGTTTGTGTGTAGACTTGAATAGAGTTGGGTTTTTCAAGCGGTACTTTTCCTAATATGATCCAACCATATTCGGTTTTTTGAGCGATCGGACATATTTGTTCATCATTACGAATGACTTCATTCAAAATTATTTCGCAATAAACGTCATTCCCTAACAAAATATCGATGTTTGATGGTCGATGAAATGTTGGATCGGCTAATTTTAAACCTTGGATATGTTTCCATTTTGTTGAGATAATTTCATGACTTGGTAAAAGTCCTGTTAATGTCGACATAGAAAAATCTGAATAATTTGAACTCAGGTTAAGTTCAATATAGTTTTGACAAGAACCGCTTTTGTTCTGCCCTAATACCGAAATATCAAATGAAGTATTGTATTTTTTGAGTCGCAAAAGTTGAGATGCTGATTCTGTTATAAACGTAGCTTGTGATCCAGGATCAATCAAAGCTCTCAATTTAATAAAGTTTCCATCAGCTGATTTGACTTTAATGATTGCTGTTGCAAGTAAGATTTGCGTATTTTTAAAATCCTTCAAATGAAAGCAATTTGATGATGTTGATGGTGGTGGATCGTTTGGGTAGAAGGTTGATGCGTTTGGATTGAATTCTGTTGATATATGGTGTGCATGTGAGCTGTTTGTGTTATATGTGTTTGGATTTGTGTTGTTGAATGAATTTGTTTTATTGTGTGGTATAGTTCTGGTTTGAGTTTGAGAGATTGTGTTATTTGAATTGGGTGGTAATTGGTTAGCTTGAGTGAATGTTTGTCGTTGGTATGTGTTTTGTTGATTGTGTAAGTTGAGTTGGTTTTGTGCGTTGCCAAAATGAAGCAATGAATTATGTTGCTTTTGACAAAAATGGCATTTTTTATCACTAGGGCAACTGTTTGTTTTATGGCTATATGCCAAGCAGTTAAAACAGTTCCCTAATTGTTTTACAGTTCGTTGCCTTGTGTTGACATCCATTTTTAAAAACTTTGTACATATTCTTAATGAGTGTGCACCCTTATGGCACAGTTTGCATGCAAAATTTGCTGTTTCAGCATTAACATGAAATACTGTTTTTAATTGTTTTTTGTGTGTTGAGGCTAATTTTACATTTTGCTGCTCATCAACCATTTCCAGTGTTCGGAACCTTGTCTCTAAAAAATCTGAAAACTCTTTATAAGTGGGTATCTCTTTCTTAGTTCCAAGTGTTGCTTCCTATTTCACTTGTACCGTTGATGGAAGCTTTTTTAGAAGCAAAAAAATGATGATTGCATCCCAATGTTGGACTGGCAATCCTAGGTTTGTGAGGGCGTGTAAAATTTTGGTTGAATTATCCGACAATTTGCGAATACCTTTCGAATTCTCCTCATGAACTACTGGCAATTCATAAAACAACTTTAACTCGTTATTAACAAGAATTCTCTTAAAATCATATCGTGAATTTAATAATTCCCATGCTTTTTCATAGCTAGCATCATCTACGTTAATATGTTCAAGCAAAATGCCTGCTCCTTCTTTACAGCATGACTTTAAATAATGTAGTTTTTCTATATTTGTTAGTGATTTATTGCTATGTACCAAAGAAAGGAATTGATCTCTAAACGAACGCCAATTCTGGTATTCACCCGTGAAAGTTGGAGGATTAATTTTAGGTAAGCGTACATCGTGATGCTTGTTATTTTCAGATTTTGCAACTGGAGGAACAGCAGTAGTAATTTCTTTCGCTTTCGCCTCTGCAAACTTGTCCAACTCATCTAATAGCATAGATCTGTAAAGCGTATAGATCTCATTTGCTTCGTTAAAAAATTCTTCGGTGCTATTTAAAACATCTTCTTTGACGTCATCACTGCAAATCACTAGTTGATATTGGGTTTTTATGTTCACCCAATTGCCTTCAAGAGTTTCGAGACGTGTTGTTACATAATTTTTGGTTCGGCGAGTGGGGCTCACCGTCTTTTTAAAATTTTCAAAATCTTTTGAAATTTGCGTGCAGGTGCTTCTTACAAACTTAGATGCATTCATTGTTCGTATTTATTAATCAAATAATATTTCTTTATGTGTAATTGTTTCAACAAATAAATGAAAAGTGTACTCACTGTGATTTTTGTACTTATTCCAGATAAATGACTGCTTAAAATTGATGGCGCTTTGTGATGGGTTGCGATTGGCGATGGGTACGATTGGCGATGGGTAGCTGTTGGCGATGGGTAGCGATTGGCGATGGGTAGCGATTGGCGATGGACTGCACGAATTCCTTTACTATGCTTTTTATAAATTATTTTGTTAATGAAAACTTGTTTCAATTTTGTTTTGTAATTTTCAAAGTTTTTAAATATATATTATCAAACGACAAGATGTCGGCACACACTCTTTTAATTTTTGAGGATTTGTGTAGCAAATTAAATGTTTATGGTTCGCTTTTTAATAGGCAACGAAGGACCAAAATGTTCTACACAAAAGTTTAATTTGGTATGTAAAATATAAAAAGAAACTCAAAACTTCAATTTTATTAAATTGTTCTTTATTTGAGAAAACACCCTTTCAAAATCACGAATTAAACAGAAGTGTCCATGGTTTTTGTATTAACCTCCATCTGACCTTCTTTTATTTAATTTGTATAACAGTCAGAAAAGGTATTCGTTCAGAAGTTGGTGATTTTTAGTTACACAATATATTGATGGTGAGTTGACATTCCGATTATGGCAGCATCCAACATACACATTACAATATACCCATCCTTTTGTCGTGGATCTGAAGGAGTCTTTCTCTGAGGTCATCCATGTAGTCATCCTCGACTTGCGGCTCCGACGTGGGACATCCAAATTTTATTTCGCTCGGCAGTTTGATGTTCCTTCCCATCAAAATCTCAGACGGTGTATGGCCAGTTGAGCTATGTGTTGCACTTCTATACGCCATCAAAAACAGTGGAATGTGTAGATCCCAATCTCGCTGGTTGTCGTGCAAAACTTTTAAAAGATGTTCCTTCAGGGTTCGGTTGAATCGTTCGACCATGCCATCGGATTGTGAGTGGAGTGGTGTTGTTCTTGTCTTCTTGATGTGAAGAAGCCCACAAACTTAAAAATTGATTCATTGATTGATTGATTCAAAATTCCTTCCTGGGCGGAATGCAGGGGCTCTACTCTGTAATGCGTTTCGAAAGCCAATCCGATTCGAATCTGATATTCGATTCGTTTATGAATTCGTACTCTGTAAAATGTTCGAATCGAATAGAACAATCATCTAGTACTTTTTCTATTTATCCAATAGATATACCGAGTCTCGAAGTATTTCTTTTGAGATTTGTCAAAGCAAAAATACAAACAAAATCAAAACAAATCACAAAGACGAGGAAAAAATTAAAATTCAGTCATTATTATCACTTGAAAATTATCGTAATGACTTTTTTTACACTTCACTGCTTTGCAATTGCCACATCTCTCTTTTTAATCCAAGCTTAGAAAGTTTAAGCTGATTTTTTTCATAGTCATTTCATTTTTTGTGTTGAAATTTGTCTTTTGCTAAGGTATACTTTTTTTCCTTCAAGTCATACGAATTCCACCATAATTTCAAATAACTTTTGTTTGGTATGCACATTTTTCGCTGATGATTCCCTGTAATGGGATTTATTTGCTTAAATTTTGAATAAAATTTTTATTTCCTTGCTTATATTTTATCTATTTCACACAACTCAACAATATTTTCCTTTTGTGTCCTTTAAAAACGACCTTCGAATTGCAATTCGTTACCTCTCTTGGTGTAGAAAGAAAATTTCCGTTTTCGAACGCTAATGACATTCGGAAACGCATTGCCAGGTACGAAAAATCCGAATGCGGATTTGTCATTCCGTAAGTACTAGATTTCTTATCCGCATTAGAAATAGAGAGTACGAAATATTCGTTTTCGAAAATATTTGCTTTCGAAATGCATTACAGAGTAGGGCCCCAGTTCTAATGGAACGCCGAATCTGCTCACCCAGTTGAAGACAATTTGATCTGCGACTGCTTTGGCTTCTTGATTTGGAATGGCGTATGCTTCAGGCCACTTGCTGAAGTAATCCATGACGACCAGAATATAACGATTTCCATTATTTGCTCCCGGAAATGCACCGATCTCGGTAAGACCATCTGCTGGGGCCAGATTCTGTAATAAACGAAACGAAAGCGATCGTTCGTTTTTCAAAAACGAAAGAAATTGTGCGAAAACGATATTTGGCATTCTGTATCGCATTTCGTTTTTGTTTATTTGTTCGTTTCTGCTTCAAATTCAACAAAATTTGATTGCATACTTCTTGGATGTCGACAGCTGTCAAATATCTCGAAAGATGGGATATAAAATTGTATCGATATGTAAAACTTGAGCAAATCGATAGAAATAAGTAAGACATTAAGTGATTTAAGATATAAATTGGAGAAAAACTAAGAAAAAAGCACGTAGGTTATCTTTTAAGTATTTCAACTTTAATTTCGGTGATTTTTAAGTAAAACTACACAAATATGAAGAAAACATAAATTATCGATTGAAGTAAAATTGAATACATTAAGAAGACTCATCACTATTATTGTGACAGATTATTTTTGAATGATTTGTTTTGAAAGAAATATTTGTTTACTTGACTTGTAATGTAAGTATTTCTATAAAATTAAAATAATTTTATTTTATTTTCTGTAAAGGACTTCAAGCAAGCTTCAGGCAGCCCTACTCACCAAAAAAGAAAACAACGTGTTTAATCTTAGTTCGTTTTTGTGATTCAATACCATTGTGACCTTTAATAAAATATTACATATTATTTTGTTTGTGTTATGAAGAGATTTTATTTTTTGTTTCTTTTTATTGTTTTCTGATAAATGTACATACATACATACTGTACCTGTACCTTTTACATAAATGCAACGTAAATGATTCCGAAAAATCTTTAAGATTTCTTACATCTCGAAAGTTTAAAGACTCCTCATTTTACTCTTCTGTATCACTCAAAAATGCAAAATATTCACATATCATATGTCTCTTTAGTCTTTTTATAAAAAACCTTTATTTTTAGTAAAATGATACAAGTTAATCATCTTAAGAAGAAAAACGTCAAATAAAATGCTGTCGTTTTTTTTGTTTCGCATGTGCGAACGAAAACTTTCGTTTTTTGAGTTACATGAAGCAAATCTTTCGCACACGCGAAAACGTTCGTTCGTGTGTGCGATACAGAATGTCACCCCTGATTCCCATTTACGTCGAAGGACACCCTCTTGGACATGAAACGAGTCCCACTGTGCCCAATAGGCCTTCAGAGTCTGTAGGAAATATCAGCCCATTCAGGTTTTTCCTGGTGTTCCTTCCATGCGAGGATGGGTTCGATATCTGAGTCTTCTTGTTGAGTTTTCCTCAACTCGTCGTTGCTTCAGCCATAAATGGGATCGGCTCTGGTTCGTTGGACAGTAACCACTTCTTTTTCTTCTTGTCGTCTGCAATGCTTACAGTCTTGCTTACATGGTCTCCGAGACAGTGCATCTGCATTTGAGTGAAGCTTCCCCTTCCGATGTTGAATTTCATAATCAAACGTCTGCAGCCTCTCAATCCATCTCGCCACTTGATCCTCTGGATTCTTGAAATTCAAAAGCCAGTTTAGTACTCCATGTTCGAAGAAGAAAGTTCTGTCCATAAAGATACTTATGGAAGTGCTTTGTTGCCAAAATCAGTGCATGAAGTTCTTTTCTGGTCACACAATAGTTTCTTTTCGACTTCGAGAGTAAGTTTCTGTAATAGGCAATCACCTTTTCTTGGCCATTATGCACCTGCGATAGTACAGCACCAATCCCGACATTGCTGGCATCAGCATCATTTATGAACGGTTTTCCTGGAGTCGGGTGGGTCAGCACTAGTGCATTACACAAGCGTTGCTTGAGCTCTTGAAAACTTCGCTCGCACTCACCTGACCATATAACTTGCTTTCTCTTTTCCGTTAGCTGATGTAGACTCTTGACGATTCCAGCAAAGTTCTTCACAAAGCACCTATAGTAGGTGGCTAGACCCAGAAAGCTTCGGAGTTGGTGTTTGTCCTGTGTTGTTGGCCAATTCTTCATGGTGTCAACTTTATCAGGATCCGTCTTTACCAGAACCATGTTCTTTACAGGTCTCACAAGATTCTTCCCAATGGAGACATTTTGGGAGGACTTTACAGATGCTGGTTCGACCATGAGTTATCGATGGCTGCCAGGCTTACCCTTCAATTTCGTCCAAACGAATACTTCTGAAGAAGCAGGCAAAGTCAGATCTTCTTCGATGACGGTTTTCACAGATGACGAGGTCTCATACGAGTTAGTCCCATAGATCATCGGAATCTCGATGTTTCGATATTTCAGGACTTGGTTCCCGATGTCCAATACCACCTCGTGATCTTTCATGAAATCGACGACGACAATGCACTCGTCACATATATCTGCTACCAGGAACAGGTGAGAGAATTCCAACTCTGCCATCCGCATCTTAAGACGTACCTCACCATAAACTTTTGCGGCCTCTCCAGTTGCAGTCCTTAGACGGATGAAAGCTGTTGTTTATACTTGCTTCCACGGTCAGGCTCTTGTTGTCACGTTTCGTTTGAGAAACCTGGATGTCGTTTCTGGGGCCATCGATACCATAAACCAGCTTCTGTCCCTTAAAGTTGGTTCTTATTCGTTTTCCCGGGTGGGAAACAACTTCAGAAGCAACTTTGTTGGTTTTACTTTGACCAGTTAAATTACTTCTGTTTCCACAGTGTTGGCATGCGGTTCCTCTTCGCGGAAATCTGCACTATCACTGTAGGTGCCCACTCTTATTGAAGTTCGAGCATCGTGCTGGTCCGTCTCCCTGACTCCTTTCCACATTAGCCTTCTGACAAGAGCATTCTGGGACTTCTAATTCTCTTACGCGATGCACGTTTTGGGAAGCTTGTTCTGCAGCTTCCATCGTCAGAACGAAAGCCAATGCTTCTGGTAGTGTTCGCTTTCCGGCAGTGCGGATAGCCCTTTGGAGATTTATATCGCCCACAGCTCTCACAAAGGCTTTAACAGCAAGTTGATTTATTATCTCGTTACCAGCTGTTGGATATGCCAGGTGAACCAATCGCTCGATATCTGCCTGAAGCTGCTGCAGTGTTTCACCTCTTTTCTGTGTCCTGTTGTTAAGCTGAACTCGGAAGACTTCTGTCATGTGGCTATCCCCAAACCGCTATTCCATTGCGTTTACCAGAACTGTGAAGTCACCACTCTTCTCTGCTGGGATGATTTGTAGCAGTTCAGCAGCAGATCTTCTTAAAGCAAGCGTAAAGGCAAAATATATTTTTCGTGATCGTCCCAGCCGTTTGTTAACGCTGCTGCTTCAAACTGTTTCTTGTAGATTGACCACGGAATCTGCCCATCAAAGCTGCGAGGATTCACTTCTCTCTTCTTTGAGCACTCAACAGAAGCTTCTCGAGCTTTCATCTTTCGCACTCTTTCTAGTTCATTTGTGATGGTTTCGATTTGTTCGTCCATTTTCTCGAAACGTTTATTTTGTTTTTCGACGCGCTCGTCGAGAGTATTGATTTTCTCTTCGAAGTCCGCAAACTTGCCTTCTAAAAGGTTTCTCTGTTCGTCGAACCATTCTAGAATATTCTTTTCATTCTCTTCAAATTTGGCTAAAAGAACTGACATCACGTTAGATAAGGGAACATTTGCATTTACCTCTTCCACTTTTGCTTCTAATTTGAAAGCAAACTCTTAATCATTAGATGTTGCCCCTTATTCTTAATGTCCTGCACAAGTGTTTACTAATACAAATACAACTGTTGCTACGTACTTATTCTAATATAACACGATATTAGAGTAAAAGAGATAAAGAGTGTATACACATTACAATATACCCATCCTTGCCAACAAAAAGGAGAAATTTAACATTTGGAACGGATAGATTCCAAATCTATATGTATGCGTCATTGCAGCCACATCAAGCATTCGAAAACTGTGAACCAAAGAAAACATAAGAAATTAACAACTAGAAAATCATAATAGTAAACTTCCTTACCGATGTCGTAAACGACAGAAAAATATACGAAACGACACAATCTGCATTCCATAAGTCGTTTTCAACTTTTGTCACTCGTTTTGTTGTCGTGTGTAAAGGTCAAGTGTGTTGAACGCTTTAATTCAGCATTCTGTAAGACGAAACAAAACGACGACAATAAAAAAAAAACGACGGTATCTCTCGTTTGAAAATTTGCTCACGACGAAGAAATGGGAGTTTGCAAAACTGTAAGTTTCCTTGTTAAATAATTTATTTTATGGAATTTATTAGTACTTTATTTGCAATAAATAAGAAAATAAATATTTTTGCACATTTTCAGTTAAAATTAACAAACCAAAACCAATTCGAGGCGCTTGTTCAGCTGATGGAAAGGAACGAGCAGTTGGCTAGGGGATTTTTGAAATGAATGAACAAAGTTGATTTTAAAAAAGAAAGGAATGTAATACCTGATAAACTCAACAGCAAAAGTCCTCCAATAAGAGATGGTGATGGTTGGCAAAAGGTTTGAATCAGTTTATTCTATTTA
Source organism: Eupeodes latifasciatus (assembly GCA_920104205.1). NCBI lineage: Eukaryota > Metazoa > Arthropoda > Insecta > Diptera > Syrphidae > Eupeodes > Eupeodes latifasciatus. The sequence goes on along the minus strand of OV049924.1, from coordinate 256,759,295 downwards.
CATGAACACATTTTAAATATGCTTTTATCAGCTTGGGCTGACTTTGAATTTAAAGTAAAAAAAAAATGTTCAGAACAACAAAATAGAAATGAAAGGAACTGGAGGAGGGCCAAACCAATTGCACATCCTATCTGCGCTTGAGGATCCTGTTGCAAATCTACTTAAATATGTATAAACAGATGATTAAGCCCGAGTGGAAATGCAATTGGTGTATCGCAGCTCCCAACCACTTCAACGTCTTCATCATCCGGACATACATAAGTCAAAGCAAATTCAGGCTACAAATGCAGATGCCGAAGCTTCACTGTCCTATTTTTACAATTAATTGTGCCTTTGCAATATTTCGCTCTCTACCTTCTTCATCATTGTCACTATCGCTGCTTGTGTTGTAATACATTTCAACACTTATCATTTTAATAATTTATGTATTTGGTAATAATTTAATAAAAACACATTTGTTGAATATCGAGTAATGAAATGATTTAGAATTTGATTTCAGTTTGACAGATCTCTGATACATTTTCATCGTTTAAAAATCTGCTACAAAATAGTCACGCCAAAAAAGTTATGGAATGCCACTTAAAAAACGACACGACAAAGAAAACGAGAGTCGTCGAAAAAACGAGACGACATCGGTAATAGGCATGAATATGATTTGGACGAACATAGCAAAAATCCACAGTTGAACGGTTTGGGGTTTCCTCGGTAACGCTGTGTCAGTGTTGTTGATTATAAAATGAAATATTCTTGGAAAATTGATATATTGTTGTGATGTTTAACTATGAGTTGCAAGGATTGAAGTGTGCTGCCCATTTAAATCCATGAGGTAAATTTTGATCTTTTCTTTTTCGACTGCTCTTAGCTGCTTTAGTTACTCTTCGATTTTCTTCTTCTTGATGTCTTTGCTTTCTGGTTTGTCTGATGAGTTTGAATGGTAGGTGATGTTAGTGCTGATGCTCTAACCGTAGCTTGTTTTTTGATTTAAATTAAAATTGTTTATCGTTTTTTAACAGTTTCCACTGAAAAACATTATTTAGATAAGTCTTTAGTTTAGAGAACTCTTAAAATATGCCCACTCTTTTTCACTGCTTAACGTTTATTAGTCATTTTATCAGCTGTGCGCATACGTTTCATTGGAGTAGTTCCTCTTGACTGTGACGAGGTGAGGATGACGATGTATCGGAATCATAACCACTAGACATTGAAGACCCTGAAGATAATAAAAGTTATACTTGAGATAAATTTAAAAAATACAATCTCTCACCTCAACCGGAACAACTTATGCTTTCTCTTCGTGTTATCAGTTCCAGATTTGTTGGATGGTGGGGAAGATTATTCAACAACTTCAACTGCATCCTCGTCGTCTTCATCATCATCTTCGTCTTCGTGACTGCTATGTAGTTTCTTCAGTTACTTGCTCCTTACGTTCCTCTTTCTCTAGTTGCCGTTTGGGTCAATTTGTAGTTGATAGAGATCCGTTCGTAGCTTCATCTTCAATATAAATTTTAGTGTTATCTTCGTTTGTTTGATCGCTTGATCGACACGCTTCCATTTCGCTAATATCACTCAGGCCTTCGTGGCTCATGTTAATAGCACCGTATTCTCGGTTATCATCTAGGCTTCACCCATCACTGGACACACTAGACACACTTTAACGTCGTGATTTACGTTCCTTGAACTTCGTGATTTACTTTCCATGAACTTCATGATTTACGTCTGGCAGGTGGAATAGATTGATTGCGAGATACCGCGCCCGGCCACTGTGCACCACTCTTTTCGCTGCTAGATAAAGCACGTTTGATGGGCGCCTTGTTGTTCTCTTTGGCGTTTCAAGCTTTGTCAATTTTATCGCTTGATAAGAAGATGAAGACGATGAGGAAACTGAGTTCGAATTGGATGATGCTCTTGATGAACGTGAACTTACGCGCGACGACCACGATACTGCTCGTATCGTATGCCCAACCCGACTGGGACTTGCCGATTCCAACTTTTTCGATCCGGAGTTCATTGGTGTGGCTGACTTAATAGTTGTATTTGATTTAACCGATATAGATTTCGAGTTATTGAAATCTTCTGGTTAGATGCAATCTTTAATGCTTCTCAAAAAAAAATCTGAATAAATTATATTTCAATAGTTTGTTTTTGTTTTGATTTCATTTTTGTTGTCAAAATACTCACCTCGTTTTTAACCTGTCATAACTAGGACCAACTCAAATTGTGCCACGATCGCATTGCTGTTCTAGGGTGAGCCTATACTTTCAGCATAATTTTTTCAGTTTTTAGCGAAATTTTTCATAAAAATCATAGAATTTGTATGCCAAAAGCAGTCAAATATTATTGTTAGCACAGTTTTAACTGAAAAGAAGTTACACAATTCATTTTTCTTAAAATATTGCATTAATTTTTTCAATTTTTGAATTCATAGGATCTTTTTTTTGAACGGCTGAGTTCACCTCACATTGATTTCCCCCTAATTGTGCATATTGAGCCCAAAAACCCATAAAAACTACATAGAATCTACACTTTTCCATAAGAAATGCACGGGACAACTAACGCATGCTTATGCTAACGGGCATAATCCTCTCAATTTAGCTTGTAGGCCGAAAGAGAACAAACCCATGAAGTCGGGACTCTAGATAATATATTTCTTCTATGCTCAAAGTGTTGAGATCGATCTCTCGACGAAAGCTCTATGTGAGAAAGTTGACAGATGAGTTTTTGGGCCCAACCTGGAAACACGTGGTGGTGCTTTGACTCATCAAGAAAAAATGAGGATTTTTCTGCGTTATGTAGGAGATCCTGGATTTCAAAGCGGTGTTTGTGAAGACATTGGTGTCAATCAATCAACGATATCTAGGGTGGTACAGCAAGTCGCAACAAAAAGTATGGAGTGAATCAAAAGACCGTTTTGCTGAGCTTGTTGTTGGGCTGCTCGATTTTCTCTGGCGAGAAAGTAGAGAGAACCCCCCTTAACAGTGGTAGCGGTAGGTAGATTATATTACTAATAAGTAAAGTGCATTTCTACATATCGGTACATATGTACATACATATAATGCTTATTTCAATTATAATTGAGTGTGTTTTTGGAAATTTAAATTAAATTATATTATAAAAACAAAGTAAACAAGGCGCTAATTTACAGGTAAATTTTTTTATATTATATTTCTCTTAACAAAATAATATCAATGCTTTTTAACGATAGACGCTGCCCATTGTGTTTGTGTGTACATCTCAACGGTCATAGCTGCCACAGGCGTTGACAGTGGAGGTGTCACCATCTCTACCAATAGTGAAACGCATTGAATGCAACAAAACCATCAGCAACAACACCACCAAGTCAATGATGCAAGTGGAAGTTTTGCCATTCAATAGTCGACAGCTAACGCCCTTCTCCCAGCAGCTGAGTGTTGGTGTTGAAACAACTGTTAGCAGCAACAGCAACTGCCAACTCGGCCTTTTCATCAGCTGCCAAGAAATAAAATGCAAGCCGCTCAAAAAAAAGCGACGCAACAGCGCGCAGAGATCAATTGTGTAAGTACGAATCGAAACATTCATATCGTGGTAATTCCAAGCTTGTAGCACCAAATGTCTCACTATCTTGCAGCCACTAAAGGACGATAGGGACACTTAGCTGGCTGACACAGAAGACGTAGCTTAAGTAGATTTTGAAGCAACCTGCTGAGAGAATATAGCACCTCCTAAATGAAGGGAGTCGGAAATACTTGGTAAGTTTTCTGAATGGAAATTCAAAAAATAATCTCATACTATTTTAGAATATGCAAAATAGAAGAATTCCCTAAATTCATTATGCCTATTGCATCACCAGAACTAAGTGCATTCTGCACAGAACTATCTGGAATCACAAATACGAACGTCGACACAGGAAATTCTCTACAAATTGCCTAATGATGTTGCAAGAGTGGCTGCGCATAGAGTTACAAGCCCGCTTTCTTCACATGCCAAAAATGTCAAAAATAATAAAATCGGAAATTGTGCATTTGTGACATGGTCCGATTGGGATTTTGAATTTGCTTCGCAAAAGAAAATCAACGCAAACGACTTAATAAGCCAAAATTTTTCAATCTATGAATCGACTTAAACCACAAACTTTGAAAGCACTAATTAATATTTTTTTTTAGCAACCAAACAAAACGAAGCGCTTTTGCAACAAATCATACAATTTAAACCGATGACATGCTTAGAATCTCATCCATTGATAATCTACTTTCGTCGTTTTGCAGCTAGTTTTAAATAAAGTTATAATTTCTTCAAAATTGTATGTTATTTAGTATAATTTTTGTTTTTAAAATTCAATGCTATTATTTATTTTGAATAACAAAACAGAAAACTAGATGTTAAAATGTATCTTTGCTTAAGAGTAATTAAAAAAATATTAAATTTTTCCCAGAAAAACACTTCTTTTTGGTTTTCCTAAATTGTATCTACTCAATTCAAATATTACATTAGTAAATTATAACTTTTTTTTGTAGGTACTGAATTTTTGTCAAATAATAAATAAAAATGTAAAACTGTATTAAGTTTATATTTTTTTTTATTGATTATTATGTTCAATTCGACAAAATTAAAAACATAATATTTGTATTCCTTATTCTTCTTATGTTTTGGTTCATCACGTTCGTGTGTTCGCGATTTCATGTGGTCAACAGACTCATGAGTCTTCATTTGATTCTACCTCAAGTTTTAAAAACCTTGATTGTAACTTTTATGGTTTTAAATAGTTTGTTTAAGAGATAATTTTTGATGCTTATTACGATCTCAAACTTCTATTTAAGCTACATGTGTTCAAACTGAAAAACACAATTTTTCAACATTATTTTTGTATATGTTCAACATACTTCAAGATAAAAAGGACTAAACAAATTTAAACGGAATATTGAAGAAAGATATTGTAGATTTGGAAAATCATCAAATTTTGTTGTTGAAAAAAGCTATTTCATGAATTTAGCGAGCCTCGAAAAGCCTTATATGTATGTATATTATGTCACTAATTATAAGGTTTAGTGCCTAATAGAATTTAAAAACATATTTGTATTAATTTCATTTTATTTTAAAAACATATAAACATGATTAACAAACCAAGAAGTCTTCATGTTTAATGATTAAAATAATTCTTTATCACAAAAAAAGAATACAATATTATTGTTAAAGACTTTTAATTAATGTAAAATTTAATATGGATATAAGCTAAACAAATTGTAATATTCGGCTTGGTCCGACAATTAAAACTTATTCATACCTTGAAAATAAAACACAAATTCACTTTATTCAAATCACTCACAAACTTATTTATTCAACACTTTCAATTATTAATTTTCCGCACAGTATCTTTTTTTTATAGTATTTCACATTCAATCTTGACCCGCTTCGCTCCCGAGCGCCTTTTTATATCCCTCAAATCGGTTCGGGAAACTACTAGGTTTTTGTAGGAGCTGAATGTTCTCGATACTTAACTAAGCGAGTTCTAATCTTAACCACTAGATGTTGCCCCTTATTCTAAATGTCCTACACAAGTGTTTACTAATACAAATACAACTGTTGCTACGTACTTATTCTAATATAACACGATATTAGAGTAAAAGAGATAAAGAGTGTATACACTGTTCTACACAAAAGTTTAATTTGGTATGTAAAATTTAAAAAGAAACTCAAAACTTCAATTTTATTAAATTTTTCTTTATTTGAAAAAACACCCTTTCAAAATCACGAATTAAACAGAAGTGTCCATGGTTTTTGTATTAACCTCCATCTGACCCTCTTTTATTTAATTTGTATAAAGCATCATTCACATGAGCGCGACCAACGAACGACGAATGAATTACAAAATGTGAGTTTATATACGTTTAAAGACATATTTCCACACAAATTCTTAACAAAACGATAGCAATATAGTTTCTATTTGATTTATGATGCATACTTTTACTTTTCAATATCATATATTAATAAATTAAAGAAAACAAATTTATTCGTCACGAAAAAAATTATAGTTGATACGAACTGTCAAACTTTATTCGCGTTCCACATTATCCACACTCGCAACGAATAAAAAAATCGCGCGTACTTAACCTAAAAAAATCGTTCTTGTTTTGGTTTCGGTGGTGAATGTCAAACTTCATTCGCGACGAATTAAAAACTCTCATGTGAAAGAAATGTCAAAATCGACGAATATTCGTTCATTCGTTGGTCGTTGGTCGTGCTCATGTGAATATTGCTTTACACCGGGTATGGGCTTCGTTAATCCTTCTTCTGTTGTTCTATGTGGTGTCAACAACCACGGTTCCAGAGGATACCCAGCATCAACTTTTGAAAAGATTGACTTATATATTGGTCTTTTGTTTGAATGTGAAATAATTCAATACCCAGTAGCCAAGAATTTTTTTCACCATTAAAAAATTGTTCTGCCATCCACGAACGCAATTCGCTTACTTTCTAAATAAGATCATCATGACATTTTCCAGGATGGGTTGAATCAACAAATCGTATTCTTAATTCGTCGTCGTAGACCTTGTAATAAATAGGTTAGTGTAGTATAAAAAAAAAAACAAGAAACAAGAACACTTACAAGTAAGACGCTTAAGCTGTAATATCCTTTCGGTTGAAGTACAAATGTTTATTATCTGGCGGAGCAATTATTTTGACATAACTGCCGTCTATGCAGCGTAGTACTCATAGAGAAATATATCTACCAAGAGAACCGACTTATGGGGTTTGCTCTCTTTCGACCTATAAGCTGTATTGAGAGGATTTTTCCCGTTAGCATAAGCATGTGTTAGTTGTCCCGTGCATTTCTTATGGAAAAGTTCAAATTCTATGTAGTTGTTATGGGCTTTTGGGCTCAATATGCACAATTAGGGGGAAAACAATGTAAGGTGAACTCAGCCGTTGAATTCAAAAATTAAAAATTGATGCAATATTTTAAGAAAAAATGAATTGTGCTTTTTTTTTCAGTGAAAACTGTGCTAAAAATAATATTTGACTGCTTTGGCATACAAATTCTATGCTTTTTATGAAAAGTTTCGCTAAAATCAGAAAAAATCATACAGAAAGTATAGGTGCACCCTAGGACTGCGATGCGAACGTGGCCCAATTTAAGTTAAGCTCAGTTTTGACTGAGTTACAGCGAGGTGAGTAATTTGTCAATTCTACGCAAAAGTAAACAAAACAAAATTCATTCCCAGTAATGCAAATGAAGGTAAAACTATTTGATATTAATTTATTTAAATAACTTCTTTCAGCCATCGACCGACAGACGAAGGGTTGTAGTGTATACAAACCATTCCTCATGATGTGGGCAATCGTTGATCTAATCTTCATTTACAATCCACCGAGAGTTGGCCAATAGCTCTGAATATCTTCCTTGTACATGTTTTGTAGAATTCTGTGATGTAGCTAGTAAGGATATTTGTATAAATAATAAAATAAGAACTATCTTAATTTTGTCTCTCTTTAATTGTAGGTCTCTTGAATTTAATTGAAATGCCTTCCAATTCATTAATGGTATATTGCTGTCGATGCCGTCAACATCTTAAATTCAAACCCGACTACAAAACTACTCTATCAATTTAGGTTTTTGAGATATTTTTTTTTTACTTCGATAGCACTAATATACATATAAAGCTATTCGAGGCTATGTAAATTCATAATGTAGTTTTCTTTTTCAAAAAAAATGTGTGATGATTATCCAAATCTGTAATATCTTTCTTCAATATTCCGTTTGCAAATGTTTACTATTTCCTATTACGAATTTTTAGTCTTAAGATTATAACATCAAGTTCTTGTAATATTTTGAAAATAATACAAAAAAAAATGTTGAAAACGGGTATTTCTTAGTTTGATCAAATGTAGCTAAAATTGGAGTTTGGATTCGTAATCAGCATCAAAAATTAAACGAACTATTTCAAACCATAAAAGAATTACAATCAAAGTTTTTTCAAAACTTCAGTCAAAGTCAAATAAAGACTTATGAGTCTTTCATAACTAATGAGAAATTACGAAATCTAAGTGAATTACTTCGCACTCTGACGCAAGGTAAAGAGAACGAATTTCTGACTATTGCTGTCGACCACATAAAATCACGAAGAAATACATACGAACGTGATGAACCAAAACAGGCAGAATATGATTAAAAATATTAAGTTTTTAATTTTGTTAAATTGAACATATGCCTCGATAAAAAAATAAAATCTACTTAAAACAGCTTATTTGTTTTTTATTATTATATGCTAAAAACGCAACAAAAAATAAAAAAGGTATAATCCACTATAATAATTGACCTGAGCAGATCAAATTTGAGAAAACCAAAAAGAAATGTTTTTCTTGGAAAAAAGTACACTTAACATTTCTTTTTTATTTACTTAAAAACGAAGAAGTTACACTTCAACATCCAGTTTTCTTTTTTAAGTGAAAATACATTAATAGCATTGAATTAAAAAAAAATATACTAAATTACATACATTTTTGAAAAAAAATTATAATTTATTTAAAAACTAGCTGCGCCACGACGAACCTTGATTTTTAATGGATGGGATTTAACACATGTCGTCGAATCAACAGAGCAACAGAGTCAAATCGACTTGGAATCATCTTCATTGCAGGATTTGTTGCAATACCACTTCGTTTGGATTTGTTGTTAAAACAAAAACAATTAGTGCTTTCAAAGTTTGTGGTTTATGTTAAACTAACTTTGAAGTAGTCTTGCTATTATGATCCTTCTGGTCAATGAACGCACAATGAAATTGTGGCAAATTAATTGGTTTTGAATTATTCCATTCCCGGAATAGTGCTCGTAAGTCGATCCGTTGATTGAAAAATTGTGGCAAGTCGATTGTGACATTCTTTTGCGAGGCTAATTCCAAAATCCCAATCGGACCATGTCACAAATCCACAATTTCCAATTGTATTATTTTTGGACATTTCCGGCGGGTGAAGGTTGCGGGTTCTTAATTCTTGGAACATCATAAGAGTAGTTTGTAGGGGGATTCCTGTGTCGACGGTCTTCTGATTCGATAAGCATTATGTATACATGGAATTCAGCTTCTATTTTTTCAAGTCTATAAGTATACCAACATTTTTGGAAATTCTAAAACAGTACATACGAAAATGATGAGATTTTCAGTATTCAGAAGACTTACCAATGATTTCCGAATCCCATCATTATGTTGTGCCATTAAATTGGAGACCTTACACAATTCCCAAGAATCGCTTAAGACACATGACATAGTTCAATTGTTACTAAAGGTTCCTCCATGTGTCATACGTTACACTTTAAAGGGAATATCAATCGAACTATGTCATTCAAACAACAAAGCAACGACATGGCTCGTATTGCAAACATAAACAATACTGACCCATGGAGTGCAAGTATGTCAATTACAACATATGGTGCATTCGTTGTTTAAATAAACAAACTGTGTCAAGAGGCAACCGAAATGGTGTAGAATGCGTGGTTGATTTGAAAGAAGTGATGATCTAGGTTGCGAATAGGTAACGAAGGAAATAATGATTAGAGTTTAAGTCACTCTTATTTTGAACCTTAACAGAAGAAGTTGTTTTCTTGTGTTCCCGTGGAACACAACATTTGGTGGCAGCCAGCGGTGGGATTTAAAACTAAAGCATCTGGTTTTAACCCAAGTGAAAGCAAATAAAAAAAAAAAGATTTTTTTTTCTTAAGTGAGAGCAAGTAAAAAAAAAAGGAGAAGACAGTAACAATTTTAAGTAAAAAAAAATATATTAGTGAGAGTGAAAAAAAAAATAAGTGACAAAAAAAAAATATATAACAAAAAGTGAAAAATATCCCACAGAGGTAAGCGAATTCCTGTGGTCGAAAGAAGGAAGGAAGGAAGAAATTGCCACGCTGAGGCAATCAACACCATCATCAACTCCATAATCAACACCATCATCAATTCAATAATCAACATTATCAACATTACCCTCAATATCATAATCAACAATTTCAACATCTTTATCAGCATCAACAATGTCATTGTAAGAAATAGCACATAAGTTATACAATATTAATATTCTAATTCTTTTTTATATACCTACATATAAAATTATTTTTTTTGATATACCTACATTTACATATTTGTATATTTTTTGATGTAACCAGTTTTTCTTTTGGTTAATAATTAATACACTCCCATCCTTATTGTTGGTCGCAATACAAGTTTGACACAATTTCTTAAATCCGTAAAAAAAAATATATGTATGTCTAAATTGAATTTGAACATTTCACTTAGAACTCGAAAAATCCCGCGTTCCCGCAGATCGTCAGAAAGTGATCTTCCGGTTCATAAAACAAAAAAACCCGTACCACCTCCTACTTCGATTGGGATTAAGTCCGATTTCCTCTTTTGCTCACCGAATAAAAAAATAATGACTTTCAAAGTTCCTCAAGCCATAAAACTCATACCTGAGTTTGATGGAAGTGCGAAGGATTTGGATAGGTTTATTCAATTAGTAGACCTACAATCAAACAAAACTTCCACTGCACCCGAGTCAACGGATAAGGCTGAACTTCTTGATATTGTTAAATCAAAATTAACAAGCCGGGCATATAACGTTATTATCAAATATAACAATTATAATGCCTGGGAAGAAGTTAAAGAAGCTCTTATAAAGAACTTCCGAAAAACTAGGTCTGTACAAGTTATACAAACTGAAGTTTTTCAGTTCAAACAGGGTTATAAGGAACCTGTGACTTCTTACGCAGAAAGAGCTTATGCCCTTTTTGATGAGCTCAACAACGCAAATGCTAGCACAGCAGATGAAGCTGAGTCACTGTATCAAGATTCTAAACTTTTTATTTCAACACGCGATAAAATTCTTCTGAAAAAATCATAAAATCAGTCTCAAATTCCTAAATCCTCTATTCCAAACCTAAAGCCAACTCAAGAAAATTCTAAACAAAAGATATCTACATATTCCAAAAATCATAACCAAAAACCTGTTGCTCATATAGGCTGTTTAAATAATGCCTCCAGTTTCAAAAGTGAAATTAATATAACTTCTAAAGACACCATCTCCAATCAAAACATTATGCTGTTAGACACAGGTGCAAGCCTGAGTTTAATAAAAATAAATAAATTAAATAAAGAGCTTTGGGTTCATACTAACAATATAACTGAATTGAAAGACATAGGTAATACTCCCACATCAACACTGGGCACACTTTTTCTGAATATAGAAATAACACCAGGAGTAAAACTAAAATATTTATTTCATGTAGTGCCCGAAAATTTCCCAATAACTCAAGATGGAATTTTAGGTGAAGACCTATTACGAAATTTTAACGCTATACTAAATTATAAAGACAATACTCTAATATACCACTTCAAAGATAAAATATATACAACAGATTTCATTATTAAACGAAAGTCTATTACCATACCTGCTAGATCTGAAAAAATAATTAAATATGGACCTATTCGCGAACCAACAAATCAAATATATCTTTCACAAGAAATTCGTCCTCAAGTTTATACCTCTTCAGCTATAACTGAGCCTACAAATGGATACATATATATGTCCGTACTAAACGCCAATAACGAAGATGTCGTCTTACAAGATCTAAATTTAGAATTTGCAAATAGTGATGACTACTATCTTTATAATCTAAATTCATTCGATACCCAAACTCATATAAACGACAGACTGAGTAAAATTCAAAACCAACTTCCATTAGATCATCTAAATAGTGAAGAAAAGAAATCGATTATTGATATCTGCCGTGAGTACAACCATTTATTTTTCCTCGAGGGCGACACCCTGTCAACTACCTCTGGGATTAAACATCAAATAAATACAAACCCAAATCTACCCGCAGTTAACATTAGACCATATCGATTAGCACAAATTCACACAAATGAAATAAAGAACCAAAGTAGGAATAGGGACGGTTGGGCTGTAATGTGTCTCGGCTAAATTAATTGGGTTTGTGTCTCTGCTAGACGCTAGACTGTGGACAAAATGTGAACCAATCTGATTAAGTTCGAGTTTCATGGATGCTACTTGTCATGGTAATTTGTGTGAGCAATGAATTGAAGATCGGCTCTTGTGACAATTTTTTTTGTGTGTGCGAGCTAAAAGGCAATGTCAACTGAAACCCATTAAACAAAATACAAACCACAAATTACAATGAATCATAAAAAACATATTGTGATTACACCATTACACATTTCTATAAGTCACAATGGCACGCGCTCCTAACCGCAAAACATCAATACTGATAAGCCATACACAACCACCGCGCCTCACCCACTACCCACAAAGGCTGCCGACCTCTTTTCTCACATATGTATGTAGACATATAAGCCCATTAAACTAAATACAAACCACAAATTACAATGAATCATAAATTATACATCATGCGATACATTTAAACATTTCTTATCATCTATCCACGCGCCACAGACAAAATATAGAACAACTGCGCGTCCGAAAAAATATGTTTCCAGCGGACATTAGATTTTTTTCTTTTTTTTACTGATAAGCCATACACAACATTCAAAGGTTGTCGATTTTGTTTTGTCGATAGTAAAATAAGTAAGTTATGTTCCCGTAATAAAATTTGGATGTAAACTCAATGAACATCAAATTGTGGGGTTTTGAATTAGAAATAAAGTGTTTTTAAAAGACGTATAAAGAAAAAAAGTCTTCCGGTTTTGAGATCAAATTTTAAAGTTATTGTGGTAGTGCATGAAACTACTATTGTGTGTGTGTGTGTGTGTGTGTGGGATAAGCTCATTTTGAATGATATTTTAGGGTATAAAAGCAAAATGTTCTTAGCTTCTACAATTCAGTTTGTGTATTAGAACTTAATTAAACATGTCTTTCTCGAATAAAATAAAAAAGTCAGTTAGTGTTCGGTCTTTCAATGAGCGAAAGCCAATAACAAGTCTCTCGAAACTTACGCAGAAGAAAAATTTTCCGATAACATCGGCAAAAAGAATCCAGACAAAGTTTGGAGAAAAAATTATGCTAGAATTAGACGATTGTTTTGTGTATTTGCCAAAGAGATGCAATAATCAGCTAACTGATGAGGACATCAAGGAACTTCCAAGATATTGCTTCGAAGTTGTGGAGCCATATGGAGGGTACTCTTTCCACGTGGACTTCCACTTAAAGCCTCAAACTCAGCAGGAACATCAACAACAACAATTACTACTACAACCACCACCACCAACACCTCAAGCACCTCAAAAAAATCGAAAGCAAAAAAATCTAGAAGAGATAAAACTGCCTCCTCCAACACTGTTTTTTGACAAAGATAATAATTTTTTTGTAAAATACTTATGAATGTATAATATAATGTATAAATTAAAAAAATATTTTGAACAAACAAAAAAAATAAAAAAATTGTTTTTTTCTAATTGATTTTTACAGCGATTTATTATTTTGAATGAACAAGAAACCAAAGTTAAGAGATTCAATTTGAGAGGGCGCAAAATTGATTTCTCTCTCAAACCAGTCCCTAATCATGAAGAACCGACGTCATAGATTCGAAGTGGTGTTGAGGATATCCTCACATTAGCTGTAAGTGGTCTTGACCCTCATGATAAGGTGGGAGTGACATTTGGAGGTAAGAATTTTTCCAACCTTCGCGGTAGTGGATGGATTAATTTTAAAAATTGTTCCGAACTGAGCTTCTCGGATGTATGGGAAATGATGACCAAGATTTTTCAAAGCAACTCCGAAGGAATAAGTACTGATGATTTTACCTTATCAGTTACATCCGTACACATGCCGATTGGGCAAGGCAATGTAAGGAAATCTTCCAAAATGTACAACACTTTCGTCGAAGAATGCATTAATCGAAGAGGTATAATAACCATACAAAATAAAGACAATTTATGTCTACCAAGAGCATTGATTGTTGCCAAGGCATCTGCAGACAAAGAACTAGCTTTTAAAAATGTTAGATCTGACTATGGAAAAGTGCAAACTAAACGAGCAATAAAACTTTTGGAAGAAGCTCAAGTAACCATACCAACATCAGGTTGTGGTATAGAAGAATTAAAATTATTTCAAAATCATTTGAAAGACTATAAAATTACTGTCTATGAATATGGAACGAAGGGTAGAAAAATTCTTTATGAAGGACTTCCAAATGAGAAGAAGATAAATCTGTTGTATTTCAATAATCATTACAATGTAATAACCTCCCTTACTGCTGCATTTTGTTGTGGATATTATTGCGAAAGCTGTCATGTTTCGTACAATGAAAAAAGGAAACATTATAAATGCAAAAAATTGTGCTCTCAATGCCAACACTCCCAATATGTCCAGAGACACAGAAACAAATCACATGTTCAGACTGCAATCGTATCTTTAAAGGAACTAATTGTTATGACAATCATAAAATATCCGGATCATCAGGTAAAAATTCCATTTGTGACCAAATAAAAAGATGTCACCTTTGCTTAAGATGCTACGGTGGTGAACGAGATCATATTTGTGAAGAGTTCTTTTGCAAGAATTGTAAAAACCATGTATCAAAAGGTCATTTATGTTATATTCTCCCCAACACTAAAGAGCCTAATCTTAAAAACAATTTATATATTTTTTATGACCTGGAGTGTCGTCAAGAAAAAATAATTGAATGTGAACATGAAGTGAAGGAGGATACGATAAAGCAGCATGAACCAAATTTGTGCGTTTATCAACACAAATGTGATCAGTGCATGAGTAGAAGTAAGGGCGACTGGTGATGGGAATTTCTTGCGGTTAATCGCAGATAAGGAATAATAATATTGAAAAAGAAAACAAGTAAATTGGTTGGGGGTTCGAACTTGGGATGTGTGGATTGAAGAGCAAGCGCGCAACACATTGTGCTAATGTTATTATATAATATTATGGTAATTTGTAATCTATTTTTGTTTTTTTGTTTTTTGTTTTGAAAAATAGAAAATAAAAGACAAATGAATTGGTTGGGACTCGAACAGGAGATGTATGGATTGAGAAGCAAGCTCGCAACTCATTGTTTTTTTTTTTTTTCAATTCATTTTTATTAATTCAATCTTAAATCTATCTTAAAGCTAGACAAAAATTCATAAAACTAGCCTAATTAACCATAACTTACAACTAACTTACTGGTCCCATACGGACACTCTAAGTTAAACAATAATACTTAATGCTAATGCCTTTCAGCCCTGAGATCTATTTTAACTTCAATTCAATTTTATTTATTTTTGTATTCATTAGAAAATTTAAAAAAACTAATGTCAATATCCTTTTTTATTTTTACTTAAAAACTACTTAAAATAAGGTCCTTAATATAAAACTTAAAGCTAACTAAAACTACCTATTCTACCTATACCCTACTTAAAACTAGAACAACCACAGCAGCAAATCTAACTATCTAACGTTTTTTGTTTTTCATATTTTGTCTTTTTTTTGTATTTTTTTTTTTTATTATTCCATGTTTTTTTTATTTTTTATTTTTTTATTTTTTTTTTGTATTTTTTGTATTTTTTTTTTGTATGTTTTTTTTTTTTGTGCCACCATGCCTATTCTACTTAAAACTAAACCCTAAAACTATAAAACAAGTATGTAAGCCGGCCAAGGCTTAAAACCCCATCCCGACTACTCACTATCAAGTGCCGATTGAAGCCACCAGAACTGGTTCTCCTGCTTCACCCTATCAGTTAGGTCCCGTTCGGACACAGCCCTACTGAACCGAAGGAGCTCTGCTCCGCCTTGTGCCATGACGTCCCGATTGTACAGGAGTCGCCTATCCACGGTTCGTCGTCTGACGTGATAGATTAACGGAACTGCCAATCTATCCTGTATCAGACCGCATCTATCTAAAAAGAGGAATGCCTCTGGTGGAATGAAGCCGCTCAAGCGTGCACTTTCAAAATATTCGTCGTTCGGGTAGAACGCCCCGAAAATTAAATTGTTGGTCGAAGACATAGCTCTTGCAATGTGACCTCGAACGAGTTTTATCACGAAATTGTCAATTCTGTTGATTCGAGCCCCGTTGTATAGGACCTCGTTGGAATAATAGTGCACGTAAGAAGATTCGGCTGTTCGATATAAGCCGGTACAGCGTCGTAAACACTGCCGCTCGAACACCCGAAACCTCTCCATCTGGGAAGGGGCAACGTTGAACCACACAGGACAACCATAAACGATCATCGGCCGTATGAGGGCCATGTAGCAAATTACCTTCACTCTGGGGTCAAGCCGACTGCTAAAAAACAGCCGTTTCGTCAGAGCGAAGGCTCCTCTGGCCCTGGTCAGAGCAGCATTTATATGTCTGTCGAAATATAAATACTGATCTAACCAGATACCGAGGTACTTCACTACACTTTTGCTCGCTAATGGCTGCCCGTGAAGATCAACGATAACCATCTTGCGCCAATTCTTGCACGTATCCCTCGTGGCCATAGCCAACGGAGTCCGGAACAGAATTGTCTCCGACTTATGGACATTTATTTTCAGTTTCCAGTCGTCGCAATATCGCTGAATCTTGTCGAAATCACGCTGCAAGAGAATTCTAATAACCTCAACCTTTCGGGCCGTTCTGTACGCAATAAGATCGTCGGCGTACGCAATTGCCTTTGTAAGACTACCTATCAGATCGCTGGTGTAAATGCTGAAGAGAATCGGCGAATTCACCGCTCCCTGTTGAAGACCATTTTTAATTAAGAATGTTGTGGTAGAAGTTACATTGCCACTTTTGACAACAAACTTTCTACCGTTAAGCATATCATAAAGTATATAGAACAATGGCTTGCTTATGCCAAGCCTGCTCAGTTTTAGGTAAAGACCCTCTAACCATACGGTGTCAAAGGCCTTTTCCAATTCAACCAGAACAGCACCTGTGCATTGTTGTTTTGATTTGTTCCATTGGATATCAGAAACGAGTTTAGACGCAGCATGAATTGTGTCATGACCCGCCTTGAACCCGAACTGTTTATCCGGAATTATTTTGTTGTCCGCAGCCCACTTAGTCAGAGCCCTATTAATGATTTTTTCGAAAACTTTGCTGATGCTCGGAAGAAGACTTATCGACCGAAGATTTGACGGGTTGGAGTTGTCCTTTCCCTTTTTCGGGAGAGGATGAACCACAGCGGTCTTCCAATGCACTGGATAATATGCATTATTCAGTGCATTATTGAAGAGTGTGGTGTAAATGTCAATTGCCTCCATCGGTAAATGTCTTAGTACAACGTTGGATATACCATCGACACCTGTTGACTTTTTATTTTTTATTGAGTTGAAGATGAGCTGAAGCTCAATCTTCGTCACTAACAGGGGACTTGGTGTTGTTTGCTCGGCGATTATGGCATTTGCCAAGGAATCGTCATCGAACCGCATAAAACCGCGGTTCTCAGATCGCCAATGTGTTATATCATTTCGAAGGTAAAAGTGATTAAGTAGGGCTCTGTTTTCCAGGTCGTGGTTGGGGCGAATGCTAACATTCACCTTGTACACTTGCTGGAAAGCAGCTCCCACCGCCTCCACTTTTTCCTTCGGATCTTCAATTATATAAAAGTCATCGTCAAAGATGGCTTCTTCTGGATCTATTTGCGCTGTCATGAGTACGTCTCTGTTTTCTTCAGTTCTTTGGAGTTTCAGACACGGAAGGTCATTGTCGTTCTTTTTCCTAAATATCTTGTTGATTTTAGGGAACATACCAGGGTCACTGGAATTAACTGACCGGATCTTGCGGTCCCAGTACTTGTTAATTGATAACCTGTAGTTCTCCTTAATCAACAGATTGACATTTTTTATTGACGACTTCAGTGTCCTAACCTCCAAGTCGTGTGAGTCTGTAAGTCGTCTGTACAAGTTTTTGAGTCTTGTCAGTAAGCCACTCTTGTGCTTACGTAGTGCGTCAATAGTCGAGTTTCTGTAAGCGTTCATTTGGTCCCGTTCTTTGTAATTTGGTATTGTCCGTTCCATTGTTCGTTTTATTGTTTCATTCATCTGTTGTAAATGTTGGTCAATTTCTGTATTTGTCAGGTTTCTGTTGTTTGGTGGGGCTATGTCACTCGAACGAAGTTCTCTCGCTAGGGCGTTGGTGAAACGAGGCCAGCGCATCTTACTGTAATTGTAAGAATGCGTTGCAACGTATTCCTCCAACTCCACGCGTTCGTTCGGAATCTGCATTACAGCAGCCAGTCCGCAGTGATCACTGTCGTACTCGACTGTCTGTAAGCAGTTTCGAGGGTGATTACCCACTTTGTCTGTAACTGTCAGTCTGGTGTCGTACAGCAAAAGATCCAGAAAGGAGCCGGTTCTTATACGAATACGATGGCTTTTCAGTAGCCAGCAGGTCGACGCCATATTCAACGCTGTAAAGATTCATCAAATTAAAAAGATGGTTACCTCTGGGATTACTATGTTGATTTCCCCAATCTTCATGTTTTGCGTTCAAATCACCGGCCAAGATGAAATAGTTTTCTTCCAAGCTCAGTTTAAGTTCCCTAAAAAGAATATCGAGTTCTGAAGCAAAGTACGTAACCTGCGGAGCTCCAGCCGCATAAGCCGCAATCATATACATCCGCTTCCCTTGAGTGAGAGAGATGCATACAACGCAAACTTCTAGCGTCTTGAGCTTTCGCAATTCATTGTTGTATATGACTTTATAATTAATGCCTTTTCGTATAAAGAGAGCGACACCGCCCCCTTGAGTGGAGTCGGGCCGGTCTCTTCTTACGATATTGTAATTTTTATGAGTCAATTTGTGTTTGTGGTTTAGCTTAGTTTCGCTAGCCATAAACACATCGGGACTGTAGTCTTTCAACAATTGCAACATATTGGCTCTTCGTTCTATCCTAATCAGTGAATTTACATTCACAGCTAGGACTTTTAGGCGCGTCTCCGGCAGCGCGCCCATTATGGTCTAAATTGCGCCAGGCCAGGCAACAAAGAGTAGAGATGGTCTACCCTTTTGCCTTGCTCCTTTATCTGACTTTGCAGTCCTGTAAGTTGACCTTGAATGTTCAACAACAAGGCTACAATGTCAGGTTGCACCTCTGGTGCCTTAGGCACAGGGGCCTTTGGGGCAACCGTTGGTGGAGCCTGTCTCGTGTTCCCATTCCCTGACACCATTTGGGCGTAGGAAAATTTGGGATCCACGAATTTTTGTGTAGGAGCCTGTCGAACTGTTCGACTTTCTTCGGCTTTTTGACTGGCCTGTTTTTGTTTGATTTGTTGGACCTTAGGGCAACCCCTATAGCTAGCCGGGTGCCCTTGGTTTCCACAAAGGACACACTTGAGCTGGGTCAAATCCTCAACCCGCTCATTCCCCAGCTTGCACTCTCCCTTGATGTGGGTTTCAGAGCACCTGACGCAGCGCAACTGCATATTGCAGTTGGCTCCGGCATGGCCGAACCTCTGGCACTTCGTACATTGCAAAATGTCGTCGTGCCTTTTTAATTTATCCCAGTGTACGGATTGATAGTCGAGGCGGTCGATTTTCCTCACACTCTCAAAACTACTTTGGGGCGATAATGTTACGAGGAACATTGGCAGCCTGTAACCCCCTCGTCTGGACTTCACCGTGGTGAAAGGCTTGACCCCGATAAAATCGAGACCGTCAGTGGCTTTTTCACGGAGCTCTTTTAAGAGCGCCTCCGGTTCCGTGCAGGAACTTATGCCCTTCAGGAGGACCGTCTGAAATTTTTCACTTTTAGGCGTGAAGCTGAAGAACTCAGCTGTGGCCTCTTTCAGTAACCCTTTTACTAAGTTGTATTCGGCCAGTGAGAAGCACTGGACCGAATAATTCTTTTCTTTTTCGTTTAGGATTTTAATGAAAAAATTGCCCTTAGTGGCCGACTTACATACCTGTTTTATGTCGTCCAGGTCAACTCTATGGGTCCTTATGGGTGGCACTTTTTCCTTCTTGGCCTGTGGTTGTTTCTGGTGTTGCTGCTGCTGTTTCTGCTGCTGCTTCTGTTGCTGTTGTTGATGTTGCTGCTGCTGCTGCTGTTTCTGCTGCTCCTGCTGCCTTGGTTGTAGCTGTTGTTGTTGCTGTTGTTTGGCCTTAGCCGAAGTCGATGGGCCCTCGGACATTGGGCCTGTCACTGCTGATGGCCTCTTTTTATTTTGCTCCGCTCCTGTGTTTTTGGGAGCGGGCTTGGGTTACAGTCCAACGCACTAACCATCATGCCACGGGTACTACATAGTGGAGAGTTGTGAAATTATTTGAAGAGAATTTCTTTTACTTTTAAAAAGTTGAATAAAGATTTCTTTCAGTTCTTTGATTGTTTCGGGTTCTTTAACAGTATTTAGTTTATTCCTAACTTTGTCGGTTAGTTTTGTTCCTAAAACAAATTTATGAGCTTGTTTTTTCTCATTTTCATCACTAAGAGAGCTGTCAACATAGTCTACTAAATTTAAAAAATTTGTCAGTTTTTCTGCTTCCCTTCATACTCTGGGATAATTTTTATACTCGATAAAATGTCGAATTTTGCCATTTTAAATTCTAGTTTATTTATTTCTTCTTCGATTAATTTTTGATCAATTTCAATATATTCTTCGCCTATGTTTTCTGTATCTAATAGTTTCCTTTTATCATCTAATATTTGTTTCAATCTGACCAACAAATTATCTATAATTGTTTTCAATGCCTGCTGATTTGTTTCCTTAGGTGAATTTTAATATTTCATCTCTTTTTTCGTTTAAATATTTTTGAGAATATTTTCTTGTTGGAGTTTTATTAAAGTTTGCTACTATTTCTTTTAATATTTTTTTAGTGTTCAACATATTTTTAAATCAATAAAATTCGTATTTGTTCAAAATTTCTCTTTTTTCTTATATTGTTATATTTTTAATTTCATTATTTACAATTTTTTGTACGTTAGTTCTAAAATAAAATTTAAAAATTTTGAAAGAAAGGTGGATTATGAATATAATTAAAATAATAATTAAAATATCTATAAATAACAGGTTTGAACTAACTAGAGTGTTATTATTATTATTGTTTGAGGCATTAACAATCACCTCTTCTTTAGATGATTTTCCTCCCATTTGTGTAAAAAAATTTTTTTTTTTTTTTTGTTTATTTTTGGTTTTTATTATTTTTCCTGTTTGCCTGTCGCTGCAAATTTCTTGCTTGTTCGATGAAATGCTCTCTTTGTTCTTTGTTGGCTAATCCAGCTAATCTGTACAGATTGCCAACTTCCTGTCTAGTTTTTACTTTGCGCCCAGCGCGTTTTCTTTTGTGCTGCTGTTGTTCCTGCTGTTCCGGCTGATGTTTTATAATTTGTCTTTTTTTGTACTCCTCAATCGTTAAAGGCTTTGGACCCGCTGTTTTGGAAGTAGCAATGTATTGTGGTATGTCTTCGGTTGGCTCGCCCGGATGATATGGGCTATCCATATATTCGAACAGTCTGTCAAGTTCTTCAGGATTATACGACATAATATTTTATTTAAAACAAAATACTGGCAAGATCGCCATGTAAAGGATGCCCTGCCTGTCCTATAGAAACTATGGAGGATATGGGCTTCCTCAAGCCGATTATGGATGATGGCTAAAGAGCCGATCTGTTAAGGCAATAAAAGAAGGCTAATCAGCCGAATATCTTTCTTTGACTCTCAAATTGAAAGTGACCTTTATTTAATCAAACTTAGGCTATTTATACAAAAATAATTTACTTACACACTAAGAACTTAAAGCTATACATATAATTACTAAAACATAAATACATTATATTGCATTCTAATTTGATGGGAAACAAATGACAGAATCGGGCAGCATACTTGCTATGTCATCAAAATCATAACCAATATGCATGCCCCTTTCATGATGCACAAATGTATCCAAATTCATTCAGGCATATTTACTACACAGCATGCAGTGCGTTGAACCTTCATGAATAAGTAGATACACTTGACCATCGTAAAAGTAATCTGAGACTCAAGTGGCATTGAACATTTTATTAGATAATTTTTTGGGGTGAATGAAATGAATGAAATGCGAGTACATATTATAAGAAATGGATTGGCTATAGGAACGTGGAGTATAAATCTATGGAAACGACCTGCAATAAAATATAGTGCATTGTATGCGCACTTCAGGGTTATAAACTTGTAAAAAGAAAACGTCATCACGACTTTCTCGAGCGTGGCTATTTTTTTTTCATTTTGAAGTTAATAATTCAACGTTCACGAATAATGCATAGTCTGACGATTTCCGTAAGCCGAAGTAAGGAAAAATAATCGATAAAGTTTATTGCGTGCAGGTACGTGATGCCGGTATTCCTCTTTCCGCTTTACTATTCCTCTCTCACTCTTTCTCGATCTATGACTCTCCGTCACCTAGGACATGGATGCTATTTATTTAACACCCTGGGCCTTGCCATCATAGGCCTTCTGGTCAAAGAAATTGTAACAAATTGATTGGGTTATAATTATACCATTAATGTAATAGAGCTCGTAATTCGATCCATTGATTGAAAATGTGTGGGTTCATAAGTCATTGGCGTTGACTTTCTTTTGCGAGGCAAATTCCAAAATCCCAATCGGACTATGTCGCAAATGAACAATTTCCGATTTTATCATCTTTAGGCAGTTACGGCAGTTGAAGGTTGTGGGCTCGTAACTCTTTGCACAGCCACATCATTTGGGCAGTTTGTAGGGGCATTCCAGTTGGTTACCAGCGCGGCGGCAGCATTAGCCGCTACCTCAGCTACCTTAGTGTTCCTGTCGTCCCTTAGTGGGATTAAAACACCGACGACCGAAGAAGGAAAA
This sequence comes from Eupeodes latifasciatus, assembly GCA_920104205.1. Taxonomy (NCBI): domain Eukaryota; kingdom Metazoa; phylum Arthropoda; class Insecta; order Diptera; family Syrphidae; genus Eupeodes; species Eupeodes latifasciatus. The sequence continues at coordinate 256,736,573 of OV049924.1, read as the reverse complement.
AAATACCTAGAGTATTAGGCTGCATAGACGGCAGTTATGTCAAAATAATTGCTCCTCCAGATAATAAACATTTGTATTTCAACAGAAAAGGATATCATAGCTCAAGCGTCTTACTTGTAAGTGTTCTTGTTTCTTGTTTTTTTTGTTTAATACTTCACTAACCTATTTATTACAAGGTCTAATGACGACGAATTAAGAATACGATTTGTTGATTCAACCCATCCTGAAAAATGTCATGATGCACCACCTAAGTGTTCCTGTCGTCCTTTAATCAGAGAGAAAAAACTAAATGAGAGAACCAAATTTCCTCGTCTCCGTCTCTTCGAAACCTCTTACTCTCATTTTTTATAGCGTGTTGAATTCGTATCGGTGTACACATGTTTTCACCTCGGAGAAGAGTACACAAAAAAACATCATTTCCGGGAAATGCGACATTTTTCATTTTTGTTTATTGATAGCCAAGAAGGCTATGTTTTTTAAAGTCTCATTGTAATATTTGTAATAATAATTCTCATAAATTTTTTTTTTTAATTTTGCTAACATCTTGTCGTTTTTATATCTACAAAAATACTCCTATATTTCAAATTAATTCTAGCAAAACATTTTTGTTTGTCAATAAATAACGGAAGAAGTTATACCGGTAGTTCGTGGTGAATTTGTTTTTCCCTTCTTTTTCTCTAAGTTACAGATAGATGGCAGTAACAACCAAAACAAGAAAGGATGTGTGCAGAAAGTGTTTAACAAGGTTAAGGCTTTTTAGATTAGACTTTACTTGTATATATGAACGAGTACATGTTTTTTATAAATGAATGTTGTGTTTATTTCAATAGTTATACCTTAACTATTAACTTAACTACTGTATTATCTAAAATATACTGCATTGAATTATTTTACATTGAATTATAAAAGGCGGAAATAATAAAGTTCTATAGTTTACCGGGAATATTTATATAAAATATCCATATCTTCTGCAATTGCGGTATCAATCGATATTTTCTGGAACTTAGTAGTAGTTGTAACTAGAGGGTTCTGGAACACCGGCATCACCGGCATCACCAGGGTTCTGATCTATGCTAAATACCGGTGCACCGGCATCACCAGGGTTCTGGACCATGCTTAGCAAATGTTAGATACCGATATTATTTTGGGTTCTGGACCATGCTTAGCAAATGTTAGATACCGATATTATTTTGGGTTCTGGACCATGCTTAGCAAACGTTAAAACGTAAAAACGTAAAATTCACGCTCACGTTAGAACGTAAAAACGTAAAATTCATAGTTGGATTTTTTGGATAGCACAACCTTTGTATATGAAAACTATAGTACTCTCATGGGCAGACATTTTTTTGCGCGACCGGACGCCGCCGCCGCGCCGTCGCGTCGTTGGCGGTAGTATCGGGGACCGAGAGAAAAATATTATTTCCATTCCCATGAGCAGCCAGCAGAATAAGGGAGACAGTTAATTTCATTGGAATAGTTATACGTTTGGTTATAGTTATGTATATTTTGGCTGGTGTTTTTTTTTTTTGTAGATAAATATCAATTGGTAGGTGATTTTTTCCAGGATGTGGGTTTGATTTTAAATTCAAATTTTAGATATAAAAGATATTGGTAGGTAGGCAGGTAATTTATGAAATTTCATAGGGAATTCCTACTAGTATCTGGACAGTGCTATAATATCCGTACACTTAGCATTTTGTTTGAGATTAGTACAGTATTTATAAATACCTATGTAGTTTAAAATTAAAATAAAAACAAAAATGCATTCTTTATGTTGGTTCAGATAATTTGATTAATTTGATAATTGAAATTTGTGTCTTTTTATGTTCCAATTCTCCTTTTGTTTTATTATTTTTAATAAATAAATTTAAACAATAAAGCTGGGACCTTAGGCATAGACAAAAAAAAATTAGTTTATATTTAGGTAGGTATAGGTAGGTATAACATATACTGTTTGCTGTTGTAGGTACCTTTAATACAATTTTGTCAGCTCTTCTATTTTAAGATGTGTGACTCTTAGGAAAATCCAATTGGAAGTTTTTTTAACTTATTAACTATTAGTAAGTATACCTATTTTCGTAAATGTAGTGTCGAAGTAGGTATTTTTGTATTGATTTGAAATTTTCTTTTATACGATTTCGCAGTTTTTTTGTGCCACTTACCAACCAATAATTTTTTAACATTAAACGCAAAATTATATCAATGATAATAATTACTCATGTTATTTCACAACCTTGGTGTTATAACCTTGTTAAGATGAAGGATTCTTCAGATATTTAAAGTCAATTTATGACTTAATTTCACAATTTAGAAAATCATGGTCTGAAATTAATTTTTTTACTTGCGTCATATAGGCAAGTTTTGCATTCGTAAAAAATGTCGAACTCAAGAATCAAAAATGACATTTCAATGGTAGAAAAGTAGAAAAAAGTGAGTCCACTGATTCCGTCCTGGCCCGTACCTTCACCCCAAGGCATTAGGTTGATTGACCTAAAATTTGGATATTAAGGGTAAGAGCCGATTTGCGTTAAGCGTTCTTAAATTCCAGAAAGGACTCTAAAAAAAATTGAGTGGGTGGTTTTTTTACCAAAGCAATTTAAAAAAAGGTGAAAACTTTGGTTAACCCTAAATATATCACGAACCAATAACGCTAGAGACTTGAATTAAATTTTATATTATATGTATATTGTAACGCGATACAAAACTAGTATAGTTTTTGGAAAAAAAAATCAAATTAACGGGTTTTTATAAATCAAAAAAACTGAACAAACATATTTTTCACCTCGAATATTTTAGCAATAAAAATATTGTTTTCAACTTTCACTTAAATTTTGAGAAAAATCGAATTGACAGTTTTCTTGCAATAAATAAAAACATTACTAAAAGTAAAAAATTGCTTTCGACTCAAATACCTTTACAAAAATTAAAAAAATATTGGCTTCAAACTAATTTAATCTCACAGTGATTTTTTTATAAAAGTCCAACAGTCAGTTTTTTCATAAAACATTAAAATCTACAAAAAATAGTACGCAACATTGTTAAACAATTATGTTCGGTTCTCGAAATCTCGCGAACAATAGAAGATATTGACTTCAAATTAATTTAATTCATCCAATTTGTGTTTGTTTATATAAGATCGCACACCAGGATCTTTTTTAATATGAAATGTATGGCTTTTATTTACATATATTACATAAATTCTACTTTTTGCTTCATTTTTAACAAATTAATGTGGACAACAAAGCTCGGACCTTATAGAGGGCATAAACAACATATATGTAAATATGGTTTATATTTAAGCAGGCATCTATGTGTTGCTTAAGCCGATAGATTTTTGTATTGCTCCAGAAGGGTACCCCACGTTATTTTGGTACATTTTTTCAAAATTCGATGTATCCAAAATGGGTCATTAGTTTTTTACGAAACTGTATATTAATTAGTTCAAAATAACTGCATACCAAATATATATATATTTTAACTAAAATTGAAAAATTGTATGTGTACAAAATTAATTTAAAAAGTAAACTGCTCTAAAGATTTTCAAATAAGAATTTTGAAACATTAAGGTTTTTTTGAGAAATCAAATTTTGGAAACAAGCTTTTTTAACAGGTACATTTTTAAATTTAAAAATACAGGAAATATTTTAAATAGTATTGGTTTGTCAATTGAACTGATTCGTTCTAAAATTGCCTCTACCTCCTACACGAAGAGACATAGACCCCCATTTCGCTAGTCAAAAGTGCACGTACGTATATTTTAAAACAGTAGTAAAACGTTATGTTTATTTCAAATTTATAAAAAAATTATTCCTAAGTTAAAAACTTTGCTTTGGCATACAAAAATTGGATTTGCTAGAATTTACATAGATATATCTTTAGACTGAGACAAAGGCATCAAATTTATGTAAGTACAATTACAAATGCTAATACTTCTCTAAAAATAAAGATCCAAATAAAGTCTTTTACCTTATTAAAAGTAAACATTTGCTTATACCCTTGATCATTCAAAATTGTTGATAGGAAGGTCCTTCTTTTAATAAATACCTAAATAGGTATATCATAAGAACTTACGTTAAAACGCAAAAACGTAAAATTCGCGTTAAAACGTAAAATTCACGTTCACGTTAAAACGTAAAAACGTGAAATTCACGTTCACGTTAAAACGTAAAAACGTAAAATTCACGTTCACGTTAAAACGTAAAAACGTAAAATTCGCGTTCATGTTAAAACGTAAAAACGTAAAATTCACGTTCACGTTAAAACGCAAAAAACGTAAAATTCACGTTAAACGTAAAATTCAAGTTCACGTTAAAACGCAAAAACGTAAAATTCACGTTCATGTTAAAACGTAAAAACGTAAAATTCACGTTCACGCAAAAACGTAAAATTCACGTTCATGTTAAAACGTAAAAACGTAAAATTCACGTTCACGTTAAAACACAAAAAACGTAAAATTCACGTTAAACGTAAAATTCACGTTCACGTTAAAACGCAAAAACGTAAAATTCACGTTCGGAACGCAAAAATCACCATAGGAAACTGAACAAAATCATGAACAGAACATGATGTTTAAGAGTTAAGTTTTTTCAGAAAAGGTGGTCCATATGAGTGAAGAGAGAAAAGAATCGTTAAGTAAAAAGACATGTTAATTTTTTAAATATTTTTTTTATTTTTTAATTAAATTTTAAGGCCAATGCCACAAGATCAGTTTTACATTTCATTTTCAAGTTCTATTCGATAATGACGCCAAGCTAGTGTATTTATATTATTGGTACATATAAATCTTTTGTCATCAGAACAACTTAAACTTAATTTGTTTATACATTCGGTGTATATATCGGGTGATTTTTTAAGAGCTTGAGAACTTTTTTTTAAAAAAAAACGCATAAAATTTGCAAAATCTCATCGATTCTTTATTTGAAACGTTAGATTGGTCCATGACATTTACTTTTTGAAGATAATTTCATTTAAATGTTGACCGCGGCTGCGTCTTAGGTGGTCCATTCGGAAAGTCCAATTTTGGGTAACTTTTTCGAGCATTTCTGCCGGAATAGCCCGAATTTCTTCGGAAATGTTGTCTTCCAAAGCTGGAATAGTTGCTGGCTTATTTGTGTAGACTTTAGACTTGACGTAGCCCCACAAAAAATAGTCTAAAGGCGTCAAATCGCATGATCTTGGTGGCCAACTTACCGGTCCATTCCTTGAGATGAATTGTTCTCCGAAGTTTTCGCTCAAAATGGCCATAGAATCGCGAGCTGTGTGGCATGAAGCGCCATCTTGTTGAAACCACATGTCAACCAAGTTCAGTTCTTCCATTTTTGGCAACAAAAAGTTTGTTAGCATTGAACGATAGCGATCGCCATTCACCGTAACGTTGCGTCCAACAGCATCTTTGAAAAAATACGGTCCAATGATTCCACCAGCGTACAAACCACACCAAACAGTGCATTTTTCGGGATGCATGGGCATTTCTTGAACGGCTTCTGGTTGCTCTTCACTCCAAATGCGGCAATTTTGCTTATTTACGTAGCCATTCAACCAGAAATGAGCCTCATCGCTGAACAAAATTTGTCGATAAAAAAGCGGATTTTCTGCCAACTTTTCTAGGGCCCATTCACTGAAAATTCGACGTTGTGGCAGATCGTTCGGCTTCAGTTCTTGCACGAGCTGTATTTTATACGGTTTTACACTCTCAGAAACAGACGCAATATTCTCTTCTGTACGCACTGTACGCATTCGTGTGGTTGGTTTAATGTCCAATAAAGTAAACTGAGTGCGAAACTTGGTCACAATCGCATTAATTGTTTGCTCACTTGGTCGATTATGTAGACCATAAATCGGACGTAAAGCGCGAAACACATTTCGAACCGAACACTGATTTTGGTAATAAAATTCAATGATTTGCAAGCGTTGCTCGTTAGTAAGTCTATTCATGATGAAATGTCAAAGCATACTGAGCATCTTTCTCTTTGACACCATGTCTGAAATCCCGTGTGATCTGTCAAGTACTAATGCATAAAAATCCTAACCTCAAAAAAATCACCCATTAGTATGGTGTTTAGATCTAAAGTTCAACATTTTACTATAGAAGTTTTGTTTGTGTAGCAAACAGTCTCTGTAATTTTGTAAAAACATTTTTTTACAGCTGCTGATTTGACACCCTTAGCCTTTTTTATTAGTGCTGCATCTTCTATGTCTATACTATACATTTTAGCTCTTAATCCTATAAATTCCTTCATTATTCTACCATTCTTTTTCATCCTTCATAAATCCTAACTTTTTCACATTGAGCTGGGGCAATACCGTAGCAGTTTTGGGGTGGATAGTCTGAAGTATCAAATTTATCTATTATATCATTTCTTATATCATTGTAAAAATCATCTGTTCTTATTTTATAAATAAATGAATCGGTATCCATGTAGGCCAGATGTAGGTTGTCAGTAAATTTAGGTTTCATGTATGCATAATGAAAGTCGTACACTTTATACTTTGAAATCTCCAAAACACAAAAACCTAAGTATATAGGCTTATTATATACACTGTAAATTCGTTTTAACTGAATAGCAGCCATGGTTTTCGAAAATTCTAATATGCTATGAAAATTAGGTTTAGCTATAAGAGCGCGACTACCGAGATGGGTGCCTTTGCTTTCTATTGAATCGACAATTCGAACATCTTTTCGTTTGTCTACATTTTCCATAGTTTTTCCGAATACAGCATTATTACAAAGTTTACGCTGATCCTTTTCAAACTTTGTGGTGGTTTTTTTTCTTAGTTCATTGTTTAAATCAATATATTTTTTCAGCCATTGAAATTGTTTGAATTGCATCACTCTATGAATTTTCTTAAGCACCAAACCATTATCAAGGCATTGAATTAACGTTTTGTGATGAATTATATAATTAACTTTATTATTCAAATCAGCAATCTGATGCTTTAGAATTTTTGAATGGAATAAATTTTGAGGATGTTTAAAGTCAACGGAAATAAAAATATTTGAAAAATATTTAAATAGGGTTAGCACTATATTTCTATAAGGATGAATGCCGGCAATTAAAAATTACGATTATAATACGTGCATTGATATATCAAGACCCTGATACATCGTTACCATCATGTCACTCATCTGACTAATAGGACTTGACCATCTATATCTATTGCTTTAGGATTTTTCCTGGATTGAGGTAATAATTAGTGTAACAAAAGCCTAATACCTCACTACCATCATATCATTTATTTGTCTAATAGGGATATACCTTTATCTATTGCTTTGCTAGCATCATGTCAATCATATTACTAAACCCTGTCCCTTATCATTAAAATCCTGAAAAATGATCCAAGGGTTATTTTTATTGCGGAATACAAATGTACATATGTCAATAAGGTCAACACATTATTTTATCTATAGGGATGGATGCCGATAATTAAAATATGCATTCATGATGATCGCTATACATAAATTTATCCAACTGCTTCCTTATATACACCGATGATATTCCAAGTGTCAACAATACAAATTTATGATAAGGTTAACTACATGAATGAATGCGGGGAAAAACTCTATTGTTCTACTATTACCAATCAATATGATATAAGCATGTATTATTACCCCAATACTTCTTTTCATTAGTTACTTTTCACCCCAAAGAAACCTTTTGCAATGTGTAATACGACATTTAGGATCATATCCTGTATATGACTACTTTCCTACCCCCGATGAAGCAGAATACTCCGTTTTTACTCTGGATGATTTCGCTGCTTTTGAAGCGAATTCATTATACCCTAGCCAGTGGATTCAAGCCAACAAAGAAGCTATCGGAGTTGAAATTTTTTCAAAATTTGCTTGGGTTGTCCCAATGAAAAACAAAAAATGCACTACTATTTCAAAAGGAATGGATGAAATATTTACTAATTCTTCTAGGATTCCAAAGAACTTGCAGATTGATGATGGAAAGGAATTTTTCAATACAAACTTCAAGAGTTTGATGGAAAAACATAAAATTAATCACTATTCTACATTTAGCTCATTGAGAGCTTCAATTATTGAAAGATTTAATAGAACCTATAAGGAAAAAATGTGGAAAGAATTTAGTTTCAATGGAAGCTATAAGTGGATAAATATTTATAAGAAATTGCTTTATGATTATAATCATTCCTACCACCGAACCATTAAATGTAAACCTGCAGATGTAAACAAGAAAAATTCAAAGTCAATGTTATCACATTTCAAAAATAAGAAAGAAGTGTTTAGTAAAAGGAAATTAAAAGTTGGTGATAACGTAAGAATTAGCAAGTATAAACATATATTCGAAAAAGGTTATACACCCAACTGGACTACTGAGGTTTTTAAAATAAGAAAAGTCCAAGCAACAAAACCTATAACATATCTTCTCGAAGACTTTCAAGGAAGACCTATTCAAGGAGGCTTTTATGAACTAGAACTGCTGAAAACTGATTGTGGCGATGTATATCTAGTTGAAAAAGTTCTACAAACGAGAGGAAATAAAGTTTTTGTAAAATGGTTGGGATTCCCACCAGAACATAACTCTTGGATCGATAAAAACAAAATTCTGTAAAATTAATAAAAGAAATAAATTTGATTTTTAAAAATTTTAATTTTGACTCTTTTTCTTATACGTATATATACATATATATGCTTATAAATTATATTAACATAAAATTATTTATATTTTTGTAAATTTCAGCTCAAACGTTGATCCACGTTGATATGTTTTCTCTAACGCATAAGAGCCTCCTCCAATTAGTAATATGCTTTCTGTGGACAGCTTTGAGTATCTTATCGGTAAAAAGACCTATAAGAAAAAAAAAATAATTTTCAAGTATTTTGTATAAAGGAAGCATAACGAGAAAAATTGTATCTTACCGTATATTCGCCCAGATCCGCTACGATTCTATCACCCCACCGTGTCGTAACCTTTCGCAAGCTATAAATGTTATATTTTAGACCCATTTCCAACTCCGATAGCTTCTTTGTTGGCTTGAATCCACTGGCTAGTGTTAATGAATTCGCTTCAAAAGCAGCGAAATCATCCAGAGTAAAAACGGAGTATTCTGCTTCATCGGGGGTAGGAAAGTAGTCATATACAGGATATGATCCTAAATGTCGTATTACACATTGCAAAAGGTTTCTTTGGGGTGAAAAGTAACTAATGAAAAGAAGTATTGGGGTAATAATACATGCTTATATCATATTGATTGGTAATAGTAGAACAATAGAGTTTTTCCCCGCATTCATTCATGTAGTTAACCTTATCATAAATTTGTATTGTTGACACTTGGAATATCATCGGTGTATATAAGGAAGCAGTTGGATAAATTTATGTATAGCGATCATCATGAATGCATATTTTAATTATCGGCATCCATCCCTATAGATAAAATAATGTGTTGACCTTATTGTATTCCGCAATAAAAATAACCCTTGGATCATTTTTCAGGATTTTAATGATAAGGGACAGGGTTTAGTAATATGATTGACATGATGCTAGCAAAGCAATAGATAAAGGTATATCCCTATTAGACAAATAAATGATATGATGGTAGTGAGGTATTAGGCTTTTGTTACACTAATTATTACCTCAATCCAGGAAAAATCCTAAAGCAATAGATATAGATGGTCAAGTCCTATTAGTCAGATGAGTGACATGATGGTAACGATGTATCAGGGTCTTGATATATCAATGCACGTATTATAATCGTAATTTTTAATTGCCGGCATTCATCCTTATAGAAATATAGTGCTAACCCTATTTAAATATTTTTCAAATATTTTTATTTCCGTTGACTTTAAACATCCTCAAAATTTATTCCATTCAAAAATTCTAAAGCATCAGATTGCTGATTTGAATAATAAAGTTAATTATATAATTCATCACAAAACGTTAATTCAATGCCTTGATAATGGTTTGGTGCTTAAGAAAATTCATAGAGTGATGCAATTCAAACAATTTCAATGGCTGAAAAAATATATTGATTTAAACAATGAACTAAGAAAAAAAACCACCACAAAGTTTGAAAAGGATCAGCGTAAACTTTGTAATAATGCTGTATTCGGAAAAACTATGGAAAATGTAGACAAACGAAAAGATGTTCGAATTGTCGATTCAATAGAAAGCAAAGGCACCCATCTCGGTAGTCGCGCTCTTATAGCTAAACCTAATTTTCATAGCATATTAGAATTTTCGAAAACCATGGCTGCTATTCAGTTAAAACGAATTTACAGTGTATATAATAAGCCTATATACTTAGGTGTTTTGGAGATTTCAAAGTATAAAGTGTACGACTTTCATTATGCATACATGAAACCTAAATTTACTGACAACCTACATCTGGCCTACATGGATACCGATTCATTTATTTATAAAATAAGAACAGATGATTTTTACAATGATATAAGAAATGATATAATAGATAAATTTGATACTTCAGACTATCCACCCCAAAACTGCTACGGTATTGCCCCAGCTCAATGTGAAAAAGTTAGGATTTATGAAGGATGAAAAAGAATGGTAGAATAATGAAGGAATTTATAGGATTAAGAGCTAAAATGTATAGTATAGACATAGAAGATGCAGCACTAATAAAAAAGGCTAAGGGTGTCAAATCAGCAGCTGTAAAAAAATGTTTTTACAAAATTACAGAGACTGTTTGCTACACAAACAAAACTTCTATAGTAAAATGTTGAACTTTAGATCTAAACACCATACTAATGGGTGATTTTTTTGAGGTTAGGATTTTTATGCATTAGTACTTGACAGATCACACGGGATTTCAGACATGGTGTCAAAGAGAAAGATGCTCAGTATGCTTTGACATTTCATCATGAATAGACTTACTAACGAGCAACGCTTGCAAATCATTGAATTTTATTACCAAAATCAGTGTTCGGTTCGAAATGTGTTTCGCGCTTTACGTCCGATTTATGGTCTACATAATCGACCAAGTGAGCAAACAATTAATGCGATTGTGACCAAGTTTCGCACTCAGTTTACTTTATTGGACATTAAACCAACCACACGAATGCGTACAGTGCGTACAGAAGAGAATATTGCGTCTGTTTCTGAGAGTGTAAAACCGTATAAAATACAGCTCGTGCAAGAACTGAAGCCGAACGATCTGCCACAACGTCGAATTTTCAGTGAATGGGCCCTAGAAAAGTTGGCAGAAAATCCGCTTTTTTATCGACAAATTTTGTTCAGCGATGAGGCTCATTTCTGGTTGAATGGCTACGTAAATAAGCAAAATTGCCGCATTTGGAGTGAAGAGCAACCAGAAGCCGTTCAAGAAATGCCCATGCATCCCGAAAAATGCACTGTTTGGTGTGGTTTGTACGCTGGTGGAATCATTGGACCGTATTTTTTCAAAGATGCTGTTGGACGCAACGTTACGGTGAATGGCGATCGCTATCGTTCAATGCTAACAAACTTTTTGTTGCCAAAAATGGAAGAACTGAACTTGGTTGACATGTGGTTTCAACAAGATGGCGCTTCATGCCACACAGCTCGCGATTCTATGGCCATTTTGAGCGAAAACTTCGGAGAACAATTCATCTCAAGGAATGGACCGGTAAGTTGGCCACCAAGATCATGCGATTTGACGCCTTTAGACTATTTTTTGTGGGGCTACGTCAAGTCTAAAGTCTACACAAATAAGCCAGCAACTATTCCAGCTTTGGAAGACAACATTTCCGAAGAAATTCGGGCTATTCCGGCAGAAATGCTCGAAAAAGTTACCCAAAATTGGACTTTCCGAATGGACCACCTAAGACGCAGCCGCGGTCAACATTTAAATGAAATTATCTTCAAAAAGTAAATGTCATGGACCAATCTAACGTTTCAAATAAAGAATCGATGAGATTTTGCAAATTTTATGCGTTTTTTTTTAAAAAAAAGTTCTCAAGCTCTTAAAAAATCACCCGATATATACACCGAATGTATAAACAAATTAAGTTTAAGTTGTTCTGATGACAAAAGATTTATATGTACCAATAATATAAATACACTAGCTTGGCGTCATTATCGAATAGAACTTGAAAATGAAATGTAAAACTGATCTTGTGGCATTGGCCTTAAAATTTAATTAAAAAATAAAAAAAATATTTAAAAAATTAACATGTCTTTTTACTTAACGATTCTTTTCTCTCTTCACTCATATGGACCACCTTTTCTGAAAAAACTTAACTCTTAAACATCATGTTCTGTTCATGATTTTGTTCAGTTTCCTATGGTGATTTTTGCGTTCCGAACGTGAATTTTACGTTTTTGCGTTTTAACGTGAACGTGAATTTTACGTTTAACGTGAATTTTACGTTTTTTGTGTTTTAACGTGAACGTGAATTTTACGTTTTTACGTTTTAACATGAACGTGAATTTTACGTTTTTGCGTGAACGTGAATTTTACGTTTTTACGTTTTAACATGAACGTGAATTTTACGTTTTTGCGTTTTAACGTGAACTTGAATTTTACGTTTAACGTGAATTTTACGTTTTTTGCGTTTTAACGTGAACGTGAATTTTACGTTTTTACGTTTTAACATGAACGCGAATTTTACGTTTTTACGTTTTAACGTGAACGTGAATTTTACGTTTTTACGTTTTAACGTGAACGTGAATTTCACGTTTTTACGTTTTAACGTGAACGTGAATTTTACGTTTTAACGCGAATTTTACGTTTTTGCGTTTTAACGTAAGTTCTTATGATATACCTATTTAGGTATTTATTAAAAGAAGGACCTTCCTATCAACAATTTTGAATGATCAAGGGTATAAGCAAATGTTTACTTTTAATAAGGTAAAAGACTTTATTTGGATCTTTATTTTTAGAGAAGTATTAGCATTTGTAATTGTACTTACATAAATTTGATGCCTTTGTCTCAGTCTAAAGATATATCTATGTAAATTCTAGCAAATCCAATTTTTGTATGCCAAAGCAAAGTTTTTAACTTAGGAATAATTTTTTTATAAATTTGAAATAAACATAACGTTTTACTACTGTTTTAAAATATACGTACGTGCACTTTTGACTAGCGAAATGGGGGTCTATGTCTCTTCGTGTAGGAGGTAGAGGCAATTTTAGAACGAATCAGTTCAATTGACAAACCAATACTATTTAAAATATTTCCTGTATTTTTAAATTTAAAAATGTACCTGTTAAAAAAGCTTGTTTCCAAAATTTGATTTCTCAAAAAAACCTTAATGTTTCAAAATTCTTATTTGAAAATCTTTAGAGCAGTTTACTTTTTAAATTAATTTTGTACACATACAATTTTTCAATTTTAGTTAAAATATATATATATTTGGTATGCAGTTATTTTGAACTAATTAATATACAGTTTCGTAAAAAACTAATGACCCATTTTGGATACATCGAATTTTGAAAAAATGTACCAAAATAACGTGGGGTACCCTTCTGGAGCAATACAAAAATCTATCGGCTTAAGCAACACATAGATGCCTGCTTAAATATAAACCATATTTACATATATGTTGTTTATGCCCTCTATAAGGTCCGAGCTTTGTTGTCCACATTAATTTGTTAAAAATGAAGCAAAAAGTAGAATTTATGTAATATATGTAAATAAAAGCCATACATTTCATATTAAAAAAGATCCTGGTGTGCGATCTTATATAAACAAACACAAATTGGATGAATTAAATTAATTTGAAGTCAATATCTTCTATTGTTCGCGAGATTTCGAGAACCGAACATAATTGTTTAACAATGTTGCGTACTATTTTTTGTAGATTTTAATGTTTTATGAAAAAACTGACTGTTGGACTTTTATAAAAAAATCACTGTGAGATTAAATTAGTTTGAAGCCAATATTTTTTTAATTTTTGTAAAGGTATTTGAGTCGAAAGCAATTTTTTACTTTTAGTAATGTTTTTATTTATTGCAAGAAAACTGTCAATTCGATTTTTCTCAAAATTTAAGTGAAAGTTGAAAACAATATTTTTATTGCTAAAATATTCGAGGTGAAAAATATGTTTGTTCAGTTTTTTTGATTTATAAAAACCCGTTAATTTGATTTTTTTTTCCAAAAACTATACTAGTTTTGTATCGCGTTACAATATACATATAATATAAAATTTAATTCAAGTCTCTAGCGTTATTGGTTCGTGATATATTTAGGGTTAACCAAAGTTTTCACCTTTTTTTAAATTGCTTTGGTAAAAAAACCACCCACTCAATTTTTTTTAGAGTCCTTTCTGGAATTTAAGAACGCTTAACGCAAATCGGCTCTTACCCTTAATATCCAAATTTTAGGTCAATCAACCTAATGCCTTGGGGTGAAGGTACGGGCCAGGACGGAATCAGTGGACTCACTTTTTTCTACTTTTCTACCATTGAAATGTCATTTTTGATTCTTGAGTTCGACATTTTTTACGAATGCAAAACTTGCCTATATGACGCAAGTAAAAAAATTAATTTCAGACCATGATTTTCTAAATTGTGAAATTAAGTCATAAATTGACTTTAAATATCTGAAGAATCCTTCATCTTAACAAGGTTATAACACCAAGGTTGTGAAATAACATGAGTAATTATTATCATTGATATAATTTTGCGTTTAATGTTAAAAAATTATTGGTTGGTAAGTGGCACAAAAAAACTGCGAAATCGTATAAAAGAAAATTTCAAATCAATACAAAAATACCTACTTCGACACTACATTTACGAAAATAGGTATACTTACTAATAGTTAATAAGTTAAAAAAACTTCCAATTGGATTTTCCTAAGAGTCACACATCTTAAAATAGAAGAGCTGACAAAATTGTATTAAAGGTACCTACAACAGCAAACAGTATATGTTATACCTACCTATACCTACCTAAATATAAACTAATTTTTTTTTGTCTATGCCTAAGGTCCCAGCTTTATTGTTTAAATTTATTTATTAAAAATAATAAAACAAAAGGAGAATTGGAACATAAAAAGACACAAATTTCAATTATCAAATTAATCAAATTATCTGAACCAACATAAAGAATGCATTTTTGTTTTTATTTTAATTTTAAACTACATAGGTATTTATAAATACTGTACTAATCTCAAACAAAATGCTAAGTGTACGGATATTATAGCACTGTCCAGATACTAGTAGGAATTCCCTATGAAATTTCATAAATTACCTGCCTACCTACCAATATCTTTTATATCTAAAATTTGAATTTAAAATCAAACCCACATCCTGGAAAAAATCACCTACCAATTGATATTTATCTACAAAAAAAAAAAACACCAGCCAAAATATACATAACTATAACCAAACGTATAACTATTCCAATGAAATTAACTGTCTCCCTTATTCTGCTGGCTGCTCATGGGAATGGAAATAATATTTTTCTCTCGGTCCCCGATACTACCGCCAACGACGCGACGGCGCGGCGGCGGCGTCCGGTCGCGCAAAAAAATGTCTGCCCATGAGAGTACTATAGTTTTCATATACAAAGGTTGTGCTATCCAAAAAATCCAACTATGAATTTTACGTTTTTACGTTCTAACGTGAGCGTGAATTTTACGTTTTTACGTTTTAACGTTTGCTAAGCATGGTCCAGAACCCAAAATAATATCGGTATCTAACATTTGCTAAGCATGGTCCAGAACCCAAAATAATATCGGTATCTAACATTTGCTAAGCATGGTCCAGAACCCTGGTGATGCCGGTGCACCGGTATTTAGCATAGATCAGAACCCTGGTGATGCCGGTGATGCCGGTGTTCCAGAACCCTCTAGTTACAACTACTACTAAGTTCCAGAAAATATCGATTGATACCGCAATTGCAGAAGATATGGATATTTTATATAAATATTCCCGGTAAACTATAGAACTTTATTATTTCCGCCTTTTATAATTCAATGTAAAATAATTCAATGCAGTATATTTTAGATAATACAGTAGTTAAGTTAATAGTTAAGGTATAACTATTGAAATAAACACAACATTCATTTATAAAAAACATGTACTCGTTCATATATACAAGTAAAGTCTAATCTAAAAAGCCTTAACCTTGTTAAACACTTTCTGCACACATCCTTTCTTGTTTTGGTTGTTACTGCCATCTATCTGTAACTTAGAGAAAAAGAAGGGAAAAACAAATTCACCACGAACTACCGGTATAACTTCTTCCGTTATTTATTGACAAACAAAAATGTTTTGCTAGAATTAATTTGAAATATAGGAGTATTTTTGTAGATATAAAAACGACAAGATGTTAGCAAAATTAAAAAAAAAAATTTATGAGAATTATTATTACAAATATTACAATGAGACTTTAAAAAACATAGCCTTCTTGGCTATCAATAAACAAAAATGAAAAATGTCGCATTTCCCGGAAATGATGTTTTTTTGTGTACTCTTCTCCGAGGTGAAAACATGTGTACACCGATACAAATTCAACACGCTATAAAAAATGAGAGTAAGAGGTTTCGAAGAGACGGAGACGAGGAAATTTGGTTCTCTCATTTAGTTTTTTCTCTCTGATTAAAGGACGACAGGAACACTTAGGTGGTGCATCATGACATTTTTCAGGATGGGTTGAATCAACAAATCGTATTCTTAATTCGTCGTCATTAGACCTTGTAATAAATAGGTTAGTGAAGTATTAAACAAAAAAAACAAGAAACAAGAACACTTACAAGTAAGACGCTTGAGCTATGATATCCTTTTCTGTTGAAATACAAATGTTTATTATCTGGAGGAGCAATTATTTTGACATAACTGCCGTCTATGCAGCCTAATACTCTAGGTATTTTTTTCCTTCTTCGGTCGTCGGTGTTTTAATCCCACTAAGGGACGACAGGAACACTAAGGTAGCTGAGGTAGCGGCTAATGCTGCCGCCGCGCTGGTAACCAACTGGAATGCCCCTACAAACTGCCCAAATGATGTGGCTGTGCAAAGAGTTACGAGCCCACAACCTTCAACTGCCGTAACTGCCTAAAGATGATAAAATCGGAAATTGTTCATTTGCGACATAGTCCGATTGGGATTTTGGAATTTGCCTCGCAAAAGAAAGTCAACGCCAATGACTTATGAACCCACACATTTTCAATCAATGGATCGAATTACGAGCTCTATTACATTAATGGTATAATTATAACCCAATCAATTTGTTACAATTTCTTTGACCAGAAGGCCTATGATGGCAAGGCCCAGGGTGTTAAATAAATAGCATCCATGTCCTAGGTGACGGAGAGTCATAGATCGAGAAAGAGTGAGAGAGGAATAGTAAAGCGGAAAGAGGAATACCGGCATCACGTACCTGCACGCAATAAACTTTATCGATTATTTTTCCTTACTTCGGCTTACGGAAATCGTCAGACTATGCATTATTCGTGAACGTTGAATTATTAACTTCAAAATGAAAAAAAAATAGCCACGCTCGAGAAAGTCGTGATGACGTTTTCTTTTTACAAGTTTATAACCCTGAAGTGCGCATACAATGCACTATATTTTATTGCAGGTCGTTTCCATAGATTTATACTCCACGTTCCTATAGCCAATCCATTTCTTATAATATGTACTCGCATTTCATTCATTTCATTCACCCCAAAAAATTATCTAATAAAATGTTCAATGCCACTTGAGTCTCAGATTACTTTTACGATGGTCAAGTGTATCTACTTATTCATGAAGGTTCAACGCACTGCATGCTGTGTAGTAAATATGCCTGAATGAATTTGGATACATTTGTGCATCATGAAAGGGGCATGCATATTGGTTATGATTTTGATGACATAGCAAGTATGCTGCCCGATTCTGTCATTTGTTTCCCATCAAATTAGAATGCAATATAATGTATTTATGTTTTAGTAATTATATGTATAGCTTTAAGTTCTTAGTGTGTAAGTAAATTATTTTTGTATAAATAGCCTAAGTTTGATTAAATAAAGGTCACTTTCAATTTGAGAGTCAAAGAAAGATATTCGGCTGATTAGCCTTCTTTTATTGCCTTAACAGATCGGCTCTTTAGCCATCATCCATAATCGGCTTGAGGAAGCCCATATCCTCCATAGTTTCTATAGGACAGGCAGGGCATCCTTTACATGGCGATCTTGCCAGTATTTTGTTTTAAATAAAATATTATGTCGTATAATCCTGAAGAACTTGACAGACTGTTCGAATATATGGATAGCCCATATCATCCGGGCGAGCCAACCGAAGACATACCACAATACATTGCTACTTCCAAAACAGCGGGTCCAAAGCCTTTAACGATTGAGGAGTACAAAAAAAGACAAATTATAAAACATCAGCCGGAACAGCAGGAACAACAGCAGCACAAAAGAAAACGCGCTGGGCGCAAAGTAAAAACTAGACAGGAAGTTGGCAATCTGTACAGATTAGCTGGATTAGCCAACAAAGAACAAAGAGAGCATTTCATCGAACAAGCAAGAAATTTGCAGCGACAGGCAAACAGGAAAAATAATAAAAACCAAAAATAAACAAAAAAAAAAAAAAATTTTTTTACACAAATGGGAGGAAAATCATCTAAAGAAGAGGTGATTGTTAATGCCTCAAACAATAATAATAATAACACTCTAGTTAGTTCAAACCTGTTATTTATAGATATTTTAATTATTATTTTAATTATATTCATAATCCACCTTTCTTTCAAAATTTTTAAATTTTATTTTAGAACTAACGTACAAAAAATTGTAAATAATGAAATTAAAAATATAACAATATAAGAAAAAAGAGAAATTTTGAACAAATACGAATTTTATTGATTTAAAAATATGTTGAACACTAAAAAAATATTAAAAGAAATAGTAGCAAACTTTAATAAAACTCCAACAAGAAAATATTCTCAAAAATATTTAAACGAAAAAAGAGATGAAATATTAAAATTCACCTAAGGAAACAAATCAGCAGGCATTGAAAACAATTATAGATAATTTGTTGGTCAGATTGAAACAAATATTAGATGATAAAAGGAAACTATTAGATACAGAAAACATAGGCGAAGAATATATTGAAATTGATCAAAAATTAATCGAAGAAGAAATAAATAAACTAGAATTAAAAATGGCAAAATTCGACATTTTATCGAGTATAAAAATTATCCCAGAGTATGAAGGGAAGCAGAAAAACTGACAAATTTTTTAAATTTAGTAGACTATGTTGACAGCTCTCTTAGTGATGAAAATGAGAAAAAACAAGCTCATAAATTTGTTTTAGGAACAAAACTAACCGACAAAGTTAGGAATAAACTAAATACTGTTAAAGAACCCGAAACAATCAAAGAACTGAAAGAAATCTTTATTCAACTTTTTAAAAGTAAAAGAAATTCTCTTCAAATAATTTCACAACTCTCCACTATGTAGTACCCGTGGCATGATGGTTAGTGCGTTGGACTGTAACCCAAGCCCGCTCCCAAAAACACAGGAGCGGAGCAAAATAAAAAGAGGCCATCAGCAGTGACAGGCCCAATGTCCGAGGGCCCATCGACTTCGGCTAAGGCCAAACAACAGCAACAACAACAGCTACAACCAAGGCAGCAGGAGCAGCAGAAACAGCAGCAGCAGCAACATCAACAACAGCAACAGAAGCAGCAGCAGAAACAGCAGCAGCAACACCAGAAACAACCACAGGCCAAGAAGGAAAAAGTGCCACCCATAAGGACCCATAGAGTTGACCTGGACGACATAAAACAGGTATGTAAGTCGGCCACTAAGGGCAATTTTTTCATTAAAATCCTAAACGAAAAAGAAAAGAATTATTCGGTCCAGTGCTTCTCACTGGCCGAATACAACTTAGTAAAAGGGTTACTGAAAGAGGCCACAGCTGAGTTCTTCAGCTTCACGCCTAAAAGTGAAAAATTTCAGACGGTCCTCCTGAAGGGCATAAGTTCCTGCACGGAACCGGAGGCGCTCTTAAAAGAGCTCCGTGAAAAAGCCACTGACGGTCTCGATTTTATCGGGGTCAAGCCTTTCACCACGGTGAAGTCCAGACGAGGGGGTTACAGGCTGCCAATGTTCCTCGTAACATTATCGCCCCAAAGTAGTTTTGAGAGTGTGAGGAAAATCGACCGCCTCGACTATCAATCCGTACACTGGGATAAATTAAAAAGGCACGACGACATTTTGCAATGTACGAAGTGCCAGAGGTTCGGCCATGCCGGAGCCAACTGCAATATGCAGTTGCGCTGCGTCAGGTGCTCTGAAACCCACATCAAGGGAGAGTGCAAGCTGGGGAATGAGCGGGTTGAGGATTTGACCCAGCTCAAGTGTGTCCTTTGTGGAAACCAAGGGCACCCGGCTAGCTATAGGGGTTGCCCTAAGGTCCAACAAATCAAACAAAAACAGGCCAGTCAAAAAGCCGAAGAAAGTCGAACAGTTCGACAGGCTCCTACACAAAAATTCGTGGATCCCAAATTTTCCTACGCCCAAATGGTGTCAGGGAATGGGAACACGAGACAGGCTCCACCAACGGTTGCCCCAAAGGCCCCTGTGCCTAAGGCACCAGAGGTGCAACCTGACATTGTAGCCTTGTTGTTGAACATTCAAGGTCAACTTACAGGACTGCAAAGTCAGATAAAGGAGCAAGGCAAAAGGGTAGACCATCTCTACTCTTTGTTACCTGGCCTGGCGCAATTTAGACCATAATGGGCGCGCTGCCGGAGACGCGCCTAAAAGTCCTAGCTGTGAATGTAAATTCACTGATTAGGATAGAACGAAGAGCCAATATGTTGCAATTGTTGAAAGACTACAGTCCCGATGTGTTTATGGCTAGCGAAACTAAGCTAAACCACAAACACAAATTGACTCATAAAAACTACAATATCGTAAGAAGAGACCGGCCCGACTCCACTCAAGGGGGCGGTGTCGCTCTCTTTATACGAAAAGGCATTAATTATAAAGTCATATACAACAATGAATTGCGAAAGCTCAAGACGCTAGAAGTTTGCGTTGTATGCATCTCTCTCACTCAAGGGAAGCGGATGTATATGATTGCGGCTTATGCGGCTGGAGCTCCGCAGGTTACGTACTTTGCTTCAGAACTCGATATTCTTTTTAGGGAACTTAAACTGAGCTTGGAAGAAAACTATTTCATCTTGGCCGGTGATTTGAACGCAAAACATGAAGATTGGGGAAATCAACATAGTAATCCCAGAGGTAACCATCTTTTTAATTTGATGAATCTTTACAGCGTTGAATATGGCGTCGACCTGCTGGCTACTGAAAAGCCATCGTATCCAAGAACCGGCTCCTTTCTGGATCTTTTGCTGTACGACACCAGACTGACAGTTACAGACAAAGTGGGTAATCACCCTCGAAACTGCTTACAGACAGTCGAGTACGACAGTGATCACTGCGGACTGGCTGTTGTAATGCAGATTCCGAACGAACGCGTGGAGTTGGAGGAATACGTTGCAACGCATTCTTACAATTACAGTAAGATGCGCTGGCCTCGTTTCATCAACGCCCTAGCGAGAGAACTTCGTTCGAGTGACATAGCCCCACCAAACAACAGAAACCTGACAAATACAGAAATTGACCAACATTTACAACAGATGAATGAAACAATAAAACGAACAATGGAACGGACAATACCAAAGTACAAAGAACGGGACCAAATGGACGCTTACAGAAACTCGACTATTGACGCACTACGTAAGCACAAGAGTGGCTTACTGACAAGACTCAAAAACTTGTACAGACGACTTACAGACACACGACTTGGAGGTTAGGACACTGAAGTCGTCAATAAAAAATGTCAATGTGTTGATTAAGGAGAACTACAGGTTATCAATTAACAAGTACTGGGACCGCAAGATCCGGTCAGTTAATTCCAGTGACCCTAGTATGTTCCCTAAAATCAACAAGATATTCAGGAAAAAAACGACAATGACCTTCCGTGTCTGAAACTCCAAAGAACTGAAGAGAACAGAGACGTACTCAGGACAGCGCAAATAGATCCAGAAGAAGCCATCTTTGACGATGACTTTTTTATAATTGAAGATCCGAAGGAAAAAGTGGAGGCGGTGGGAGCTGCTTTCCAGCAAGTGTACAAGGTGAATGCTAGCACTCGCCCCAACCACGACCTGGAAAACAGAGCCCTACTTAATCATTTTTACCTTCGAAATGATATGACACACTGGCGATCTGAGAACCGCGGTTTCATGCGCTTCAATGACGATTCCTTGGCAAATGCCATAATCGCCGAGCAAACGGGTCCAAGTCCCCTGTTAGTGACGAAGGTTGAGCTTCAGCTCATCTTCAACTCAATAAAAAATAAAAAGTCAGCAGGTGTCGATGGTATATCCAACGTTGTACTAAGACATTTACCGATGGAGGCAATTGACATTTACACCACACTCTTCAATAATGCACTGAATAATGCATATTATCCAGTGCATTGGAAGACCGCTGTGGTTCATCCTCTCCCGAAAAAGGGAAAGGACAACTCCAACCCGTCAAATCTTCGGTCGATAAGTCTTCTTCCGAGCATCAGCAAAGTTTTCGAAAAGATCATCAATAGGGCTCTGACTAAGTGGGCTGCGGACAACAAAATAATTCCGGATAAACAGTTCGGGTTCAAGGCGGGTCATGACACAATTCATGCTGCGTCTAAACTCGTTTCTGATATCCAATGGAATAAAACAAAACAACAATGCACAGGTGCTGTTCTGGTTGATTTGGAAAAGGCCTTTGACACCGTATGGTTAGAGGGTCTTTACCTAAAACTGAGCAGGCTTGGCATAAGCAAGCCATTGTTGTATATACTTTATGATATGCTTAACGGTAGAAAGTTTGTTGTCAAAAGTGGCAATGTAACTTCTACCACAACATTCTTAATTAAAAATGGTCTTCAACAGGGAGCGGTGAATTCGCCGATTCTCTTCAGCATTTACACCAGCGATCTGATAGGTAGTCTTACAAAGGCAATTGCGTACGCCGACGATCTTATTGCGTACAGAACGGCCCGAAAGGTTGAGGTTATTAGAATTCTCTTGCAGCGTGATTTCGACAAGATTCAGCGATATTGCGACGACTGGAAACTGAAAATAAATGTCCATAAGTCGGAGACAATTCTGTTCCGGACTCCGTTGGCTAGGGCCACGAGGGATACGTGCAAGAATTGGCGCAAGATGGTTATCGTTGATCTTCACGGGCAGCCATTAGCGAGCAAAAGTGTAGTGAAGTACCTCGGTATCTGGTTAGATCAGTATTTATATTTCGATAGACATATAAATGCTGCTCTGACCAGGGCCAGAGGAGCCTTCGCTCTGACGAAACGGCTGTTTTTTAGCAGTCGGCTTGACCCCAGAGTGAAGGTAATTTGCTACATGGCCCTCATACGGCCGATGATCGTTTATGGTTGTCCTGTGTGGTTCAACGTTGCCCCTTCCCAGATGGAGAAGTTTCGGGTGTTCGAGCGGCAGTGTTTACGACGCTGTACCGGCTTATATCGAACAGCCGAATCTTCTTACGTGCACTACTATTCCAACGAGGTCCTATACAACGGGGCTCGAATCAACAGAATTGACAATTTCGTGATAAAACTCGTTCGAGGTCACATTGCGAGAGCTATGTCTTCGACCAACAATTTAATTTTCGGGGCGTTCTACCCGAACGACGAATATTTTGAAAGTGCACGCTTGAGCGGCTTCATTCCACCAGAGGCATTCCTCTTTTTAGATAGATGCGGTCTGATACAGGATAGATTGGCAGTTCCGTTAATCTACCACGTCAGACGACGAACCGTGGATAGGCGACTCCTGTACAATCGGGACGTCATGGCACAAGGCGGAGCAGAGCTCCTTCGGTTCAGTAGGGCTGTGTCCGAACGGGACCGAACTGATAGGGTGAAGCAGGAGAACCAGTTTTGGTGGCTTCAATCTGTACTTGATAGTGAGTAGTCGGGATGGGGTTTTAAGCCTTGGCCGGCTTACATACTTGTTTTATAGTTTTAGGGTTTAGTTTTAAGTAGAATAGGCATGGTGGCACAAAAAAAAAAAACATACAAAAAAAAATACAAAAAAGGAAAATACAAAAAATACAAAAAAAAAAAAAAAAAAAAAAAAAAAAAAAAAAACATGGAATAATCAAAAAAAAAACACAAAAAAAAGACAAAATATGAAAAACAAAAAACATTAGATAGTTAGATTTGCTGCTGTGGTTGTTCTAGTTTTAAGTAGTTTTTAGGTAGAATAGGTAGTTTTAGTTAGCTTTAAGTTTTATATTAAGGACCTTATTTTAAGTAGTTTTTAAGTAAGTTTAAGTGACATTAGTTTTTTCTAAATTTTCTAATGAAGACAAAAATAAATAAAATGAATTGAAGTTAAATAGATCTTAGGGCCGAAAGGCATTAGCATTAAGTATTATTGTTTAACTTAGAGTGTCCGTATGGGACCAGTAAGTTAGTTGTAAGTTATGGATAATTAGGCTAGTTTTATGAATTTTTGTCTATCTTTAAGATAGTCTTAAGAATGAATTAATAAAAATGAATTTGGAAAAAAAAAAAGTGCGTTGGACTGTCATCCCAGAGGTCTTGGGTTCGATCCCTGCCTATGCCATCTAAAGTTTTTTTTTCACGGGTACTGCCTCTTAGGAGGAATTGACAAATTCTCCAAGAGTAATTCTTGTCATGAAAAAGTGCTTTCTCAAATTAGCCGTTCGGATTTGGCATATAAACTGTAGGTCCCCTCCATCCCTGACAATAGTACTCGCACACAGGAATGGTTGAGAGTTGTAAGTCACTAGGCCCTAGTTCTCAACGGACTGTTGCGCCACCCAATTTATTTATTTATAACTCACCACTATACAACAAAATTCAAGCACAACTACTACCTTTGCAACAAAAATAGAAACTCTGGTATCAGAGCTCACTTCACTGCAATTGTAAGAGCTAGGAGATGAAAGTAGGGAAGCGATCTGTAAAATGAATGACCAATTAGGTTTAAATGCATTCAAAAATGGGCTGCAACAACCAACAAAGTCAACGGTCTTCTCGGCTAGACCGAAAACACTCAATGAAGCAATTCAATTAGCAGCAGAGTTAGACTCGTCTAATGAGTTTGCACAAGTTAATCATTTCAGAGTAAATAACTCCAGGGGAAACAATTATCAAAATTTTAATAGGAACAATAGCAACAGATTTAGTAGATCAGGTAATCAAAACAACAATACCAGGTCCAACACAAGATATAATAGCAATAGAAATAACAATAACAGTTACAATAGTAGTAATAATATCAACAATATGAGATATTATAATAACAATAGATATAGCAATAATAGTAATAACAGATTCAATAATAATAGATATAATAATGCAAACAACAATGCACAAAACCCAAGAACAATAAACTATATTGAAGGTTCGGAAAACACACAAAGAGTCTCCGAAGCCCAGAGAGACTCAGACCTCAGTTTAGAAAACAACCAATAAAGGCAATCCTGAATCTTAACCTCCATTTTACAAATTATATAATAGCTCAAACTGACATAACAAAAAAAGATCAAAAGTTTTTAATTGATACAGGTGCTGATATCTCAATCCTGAAGAGAAGTAGCTTAAATTCAGAAAATAACATAAATATAACAGATAAAATAACGATTAAAGGAGTCACAGATTCGGAAGTATGTTCTATAGGTTCAATACAAGGGCAATTAAGAATCGAGGGCGAGCAGATCGATCAAAAGTTCCAAGTGGTGAATGACAGTTTCCCAATCAATACGAATGGTATTCTAGGAAGAGACTTTTTGATAAAAAACAATTGTAAAATAGATTATGAAAACTTCACCCTATCTATTTTATTCAAAAATGATGAATTCATTTTCCCAATGTTCACACAGCTTCCTAAATCACAAAATATTATTTTACCTGCAAGAACACAATCACTACATCCAATAATTCTTGAAGTACCGGAAGTGCTCAATCAAGAAATACAAAATGGAGTTTTTATCGCGAATTCAATTATCCCAGCAAAGGGCATCTCTCAAATAGCATTTTTAAACACTTTAGAGCATGACGTAACTTTAAAACCATTCAAGCCAGATGTAGTCCCACTCACTCATTTTCATGTTATTGATCTAAAAAAAAATTTTGAAAAGAACATAAAAGAAAATCAATATGAAAGACTAATAAAGGAACTAAATATCGACATATCAGATATTAAAGCAAAACATTCCATTTTAGACATATGTAAGGAATTTGCGGATTGTTTCCATCTAGATGGAGATATATTGACAGTAAATAATTTCTACAAACAAAGAATTTCTATGACAGACAACAATCCTGTTTACATTACAAATTATAGACTCCCCAATGGACAGATAGAAGAAATCAACCAACAAGTAGATAAACTTCTTGAAGATAACATAATTGAACCTTCAGTTAGCCCATTTAACTCACCTTTGCTCGTGGTACCGAAGAAAGACTCCCAGGGAGAAAAGAAATGGCGTTTAGTTGTGGATTTCCGTCAGTTGAATAAAAAATAATAGACGATAAATTTCCCTTGACAAGACTGGATGATGTACTAGATACACTAGGCAGAGCTAAATACTTTTCCACCTTAGATTTATCTAGCTCCTTCCATCAAATAGAATTGGATGAAGAATCTAGACCAAAAACAGCATTTTCAACACCCCGTGGACATTTTCACTTCAATAAGTTACCGTTTGGACTAAAAATATCAACAAATAGCTTCCAACGTATGCTATCTGTAGCCTTAACAGGTCTTAGCACAGAGGCTTTCCTATATGTTGACGATATAATTATATTCGGCTGTAGCCTGAATCATCACAACAGTAGCCTTATAAAGATTCTTCAAAGGCTCAGAAAATACAATCTCAAACTGAACCCCAAAAAATGCAATTGGCTGCAAACGCAGGTAACATATCTTGGACATTTAATAACAAATGAGGGAATAAAACCAGATCCACAAAAGTATGAAGCTATTACTGCATATCCAACACCAAAAAATGCAGAGGAAGTCAAAAGATTTGTAGCGTTTTGCAACTATTATAAGAGATTCATAAAAGACTTTGCAACAGTAGCCAGACCACTAAATATGCTATCTAAAAAGGGAGTAGAATTCATTTGGAGCGAAGAATGTGAAAATGCCTTTATCACTTTGAAAAACAAGCTTATAAATCCACCTATCCTTAAGTACCCAAATCATGAAGAGACCTTCATAATAACAACTGATGCTTCGAATCTTGCCTTAGGAGCAGTACTATCACAAGGTGAGATAGGTAAAGATCTCCCAATTTCATATGCCAGTAGAAGTTTAACCAAGCATGAGCTGAATAAACCAATAATCGAGAAGGAACTGCTTGGCATACATTGGGCAATAAACTACTTCAGACCATACGTATATGGAAGAAAATTCACTGTGGTAACAGATCACAGACCATTAGTAAGTCTCTTTACACACAAAAATCCATCATCAAAGTTAACAAGGATAAGATTGGATCTAGCAGATTACACATTTAATATTATTTATAAACAGGGATCAATGAACACAAATGCTGATGCGTTATCACGTATCAAGCTTGATTCTGAAATATTAAAAGAAATGATCCCAACTTCAAATGTGAATATTATGACTAGATCAAAGTCAGCTAAAATAACAAATGAAAATCTAAAAAACCAAAATGTTAAAAATATAGAGTTGAAAACGAATGATACACCTATATACATTTGGGAATGTGCTTCCCTAACAGAAGTTAAAAATAATAAAAAATTAAAATTCAAAAAAGTGCTACAAAAACATGAAGTACATCAGCGAAAATCCTCATATAAACTAAAGTTTAATTCAGGAGAAGCCTGTACAAAAATTCATGTAAACACTACAGATGTGGTAATAGAATACAGTGATAATCCGAATCTCGATTTAGGTCTGATCTTGGAGAAACTGGTATTCAGAATGAATAAAGAAGATATTAACCAATTAGCAATTGCTAATAATGACGAAATATTCAAGCACATAAGTATATATGAATTTAAAAAATTGTATAATAAATTACAACAAAAAATTGAAAGAAAAGCACGATTAAAAATAATGATATATATTCCCCCAATAAGAGTTATTGATGATAAAGAGAAAGAAAAGATAATAGAGAATTTTCATAATACACCACATGCCGGTGGGCACTCAGGCATAAAAAGAACGATAAATAAAATAAAACAAAGATATTGTTGGAAAAATTTAAACAAAATGGTGAAGAAATACGTTAATGAATGCATAATATGTGCACAGAGCAAACAAATCAGGAATACAAAAGAAAGATTGGTATTAACAGAGACACCAACAACAAGTTTTGAAGTAGTAACAGCAGACACCGTAGGTCCACTAAGACCTTCAAACGACTTTAGATATTTACTCACTCTACAATGTGAATTAACAAAATACGTCGAAGCTATTCCTATTAAAAGCAAAGATGCAAACACTGTAGCAAAAGCATTGGTAGATAATTTCCTTCTTAGGCACGGTAGTTTCAGAACATTAAGAACAGACATGGAGACAGAATTTATCAACGAAGTAATGAAAAACGTTTACACATTATTTGGGATAAATCACATAACATCAACACCCTATCATCACGAAACATTAGGATCTATAGAACGAAACCATAGAGTATTAAATGAATATCTAATTGCCTTTGCAAAAGAAAACAATTGGCATGAGTGGATTCCATATTTTGTCTTTAGTTACAATACAACACCACACTCTAGCATAGGCATATCACCCTTTGAATTGGTTTATGGAAAATTAGCTAAACTACCAGAAGACTTAGCTCATAACATAACAAGCCCTATATATAACATTGATGATTACAGTTTATAATTAAAATTTAGATAAGGTCAAATGAGAATAATAGCTAAAAGATTATTAGATAAAAGTAAAATAGAAAGAAAGGAATTAGTCGATAAGATTGCCAACCCATTACAATTAAATGTAGGAGATAAGGTATATTTAAAAGTAGGAAATAAGAAAAAATTAGAAAACCCATATAAAGGACCATACGAAGTAATTGAATTAAAGGGTGTAAATAGTAAAATTAAGATTAATAATGAAACCAAAGAGGTACATAATAATAATAGATTAAAAAAATAAACAAAAACAAAAAAAAAATGTTTTTAAATCAACATTTTTTTTTTTCTCTAAAAGAGTGAGGATGAAGTGCGCATACAATGCACTATATTTTATTGCAGGTCATTGCCATAGATTTATACTCCACGTTCCTATAGCCAATCCATTTCTTATAATATGTACTCGCATTTCATTCATTTCATTCACCCCAAAAAATTATCTAATAAAATGTTCAATGCCACTTGAGTCTCAGATTACTTTTACGATGGTCAAGTGTATCTACTTATTCATGAAGGTTCAACGCACTGCATGCTGTGTAGTAAATATGCCTGAATGAATTTGGATACATTTGTGCATTATGAAAGGAGCATGCATATTGGTTATGATTTTGATGACATAGCAAGTATGCTGCCCGATTCTGTCATTTGTTTCCCATCAAATTAGAATGCTATATAATGTATATATGTTTTAGTAATTATATGTATAGCTTTAAGTTCTTAGTGTGTAAGTAAATTATTTTTGTATAAATAGCCTAAGTTTGATTAAATAAAGGTCACTTTCAATTTGAGAGTCAAAGAAAGATATTCGGCTGATTAGCCTTCTTTTATTGCCTTAACAGATCGGCTCTTTAGCCATCATCCATAATCGGCTTGAGGAAGCCCATATCCTCCATAGTTTCTATAGGACAGGCAGGGCATCCTTTACAACCCACCTACTTCTTATCGTCAATCGAAAATTGTCCGATTAGTGGAATATACACTTTTTAGCATATAACTAACTTACCCTACCTTAATCTGACGCGCTCGAGAATTTCAGATGATCAATTTTTTTACTAATCTGATCCTTTATCCTTGAAGCGCGGCCACATATACGGGGTTAATACTGGGTGGAGGTATTTAATGGGGTACTAGGTATCTCCTTGTATGTTAGGTTCCCGCGTTTTAGTGATTCCCAAAATCCCTTCTTGGGCTCCCCTACTACTATTTCAAATAACAAGCTTTAAAACACTAACTGATGTGTTTTTTCAGCAACAAATCAAAACAAAGCTTATCGAAGTCGATTTGACAAAGCCGTTCACTTGATTCGACGACATGCTTAGAATCTCATTCATGATTAATTAAGGTTCGTCGTGGTCTTATCTGCTCAGATCAATTACGAAGGTAATGGATTATAAATTTTTTGTTTTTTATTTTTTGTAGCATTTTTAGCAAATAATAAAAAAAACAAGTAAGCTGCTTCAAGTAGATTTTATTTTTTTTTATTGAGGCATACGTTCAGTTCAACATACATAATTAAGAACTTAATATTTTTAATTCTTATTCTTCTCATCACATCCGTATGTACGAGTATTCCTTCGCGATTTCATGTGGTTAACAACATTAGCTAGAAGTTCTTTCTCTTCATATTCAGTCAGAGTTAAAACACAAGGTAACTTTAAATTGCAAGATGATTTTTAGCTATGAGAAGGCTCATGAGTCTTCATTGTAATTCTTTTATGGTTTCAAAAAGTCCGTTCAAGACTAATTGTTGATGCTAATTACGACTCTGAACTCTTATTTTATTAACATGTGCTCAAAGTAAGAAATACCCGTTTTCAACATTATTTTTGTATTTTTTTTTAATATATTACAAGAACTTGATCTTATTATCTTAAGACTACAAGTTCGTAATAAGAAATAGTAAACATTTGTAAACGGAAAATTTGGATAATCATCACATTTTTTTTGAAAAAAAAACAACTTTATGAATTAAGATAGCCTCAAAAAGCCTTATATGTTTATGGGTGCTTTTGAATTAAAAAAAAATAATATCTCAAATCCATTGAGTAATTTTGGAGTCGGGATTGATTTGAAGATGTTAACTGTGTTTATGCATGTAAAAACAAATTAAAAATTGACTCTTATAGTGTTTTTCGGCATTGCTTTGGCTTAAGAAGATATGATCATGTTTCGTATACAATACTTCTATTGTTTAAAATTCAAAGAACTCGGCAACCAAAAAAAGTAAGAAAAGTACCGTTTTCCAGAAACTATGGTCATCCGTTATGTGCAGGTTTGCGAATTCCAAACGTTTTCGTCGGTTTACTTCGCTTATAAAGGGTTTTATTCGTGGAACTCTTCCATGAAATCCCTGGGATCTTAACACTCTGCGCACGGCTTCTGGATGAATTGTCTTGCCTGATGTTTTCGCAATATCTTCCGCTAATTTTGGGGCACTTACACGGGGATTTCTGGTGACTTTTTTAATGACACTTCGGATGTCGCGACTACTGAGTTTTTTTGGGCGGCCAGAACGAGGATTATTTGAGACGTGACCTCTATCTCTATAATTTGTAATTATGGTCTGAACTGTTGCTCGACTTTTATCCACTATTTTAGCAATTTCACCGTAACTTTTTTTCTCATTGTTAAGTCTTACGATCAGATTTCGTATTTCGACCGGTATTTCTTTTCGCGTCGACATTTTCACAAAATTTATTTCAAATGAAAGTATGATCGTTATAGAAGACAAGGTAAAACTGATTTATAATTTCAAAAAAATTCCTTTGATGCAAAAAAATAACGTTTTTTTGTAGAGAACGGCGGAAAAGCAGATGTATGTAGACTTTCGTGAGATGGTTTTTTTTGTTTTTTTTTGTTATTTTAAGTGAATTGTTGAAGAAAAATTAAATCTTTTTGTTCTATTTTAGTTGTTAAGCTGTAAATATTCTAAATAATAAAAAATATCACTGAAATTTTGCCTATTATTGATGATTTTGCATTTTTCAAGGGTGTATGTAGACTTTCGTGACTGACGTTCATATATTATAACTTTCTCTTCTTATCTTTATTTCTCTCTCCTTTCTATATGTATTCATTACTTGCATTTTTCAATTTATGAATAACTTATGTATATTTCACTCTTAATTTTCTTATCTTCTCCCATTTTTTTTCAGTATTTTTTTATTCTTTTTATTATCAATTTTTTTAATAGATATTGAATATATTACATATTATTTACATACCATATTATGTACAGTACATACATATATACATATTTTCTTTAAATTAAAACAGTACCTTAATATGTATAATTTATTAAACTTCAGAAATTTATAAAATGTATATTTTATTGTGTAAGCTTTATGAAATTTAAATCAAACTAAACTTAGCACAGGGATTAAGTTTTTGTTGTACTTTGGGCTTTTGCGTGAACCATTTAGTTCATTCCCTTCTTTAGTTTTAAGTTTTTTTTTTTAGTTTGTAAACGTAAAAACTACATATGGTGGTAGTTTCTAGTTAACGAATGTTAACCACTCACTCACTGGGTCATATGCAAAAAGATGAGTTCAAGCTCTTTACTCACTTTTCTGAGAACTTTCTTAGAGTGGTATGCAAAAAAATACCTGAAACACCCTCAAATTCCATTTAAGGTGAACTCTCTCAAATTCCATTTGAGGTGAACTCTCTCAACTTCGCTATCGGTGAATACATGTGAGTGGTGGGAAAAAAATCAAAATGGGGAATTTTGCAAAATTTGATATTTTTCAGAGCAAAACCTTTATAATGAAGAAAATACAAGGTTACTTAAATGAATAAAAAGTAAGTCAAATTGCGATGAAAGCGGTGTAACAATAATTATAGATTTATTTTATTGTCTGCGTTTCCATTTTAGATGCTACCCATTACATACCATAATGCACGAAGCGACTTCCATCAAGAAATCTGGAAAACAAAGTAAACAAGGCGCTAATTTACAGGTAAGTTTACATATTTATATCATATTTCTCTTAACAAAATAATATCAATGTTTTTTTAACGATAGACGCTGCCCATTGTGTTTGTGTGTACATCTCAACGGTCATAGCTGCCGCAGGCGTTGACGGTGGAGGTGTCACCATCTCTACCAATAGTCAAACGCATTCAATGCAACAAAACCATCAGCAACAACACCACCAAGTCAATGTTGCAAGTGGAAGTTTTGCCATTCAATAGTCCACAGCTAACGCCCTTCTCCCAGCAGCTGAGTGTTGGTGTTGAAACGACTGTTAACAGCAACTGCCAACTCGGCCTTTTCATCAGCTGCCAAGAAATAAAATGCAAGCCGCTAAAACAAAACGACACAACAGCGCGCAGATATCAATTGTGTAAGTACGAATCGAAACATTCATATCGTGGTAAATCCAAGCTTGTAGCACCAAATGTCTCACTATCTTGCAGCCACTAAAGGACGATAGGGACACTTAGCTGGCTGACACAGACGACGTAGATTAAGTAGATTTTGAAGCAACCTGCTGAGAGAATATAGCACCTCCTAAATGAAGGGAGTCGGAAATACTTGGTAAGTTTTCTGAATGGAAATTCAAAAAATAATCTCATACTATTTTAGAATATGCAAAATAGAAGAATTCCCTAAATTCATTATGCCTATTGCATCACCAGAACTAAGTGCATTTTGCACAGAACTATCTGGAATCACACATACGAACGTCGACACAGGAAATTCTCTACAAATTGCCTAATGATGTTGCAAGAGTGGCTGCGCATAGAGTTACAAGCCCGCTACCTTCACACGCCAAAAATGTCAAAAATAATAAAATCGGAAATTGTGCATTTGTGACATGGTCCGATTGGGATTTTGAATTTGCTTCGCAAAAGAAAATCAACGCAAACGACTTAATAAGCCAACATTTTTCAATCTATGAATCGACTTAAACCACAAACTTTGAAAGCACTAATTAATATTTTTTTTAGCAACCAAACAAAACGAAGTGCTATTGCAACAAATCATACAATTTGAACCGATGACATGCTTAGAATCTCATCCATTGATAATCTACTTTCGTCGTTTTGCAGCTAGTTTTAAATAAAGTTATAATTTCTTCAAAATTGTATGTAATTTAGTATAATTTTTGTTTTTAAAATTCAATGCTATTATTTATTTTGAATAACAAAACAGAAAACTAGATGTTAAAATGTATCTTAGCTTATGAGTAATTAAAAAAAATATTAAATATTTCCCAGAAAAACACTTCTTTTTGGTTTTCCTAAATTTTATCTACTCAAGACAAATATTAAATTAGTAAATTATAACTTTTTATTTGTAGGTACTGAATTTTTGTCAAATAATAAATAATAAATCAGCATCACGGCTAAATTCGGCAACATTAGACTGATATGCGCGCACGCCCCCACAGATGAGAAGGATGACAACACCAAAGATATGTTCTTCGAGCTCTTAGACAAAATATATGAGCAGTGTCCTAGCTACGATATTAAAATTGTCCTGGCGATTTTAATGCCAAGCTAGGAAGGGAAGACATCTTTGGTGGAATAATCGGGAAAAACAGCCTTCACGACAACACTTCCGACAACGGATTCAGGCTCATAGATTTTGCTGCGGGGCGAAACGTCATGGTAGCCAGTACGCGTTTTCCACACCTCAACATCCACAAAGGAACTTGGAGATCTCCAGATCAATCTACCGTCAACCAGATTGACCATATTGCGATCGACGCCAGACACGCTTCCAGCATCATGGATGTCCAAACTTTCCGAGGAGCTAACATCGACTCGGACCACTACCTTGTTGTAGCCAAGGTAGCACTTCGGGTTTCCAGACCCAAGGCAAAACAGGGAGATGCTGGGAAAAGGTACAACGTCGAACGGCTACAATCGCAAGAGATCGCCAAATCCTTCTCCGACCGAGTTACAAGTAACCTCTCTAGAAGTTCTCTGCCGCCAACACAATGTATCGAAAACCAGTGGTAACATTGCCAAGACGCACTCAGAGAAGCCGCCTCTGACGTGCTGGGTTTCAAGCAACTACCAACAAGGAACCCCTTGTTTGATGAGGAATGTCGGCAGGCAAATGCAGCCAAACAACAGGCCGCAAAGCGGCGCTGCATAAAAGGACAAGAGCTGCTCATGAGCTCTATGAGCAGAAGAAGCGAGAAGAACACCGACTTCTCAGAAGGAAAAAGAGAGAGCATGAGAAGCGTTCGGTCGAAGATGTTGAGAGGTTCAAAAGCAGGAATGAAGTTCGAAAGTTTTACGAATAGGTGAAACGAAATTCACAAGTACATAAACCTAGAACCGAAGGCTACAAAGACGAAAGTGGAAACATCATAGTGGAACCGCAGTCAATGCTGAGGATATGGAAGGACCACTTGTGCAGACTGTATAACGGCGACGACGAACCGAATTCCGCTGTCAGGCAGGATGATCCATTCAACATAGACGACGAAAGCCAACAATCCCGTCCTCCCGACTTAGACGAAGTAAAGATTGCTATATCTAAGCTGAAGTATAACAAAGCCGCTGGAGCGGATGGCTTGAATGCGAGCTCTTTAAAGCAGCTGGAGATAAGTTGGTTAGGAGCATGCACCAACTTATCTGTAAGGTATGGTCGGAAGAAAGCATGCCCGATGAATGGAACCTCAGTATTGTTTGCCCGATCCTGAAAAAAGGAGACCCTCTAAACTGCACCAATTATAGAGGAATCAGTCTACTTAACATCGCTTACAAAATCTTCTCTGCCGTAATATGTGAACGGCTAAGCCCATCGTCAACAACCTGATAGGTCCTTATCAGTGTGGTTTTAGACCAGGAAAGTCCACAGTCGATCAAATATTCACATTACGGCAGATCCTGGAAAAACCCAAGAACACCAAATCGACACCCACAATCTTTTCATCGATTTCAAGGCCGCATATGACAGTATCTACAGGGGCGAGCTGTATAGAGCCATGTCTAGTTTTGGCATCCCTGCCAAACTCGTCTGTTTGTGCAGGATGACCATGGAGAATTCACGCTGCTCCATAAAGGTTGGAAACAACTTAACAGAAACTTTCGATGTCAAAAAAGGGTTTAGACAAGGTGATGCGCTGTCATGTGATTTTTTTAACATCGTACTTGAAAGAATAGTGCAAAGCTCACATGTCAACACTAGAGGCACTATCTTTCAAAAGTCTGTCCAATTACTAGCATATGCTGATGACATTGACATAATCGGAAGAACTCAGCGTGATGTCAATGGGGCTTTTTTGAGTATTGAGGCAGAGGCGGCAAAAATGGGTTTAACGGTTAATGAGGGCAAAACAAAGTACATGCTGTCGTCAAGAAAGGACCTACAACACTGACGTCTTGGTCAAAACGTCACCATCGACAGACGTAACTTTGAGGTAGTCAAGGACTTCGTCTACCTAGGCTCCGCTGTAAATGCAGAAAACAACACCAGCGCTGAGATCAAACGAAGAATAACTCTTGCTAACCGCTGTTTCTTTGGGCTAAGAAAGCAATTGAGTGGTAAAGCCCTCTCTCGAAAGACCAAAGTGTCGCTATATAAGACCTTTATCATCCCCGTCCTGCTATACGGTGCAAAAGCATGGACTATGACAAAAGCGGATGAAAGCACCTTGGGTCGTTTCGAGAGAAAAATTCTTCGTGTGATCTACGGTCCCGTATGCATCGAAGAGGAGTGGAGGAGAAGATGGAACGACGAGCTGTACGGGATGTACAGCGACGTGGACTTAGCCAGAAGGGTAAAAGTCCAACAACTAAGATGGCTGGGTCACGTAGAGCGCATGGAAACCAATGCTCTGGCCCGGAAAGTCTTCGAATCCACACCCACAGGACAGCGCAGTAGAGGAAGACCACAAATCAGGTGGCGCGCACAAGTGGAAAGTGACCTCACCCAACTTGGAGCGCGAAACTGGAAACATCTAGCTAGGGACCGAGCTAGATGGAGAAGTTTGTTGGGTGAGGCCCTAGTTCACACAGGACTGTAGCGCCTCCATAAGTAAGTAAGTAAGTAATAAATAAAAACGTAAAACTGTATTAAGTTTATATTTTTTTTTATTGATTATTATGTTCAATTAAACAAAATTAAAAACATAATATTTGTATTTCTTATTCTTCTTATGTTTTGGTTCATCACGGCCGTGTGTTCGCGATTTCATGTGGTCAACAGACTCATGAGTCTTCATTTGATTCGACCTCAAAACCTTGATTGTAACTTTCATGGTTTTAAATAGTTCGTTTAAGAGATAAATTTTGATGATGATTACGAATCCAAACTTCGATTGAAGCTACATGAAAAACACAATTTTTCAACATTATTTTTTTATATGTCCAGTCGAACATACTTCAAGATAAAAAGTACTAAACAAATTTAAACGGAATATTGAAGAAAGATATTGTAGATTTGGAAAATCATCAAATTTTGTTGTTGAAAAAAGCTACTTCATGAATTTAGCGAGCCTCGAAAAGCCTTATATGTATGTATATTATGTCACTAATTATAAGGTACGTAGTACCCGTGGCATGATGGTTAGTGCGTTGGACTGTCATTCCAGAGGTCTTGTGTTCGATCCCTGCCTATGCCATCTTAAGTTTCACGGGTACTGCCTCTTGCGAGGAATTGACAAATTCTCCAAGAGTAATTCTTGTCATGAAAAGTGCTTTCTCAAAATTTGCCGTTCGGATTTGGCATATAAACTGTAGGTCCCCTCCATCGCTGACAACAGTACCCGCACACAGGAATGGTTGAGAGTTGTAAGTCACTAGGTTGAGTGCCGAATAGAATTTAAAAACATATTTGTATTAATTTCATTTCATTTTAAAAACATATAAACATGATTAACAAACCAAGAAGTCTTCATGTTTAATGATTAAAATAATTCTTTACTTATTCATACTTTGAATATAAAACACAAATTCACTTTATTCAAATCGCTCACAAACTTATTTATTCAACACTTTCAATTATTAATTTTCCACACAGTATCTTTTTTTTATAGTATTTCACATTCAATCTTGACCCGCTTCGCTTCCGAGCGCCTATTGATATCTCTCAAATCGGTTCGGGAGCTGAATGTTCTCGATACTTAACTAAGCGAGTTCTAATCTTAACCACTAGATGTTGCCCCTTATTCTAAATGTCCTACACAAGTGTTTACTACTACAAATACAACTGTTGCTAAGTACTTATTCTAATATAACACGATATTAGAGTAAAAGAGATAAAGAGTGTATACACATTACAGTGTATACACATTGCCCCCTCCTTAGGATTGATCGTCCCGAACAAATCCATCGTTCTCATCACCACTGTAGCAATGTAGCCGGTCGCGATGTACAACTTTAGGTTTTTACTCTGATTCCCTTTTGTATCCGGTACACGACGTCGTTGGTTTTTGTAATGACTATATATGAACCTTCCCAATCCCGTTGAAGTTTCGGTGACAACCCCTTTTGCCGATGGGGATTGTAAAGCCACACTCGATCTCCTGCTTGGAACTTTGTTGTTGTCACTCGTATATCGTAGCGTGTCTTCATTTGGTCACTGAACATCTTTATTTTCAACCTGGTATTGTCGTGGATCTGAAGGAGTCTTTCTCTGAGGTCATCCATGTAGTCATCCTCGACTTGCGGCTCCGACGTGGGACAGCCAAATTTTATTTTGCTCGGCAGTTTGATGTTCCTTCCCATCAAAATCTCAGACGGTGTATGGCCAGTTGAGCTATGTGTTGCACTTCTATACGCCATCAAAAATGTGTAGATCCCAATCTCGCTGGTTGTCGTCCAAAACTTTTAAAAGATGTTCCTTTAGGGTTCGGTTGAATCGTTCGACCATGCCATCAGATTGTGGGTGGAGTGGTGTTGTTCTTGTCTTCTTGATGTGAAGAAGCCCACAAACTTAAAAATTGATTCATTGATTGATTGATTCAAAACTCCTTCCTGGGCGGAATGCAGATCTAATGGAACGCCGAATCTGCTCACCCAGTTGAAGACAATTTGATATGCGACTGTTTTGGCTTCTTGATTTGGAATGGCGTATGCTTCAGGCCACTTGCTGAAGTAATCCATGACGACCAGAATATAACAATTTCCATTATTTGTTTCCGGAAATGAACCGATCTCGGTAAGACCATCTGCTGATTCCCATTTACGTCGAAGGACACCCTCTTGGACATGAAACGAGTCCCACTGTGCCCAATAGGCCTTCAGAGTCTGTAGGAAATATCAGCCCATTCAGGTTTTTCCTGGTGTTCCTTCCATGCGAGGATGGGTTCGATATCTGAGTCTTCTTGTTGAGTTTTCCTCAACTCGTCGTTGCTTCAGCCATAAATGGGATCGGCTCTGGTTCGTTGGACAGTAACCACTTCTTTTTCTTCTTGTCGTCTGCAATGCTAACAGTCTTGCTTACATGGTCTTCGAGACAGTGCATCTGCATTTGAGTGAAGCTTCCCCTTCCGATGTTGAATTTCATAATCGTACGTCTGCAGCCTCTCAATCCATCTCGCCACTTGATCCTCTGATTAGATTATAGATTATAAAGATTTTTATTGCTCGTCATAAATAATTTACATTTTTTACAAAAATCAAAAAAAGCATGGCATTCTGCCGTCTGCCTAGTTGACAAAACATAAATTGGAAACTTATTTTTTATGAAATATAATTTATAAATAAACAAATTAGTTACATGATTTAAAAAGTTTTTTTTTTTGAATAGTTTACTATTGAAATTAAATATTATCTTCAGAAACTCTCACTAACAATTCTCCCCCTATAATTTAGAGCCAGTTTGCAGTACATATACAGTTTTTTAACGTCGACTTCGTTCAACAATGATACAATTTCATTTTCGTTCAAAAAACCCGTTCCAAGAACACATCTCCTGATGTCTTTGAGAATTGGAC
Source organism: Eupeodes latifasciatus (assembly GCA_920104205.1). NCBI lineage: Eukaryota > Metazoa > Arthropoda > Insecta > Diptera > Syrphidae > Eupeodes > Eupeodes latifasciatus. Next base: position 256,696,824 of record OV049924.1, on the reverse strand, counting down.
ATTTACCCATGATGTGAAATATATCTTCTCTCTCTTGTAGATTACATAAGGAGCATAATATTGGTAAATCCTCCCTATGTGGAATGAAGTTAAGAGGTACGAGTTCACCACGCAGCTTTACCATCATCGAAATCTCATCTACACTGCATTCATCCCGGAAATAGTTCTTCGCCTCCAAATTGTGATTGATTTGACTGAAATTGCTCTGTGCAGAGACCCAGTTGCTTCATTAAGGCATTTTTCCCATAACATATCATCCACTTTTGCAATTAGGTGGTTCAGTGATTCCAGAATATAACGATTTCCATTATTTGTTTCCGGAAATGGACCGATCTCGGTAAGACCATCTGCTGATTCCCATTTACGTCGAAGGACACCCTCTTGGACATGAAACGAGTCTCACTGTGCCCAATAGGCCTTCAGAGTCTGTCGGAAATATCAGCCCATTCAGGTTTTTCCTGGTGTACTTACTGCTCTGTGCGATATTTTTGTTTGAGAAACACCTACTCTAAGATGCGCTGATGGCGGCTTTTGCACTTGTAAGCTTTTCTCTCAGATGCGTTTCCATATTTAAATTTTTTGTCAAAATCACTCCAAGGTATTTGAACTCTTTGACAATCTCTATATTTTCACCATTGTAGTTCCATTTTTCATTAAGGCAGTTTCTACCTCCTCCGTTCTTGAAAATCATGATCTTGGACTTTTCCATGTTTACTATTAGGTTCCATATTTTACAATACTCAAAAATCCGGTTTATCATAAGCTGTAGTGATTCTGGAGATGACGCGAGAACCACATTATCATCCGCAAACAAGAGTGCTTTAATTAATTCTCCCGCGTGTTCGATACCGGAAGGTAAGAAATCGACTAAGTCTTCGATAAATAGAGCGAATAGGCTTGGACTCAACGTACAACCTTGTCTAACGCCTAATTCAGTTCTAAACCAATCCGACCTTCCTGTACCATTCCAAACTGCTGCATTAGTATCCATATACAGGTTTTGCAGGACTCTTCCAAATTTTAACGACATTCCCATACCAAAGAGCTTATAGAAAAGAGCTTGCCTATTCACCGTGTCAAATGCAGACTTAAAATCCACGAAAAACGCGTATAACTTCTTTCTTCTTCTTATAAATGAATCCGCAATGCTTTTCAGAACAAAGATATGATCGATTATCGAGTAACCGGATCTAAAGCCTGCCTGAGATTCTTTCAACAGCTTATTTTCTTCAATCCATTTATTGAGCCGTGTTTGCAGAACAGCTGTAAATATTTTATAACACGAATTTAAAAAGGATATTCCTCGATAGTTCGACATCTCAGACCAGCTTTCTTTTTTGTGGATCGGAAAAATGATTGATTCCCTAAATTCATGAGGAATCATACCTGTTTCCAACACCTCGTTGTAAACTGCAGTAAGCTTACTTAATAACTCAACGGTTCCATACTTAAAAAATTCCGATGGTATCCCATTGAAGCCTGCCGCTTTTCCATCCTTCATTTTTTTCATTGCTGCATCTACTTCTTCGTTGGTTATATCTGTGTCCAAAACTTCATTATAAATACCCAGATGTGCAAAATGAAAGTTGTTTCCTTCATGAATTGGGTTTAGCAATTTTTTAAAATGGTCTGCCAAAAGCAAGGGGCTCAACTTGGGATGAATTTTAAAGGTTTTACCATTCAAATTGTTCACCAACTTCCAAAAGCCCTTTGAGTTCATACAATTTGATAACCGTCTAGCTTCTGTCTCAAAGTATTTTGTTTTCTTTTGGAAACACAAGGTCTTGTAATAGGTGTTTGCTTGAAGATATTGTTTTTTCAAGTGCTCATGGCTTGAGCGACGATAAGGTCTTAACCATCCAAATGATAATTTTCTGGCCTTTTTACACTCTAGATCAAACCAGGGCGCTATAAAGCTATCCTGTGCTTTCCTAATATTGCACAACGTTCTCGGATATGATGCTTTCATGATCTCTTCTAACTGACTCAGGTTATATTGCTGATAACTTTGGAGGGAAGTGTTAAAATTTATTTGGTATTGAACCTTATTTTTTGGTTCCACCTAAGTTTTGGTATGAGACTCATAGGGTTTGAGTCCTCAGTTGCCATCGAAAGTCCACAAGTCATAACTAATGGAAAGTGATCCGAAAAGGGCACATTTTCAACTTTGAACTCAATTATTCAGTCGTTCCAATTACCACTAATAAGGCTGTAATCAATTATCGAACTACCCTGATTGCCGACAAAAGTAAATTCGCCTTCCTTATCTGCCCAGCTGGTTCCATGGATAATTCGAAGACCATAAGAGTTACAAACATCCAATAATTTTGCTCCCTTAGAATTGCAGACTGTATCTTTAGACTTCCGCTCTATCCCTCTAATTCGGTTTTCGTTTCCCGCTTCATTACCAATTCTTGCATTCAAATCTCCCACCACCATCAGATTCGAAGAGCTCTGCTGTGCCACAAATTCTTCAAGTTTCGCAAAATCAGTTTCCCAATGGTTACAGTTGATGGATGATGGCAGTAAACGGTAATTTATTCCTTTAATATTCAGGTTTAAAAACGTCACCTCACCTATAACCCGAAAATCACAATGAACAAGCTTCATATTCTTCTTATATCCGAAAAAACAACCCCCGCTGGCTCTCCCTCTTGACTGTACTCGAATAGCTGGTATCCACTTCAATTCATAATTAATAAACTTGGGTTCAAAGAAATTAACATTATTTTCGGTTATAAAAGTTTCATAAAGCAAAATTATTTCAAATTGATTAATAAACTTATAAAAATCCATAAATAAACCCTTATTATTTAGTCCTGCAATATTATATGACAGAATCTTAAAATTAAATGACTTTATATTATATAAATTAACATTTACAACTTCTAGAATCTTTTCGATATGGCGAAAAACGACTCGTGTGAACCCTCCCCACAGTTTGAGAACAACTTCCTTTCTCAACATCACCTAAAGCTCCGCTGTAAGAGCATCTTGTTTCCTTAGCTGTCTTCATAATATTGTTTTATTCACAACAAATCCTCTTCGGCTTCTGCTTTCAATTCTCCATTTTAGTCTCATTGACTTGAAGAGTATCTCCCCGCACAAATACTTTAAGATCACCATTCTTCGCTACTATGCTCGCCTTGAGTTTATTTATTTGTCTTCTGCGTTGCCTTGCTGCTGCTGGATAGTCTTTATGTATTGAAGTGCCAGTGTTTTTTAGCTTAGATCTAGCTTTAAGTATGCGAAAGACATCTTCTCTATCAACCATTTCAAAAATAACATTAGCTGTCCTATTACTAGTACTGATTTGCCGCGCTGTAGCTATTCTTGACGTATTATTCGTCTGTAGGAGGTCCAAGAAAATAGTTTTTGCTTTTTCCACCGTACCCTGTGCGCCACCACTCTCCGCAGGCTGTAAGTGTACCATCAAATTTTTCTCAGTTGTCTTTTTTTCAAGAAGCTCTAATTGACTTTCGAGCAATTGACAACGAGATTCCATTTTATGTAGTTGCGTCTCCAAAGTTTTGTTGCTTTGTTTCAATGTTAAAATATCCACCGCCATTCCCTCAATGTCCGCCTTAGTCGCCAGATTTTTTAATTTGTCATCCAACAGATTTGCCATGAAGGTTTTAAACAAATCTTGCAGATTCGCGACCGATAAGGCACCTACCGCTGTGGTTTCCTGGTCCGAAGCCGGGGACTCGTCTGCTATATGTGAGTGCGGCCGCTTAGGGGGGTTTGATTCTTTGTTTACAGGTGATCGTTTTAAAGTTTTATTCGCGGTAAACATATCGCCTCTTGGTGTAAATAATCAAATGACTCACCCAATCTTTAACTGCTCTGACAGACTTTGTGTCTAACTATTATTTAGAGATTAAATATTTTTAAAATTATTATTTTAAACTTTTTAAAACAATTGTTTTGACGGAGCACAAAAATTTCACCTTTTTAACTTATTGGACCAGAGTTGCCAACCTATGGATTTGATCCTCTGGATTCTTGAAATTCAAAAGCCAGTTTAGTACTCCATGTTCGAAGAAGAAAGTTCTGTCCATAGAGATACTTATGAAAGTGCTTTGTTGCCAAAATCAGTGCATGAAGTTCTCTTCTGGTCACACAATAGTTTCTTTTCGACTACGAGAGTAAGTTTCTGTAATAGGCAATCACCTTTTCTTCGCCATTATGCACCTGCGATAGTACAGCACCAATCCCGACATTGCTGGCATCAGCATCATTTATGAACGGTTTTCCTGGAGTCGGGTGGGTCAGCACTGGTGCATTACACAAGCGTTGCTTGAGCTCTTGAAAGCTTCGCTCGCACTCACCTGAACATTTAAACTGCTTTCCCTTTTCCGTTAGCTGATGTCGACTCTTGGCGATTCCAGCAAAGTTCTTCACAAAGCACCTATAGTAGGTGGCTAGATCCAGAAAGCTTCGGAGTTGGTGTTTGTCCTGTGGTGCTGGCCAATTCTTCATGGTGTCAACTTTATCAGGATCCGTCTTTACTCCTTGGGATGAGATGATATGTCCCAGATATTTCAGTTTGGTTTTGAAGAGTGAACACTTTTCTGGGTAAAGCTTCAGGTGGGCTTCTCGAAGTCTTTGAAACACGGCTCTCAGATTTGTACAGTGTTCAACAAATGTTTTCCCGTATACTTTGACGTCATCCAAATAGACCAGGTAAGATTTCCATGCGAGTCCTTGCAGGAAACATTCCATTAGGCGCTCAAAAGCAAAGTCCAAAAGGCATCAATTCGAACTGCCACAATGAGAATGCTGTTTTTTTTTGTCTTCAGGATGGATTTCGACTTGCCAGTAAACACTTTTCAAGTCCAAAGTTGAGAACCATTGCCCAGAGTATCACTGATCCTAGGCAGAGGGTAGCTATCTTTCTTGGTCACATCATTCAACCTTCGATAGTCTATGCAAAAGCGGGTTGATCCGTCTTTCTTCTTTACCAGGACCACTGGAGACGCCCAAGGGCTTTTAGAGTTTTCGATCAGACCTTCTTCTTTCATGGTGGTTATCAGATCTTCAACCTCACCTTGTTTGGCTAGTGGAAGGCGTCTTGCAGGTTGACGAATCGGCCTTACATCCCCGGTATTGATTCTATGTTGCACCAATTGCGTCCTGCCATATTTTCCCTGTGATGACGAAAAAATGTCTGCAAATTCTTCGAGGAGACCTTCTGCACTTCTTTGTTGTTGGTGGCCAAGATTAGATGACTTGAAAATGTTCGTCTTTATGGAGTTCAGCTCTTCGGACTTCAAGGTTTGACTTGACTCTTCTGCGTTGATCCTTGTTTTCGCTGATACAGATTCGCATTGTCCGACAATCTCACCTTTTCTAAGCTTAACTTCATAACGGCTTGATGTTCACTATTCGTGCGGGAACCATGTTCTTTACAGGTCTCACAAGATTCTTCCCAATGGAGACATTTTGGGAGGACTTTACAGATACTGGTTCGACCATGAGGTATCGATGGCTGCCAGGCTTACCCTTCAATTTCGTCCAAACGAATACTTCTGAAGAAGCAGGCAAAGTCAGATCTTCTTCGATGACGGTTTTCACAGATGACGAGGTCTCATACGAGTTAGTCCCATAGATCATCGGAATCTCGATGTTTCGATATTTCAGGACTTGGTTCCCGATGTCCAATACCACCTCGTGATCTTTCATGAAATCGACGCCGACAATGCACTCGTCGCATATATCTGCTACCAGGAACAGGTGAGAGAATTCCAACTCTGCCATCCGCATCTTAAGACGTACCTCACCATAAACTTTTGCGGCCTCTCCAGTTGCAGTCCTTAGACGGACGAAAGCTGTTGTTTATACTTGCTTCCACGGTCAGGCTCTTGTTGTCACGTTTCGTTTGAGAAACCTGGATGTCGTTTCTGGGGCCATCGATACCATAAACCAGCTTCTGCCCCTTAAAGTTGGTTCTTATTCGTTTTCCCAAAAAAAAAGAATCCCCACGGGATAATATCCCCAAACAAATTTAATCCATTTTGATAATATCCCCAGAGACATAAGACAAATGGACAAAATCCCCAACTAAATAATTTATTTTGCCAAAATCCCCACGAAATCTCCAAATCCCCAGTATCCGTGCATATCTTCATTTATGCATTCAGTTTTTAGAAAAATTCTTATGAAATTCTCTTATTGTGATATTTATAAATGATAATGATAAACAGTTTCTAAACAAAAAATCACTATGAAGGCATGCACTTCTCAGTCTGACTTTAGTATTGATGGAGAATCATTGTATTCGTAGTGCTTGTTTAGTGCTGTCTAAGCGTTGTTTTGTAGTGTCGAGTATTTCTTTAATTTTAAAATAAAAATTGAAATGGATGATGTTATTGTTTCCAAATCTTTTGCTTGCATTTCATGCAATATAAATGAAATTTAATATATTCAAAAGAATTATGTTCAAGTAGTGAATCATGCGATAAAATTGCGCGCGCGATTTAATCGCATGATTCACTACTTGAACATAATTGTTTTGGGGATTTTCGCCCTGGGTATTTTCTCTTTGGGAATTTTGCTGGTTGGGATTTCGTTTGGGGGATTATGGATTTGGGGATTTTCCTTTGGGGATTATATCTTGGGGGATATTATCACCAACCCTTGGCATGCGGTTCCTCTTCGCGGAAATCTGCACTATCACTGTAGGTGCCCACTCTTATTGAAGTTCCAGCATCGTGCTGGTCCGTCTCCCTGACTCCTTTCCACATTAGCCTTCTGACAAGAGCATTCTTGGACTTCTAATTCTCTTACGCGATGCACGTTTTGGGAAGCTTGTTCTGCAGCTTCCATCGTCAGAGCGAAAGCCAATGCTTCTGGTAGTGTTCGCTTTCCGGCAGTGCGGATAGCCCTTTGGAGATTTATATCGCCCACAGCTCTCACAAAGGCTTTAACAGCAAGTTGATTTATTATCTCGTTACCAGCTGTTGGATATGCCAGGTGAACCAATCGCTCGATATCTGCCTGAAGCTGCTGCAGTGTTTCACCTCTTTTCTGTGTCCTGTTGTTAAGCTGAACTCGGAAGACTTCTGTCATGTGGCTATCCCCGAACCGCTATTCCATTGCGTTTACCAGAACTGTGAAGTCACCACTCTTCTCTGCTGGGATGATTTGTAGCAGTTCAGCAGCAGATCTTCTTAAAGCAAGCGTAAAGGCAAAATATATTTTTCGTGATCGTCCCAGCCGTTTGTTAACGCTGCTGCTTCAAACTGTTTCTTGTAGATTGACCACGGAATCTGCCCATCAAAGCTGCGAGGATTCACTTCTCTCTTCTTTGAGGACTCAACAGAAGCTTCTCGAGCTTTCATCTTTCGCACTCTTTCTAGTTCATTTGTGATGGTTTCGATTTGTTCGTTCATTTTCTCGAAACGTGTATTTTGTTTTTCGACGCGCTCGTCGAGAGTATTGATTTTCTCTTCGAAGTCTGCAAACTTGCCTTCTAAAAGGTTTCTCTGTTCGTCGAACCATTCTAGAATATTCTTTTCATTCTCTTCAAATTTGGCTAAAAGAACTGACATCACGTTAGATAAGGGAACATTTGCATTTACCTCTTCCACTTTTGCTTCTAATTTGAAAGCAAACTCTTAATCATTAGATGTTGCCCCTTATTCTTAATGTCCTACACAAGTGTTTACTAATACAAATACAACTGTTGCTACGTACTTATTCTAATATAACACGATATTAGAGTAAAAGAGATAAAGAGTGTATACACATTACAGTATATACACATTACAATATACCCATCCTTGCCAACAAAAAGGAGAAATTTAACATTTGGAACGGATAGATTCCAAATCTATGTGTATGCTTCATTGCAGCCACATCAAGCATTCGAAAACTGTGGACCAAAGAAAACATAAGAAATTAACAACTAGAAAATCATAATAGTAAACTTCCTTACTTCTAAGCAGCAATCACCCCTATTACCGATGTCGTAAACGACAGAAAAATATACGAAACGACACAATCTGCATTCCATAAGTCGTTTTCAACTTTTGTCACTCGTTTTGTTGTCGTGTGTAAACGTCAAGTGTGTTGAACGCTTTAATTCAGCATTCTGTAAGACGAAACGAAACGACGACAATGAAAAAAAACGACGGTATCTCTCGTTTGTAAATTTGCTCACGACGAAGAAATGGGAGTTTGCAAAACTGTAAGTTTCCTTGTTAAATAATTTATTTTATGGAATTTATTAGTACTTTATTTGCAATAAATAAGAAAATAAATATTTTTGCACATTTTCAGTTAAAATTAACAAACCAAAACCAATTCGAGGCGCTTGTTCAGCTGATGGAAAGGAACGAGCAGTTGGCTAGGGGATTTTTGAAATGAATGAACAAAGTTGATTTTAAAAAAGAAAGGAATGTAATACCTGATAAACTCAACAGCAAAAGTCCTCCAATAAGAGATGGTGATGGTTGGCAAAAGGTTTGAATCAGTTTATTCTATTTACATGAACACATTTTAAATATGCTTTTATCAGCTTGGGCTGACTTTGAATTTAAAGTAAAAAAAAAAATTGTTCAGAACAACAAAATAGAAATGAAAGGAACTGGAGGAGGGCCAAACCAATTGCACATCCTATCTGCGCTTGAGGATCCTGTTGCAAATCTACTTAAATATAAACAGATGGTTAAGCCCGAGTGGAAATGCAATTGGTGTATCGCAGCTCCCAACCACTTCAACGTCTTCATCATCCGGACATACATAAGTCAAAGCAAATTCAGGCTACAAATGCAGATGCCGAAGCTTCACTGTCCTATTTTTACAATTAATTGTGCCTTTGCAATATTTCGCTCTCTACCTTCTTCATCATTGTCATTATCGCTGCTTGTGTTGTAATACATTTCAACACTTATCATTTTAATAATTTATGTATTTGGTAATAATTTAATAAAAACACATTTGTTGAATATCGAGTAATGAAATGATTTAGAATTTGATTTCAGTTTGACAGATCTCTGATACATTTTCATCGTTTAAAAATCTGCTACAAAATAGTCACGCCAAAAAAGTTATGGAATGCCACTTAAAAAACGACACGACAAAGAAAACGAGAGTCGTCGAAAAAACGAGACGACATCGGTAATAGGCATGAATATGATTTGGACGAACATAGCAAAAATCCACAGTTGAACGGTTTGGGGTTTCCTCGGTAACGCTGTGTCAGTGTTGTTGATTATAAAATGAAATATTCTTGGAAAATTGATATATTGTTGTGATGTTTAACTATGAGTTGCAAGGATTGAAGTGTGCTGCCCATTTAAATCCATGAGGTAAATTTTGATCTTTTCTTTTTCGACTGCTCTTAGCTGCTTTAGTTACTCTTCGATTTTCTTCTTCTTGATGTCTTTGCTTTCTGGTTTGTCTGATGAGTTTGAATGGTAGGTGATGTTAGTGCTGATGCTCTAACCGTAGCTTGTTTTTTGATTTAAATTAAAATTGTTTATCGTTTTTTAACAGTTTCCACTGAAAAACATTATTTAGATAAGTCTTTAGTTTAGAGAACTCTTAAAATATGCCCACTCTTTTTCACTGCTTAACGTTTATTAGTCATTTTATCAGCTGTGCGCATACGTTTCATTGGAGTAGTTCCTCTTGACTGTGACGAGGTGAGGATGACGATGTATCGGAATCATAACCACTAGACATTGAAGACCCTGAAGATAATAAAAGTTATACTTGAGATAAATTTAAAAAATACAATCTCTCACCTCAACCGGAACAACTTATGCTTTCTCTTCGTGTTATCAGTTCCAGATTTGTTGGATGGTGGGGAAGATTATTCAACAACTTCAACTGCATCCTCGTCGTCTTCATCATCATCTTCGTCTTCGTGACTGCTATGTAGTTTCTTCAGTTACTTGCTCCTTACGTTCCTCTTTCTCTAGTTGCCGTTTGGGTCAATTTGTAGTTGATAGAGATCCGTTCGTAGCTTCATCTTCAATATAAATTTTAGTGTTATCTTCGTTTGTTTGATCGCTTGATCGACACGCTTCCATTTCGCTAATATCACTCAGGCCTTCGTGGCTCATGTTAATAGCACCGTATTCTCGGTTATCATCTAGGCTTCACCCATCACTGGACACACTAGACACACTTTAACGTCGTGATTTACGTTCCTTGAACTTCGTGATTTACTTTCCATGAACTTCATGATTTACGTCTGGCAGGTGGAATAGATTGATTGCGAGATACCGCGCCCGGCCACTGTGCACCACTCTTTTCGCTGCTAGATAAAGCACGTTTGATGGGCGCCTTGTTGTTCTCTTTGGCGTTTCAAGCTTTGTCAATTTTATCGCTTGATAAGAAGATGAAGACGATGAGGAAACTGAGTTCGAATTGGATGATGCTCTTGATGAACGTGAACTTACGCGCGACGACCACGATACTGCTCGTATCGTATGCCCAACCCGACTGGGACTTGCCGATTCCAACTTTTTCGATCCGGAGTTCATTGGTGTGGCTGACTTAATAGTTGTATTTGATTTAACCGATATAGATTTCGAGTTATTGAAATCTTCTGGTTAGATGCAATCTTTAATGCTTCTCAAAAAAAAATCTGAATAAATTATATTTCAATAGTTTGTTTTTGTTTTGATTTCATTTTTGTTGTCAAAATACTCACCTCGTTTTTAACCTGTCATAACTAGGACCAACTCAAATTGTGCCACGATCGCATTGCTGTTCTAGGGTGAGCCTATACTTTCAGCATAATTTTTTCAGTTTTTAGCGAAATTTTTCATAAAAATCATAGAATTTGTATGCCAAAAGCAGTCAAATATTATTGTTAGCACAGTTTTAACTGAAAAGAAGTTACACAATTCATTTTTCTTAAAATATTGCATTAATTTTTTCAATTTTTGAATTCATAGGATCTTTTTTTTGAACGGCTGAGTTCACCTCACATTGATTTCCCCCTAATTGTGCATATTGAGCCCAAAAACCCATAAAAACTACATAGAATCTACACTTTTCCATAAGAAATGCACGGGACAACTAACGCATGCTTATGCTAACGGGCATAATCCTCTCAATTTAGCTTGTAGGCCGAAAGAGAACAAACCCATGAAGTCGGGACTCTAGATAATATATTTCTTCTATGCTCAAAGTGTTGAGATCGATCTCTCGACGAAAGCTCTATGTGAGAAAGTTGACAGATGAGTTTTTGGGCCCAACCTGGAAACACGTGGTGGTGCTTTGACTCATCAAGAAAAAATGAGGATTTTTCTGCGTTATGTAGGAGATCCTGGATTTCAAAGCGGTGTTTGTGAAGACATTGGTGTCAATCAATCAACGATATCTAGGGTGGTACAGCAAGTCGCAACAAAAAGTATGGAGTGAATCAAAAGACCGTTTTGCTGAGCTTGTTGTTGGGCTGCTCGATTTTCTCTGGCGAGAAAGTAGAGAGAACCCCCCTTAACAGTGGTAGCGGTAGGTAGATTATATTACTAATAAGTAAAGTGCATTTCTACATATCGGTACATATGTACATACATATAATGCTTATTTCAATTATAATTGAGTGTGTTTTTGGAAATTTAAATTAAATTATATTATAAAAACAAAGTAAACAAGGCGCTAATTTACAGGTAAGTTTTTTTATATCATATTTCTCTTAACAAAATAATATCAATGCTTTTTAACGATAGACGCTGCCCATTGTGTTTGTGTGTACCTACATCTCAACGGTCATAGCTGCCACAGGCGTTGACAGTGGAGGTGTCACCATCTCTACCAATAGTGAAACGCATTGAATGCAACAAAACCATCAGCAACAACACCACCAAGTCAATGATGCAAGTGGAAGTTTTGCCATTCAATAGTCGACAGCTAACGCCCTTCTCCCAGCAGCTGAGTGTTGGTGTTGAAACAACTGTTAGCAGCAACAGCAACTGCCAACTCGGCCTTTTCATCAGCTGCCAAGAAATAAAATGCAAGCCGCTCAAAAAAAAGCGACGCAACAGCGCGCAGAGATCAATTGTGTAAGTACGAATCGAAACATTCATATCGTGGTAATTCCAAGCTTGTAGCACCAAATGTCTCACTATCTTGCAGCCACTAAAGGACGATAGGGACACTTAGCTGGCTGACACAGAAGACGTAGCTTAAGTAGATTTTGAAGCAACCTGCTGAGAGAATATAGCACCTCCTAAATGAAGGGAGTCGGAAATACTTGGTAAGTTTTCTGAATGGAAATTCAAAAAATAATCTCATACTATTTTAGAATATGCAAAATAGAAGAATTCCCTAAATTCATTATGCCTATTGCATCACCAGAACTAAGTGCATTCTGCACAGAACTATCTGGAATCACAAATACGAACGTCGACACAGGAAATTCTCTACAAATTGCCTAATGATGTTGCAAGAGTGGCTGCGCATAGAGTTACAAGCCCGCTTTCTTCACATGCCAAAAATGTCAAAAATAATAAAATCGGAAATTGTGCATTTGTGACATGGTCCGATTGGGATTTTGAATTTGCTTCGCAAAAGAAAATCAACGCAAACGACTTAATAAGCCAAAATTTTTCAATCTATGAATCGACTTAAACCACAAACTTTGAAAGCACTAATTAATATTTTTTTTTAGCAACCAAACAAAACGAAGCGCTTTTGCAACAAATCATACAATTTAAACCGATGACATGCTTAGAATCTCATCCATTGATAATCTACTTTCGTCGTTTTGCAGCTAGTTTTAAATAAAGTTATAATTTCTTCAAAATTGTATGTTATTTAGTATAATTTTTGTTTTTAAAATTCAATGCTATTATTTATTTTGAATAACAAAACAGAAAACTAGATGTTAAAATGTATCTTTGCTTAAGAGTAATTAAAAAAATATTAAATTTTTCCCAGAAAAACACTTCTTTTTGGTTTTCCTAAATTGTATCTACTCAATTCAAATATTACATTAGTAAATTATAACTTTTTTTTGTAGGTACTGAATTTTTGTCAAATAATAAATAAAAATGTAAAACTGTATTAAGTTTATATTTTTTTTTATTGATTATTATGTTCAATTCGACAAAATTAAAAACATAATATTTGTATTCCTTATTCTTCTTATGTTTTGGTTCATCACGTTCGTGTGTTCGCGATTTCATGTGGTCAACAGACTCATGAGTCTTCATTTGATTCTACCTCAAGTTTTAAAAACCTTGATTGTAACTTTTATGGTTTTAAATAGTTTGTTTAAGAGATAATTTTTGATGCTTATTACGATCTCAAACTTCTATTTAAGCTACATGTGTTCAAACTGAAAAACACAATTTTTCAACATTATTTTTGTATATGTTCAACATACTTCAAGATAAAAAGGACTAAACAAATTTAAACGGAATATTGAAGAAAGATATTGTAGATTTGGAAAATCATCAAATTTTGTTGTTGAAAAAAGCTATTTCATGAATTTAGCGAGCCTCGAAAAGCCTTATATGTATGTATATTATGTCACTAATTATAAGGTTTAGTGCCTAATAGAATTTAAAAACATATTTGTATTAATTTCATTTTATTTTAAAAACATATAAACATGATTAACAAACCAAGAAGTCTTCATGTTTAATGATTAAAATAATTCTTTATCACAAAAAAAGAATACAATATTATTGTTAAAGACTTTTAATTAATGTAAAATTTAATATGGATATAAGCTAAACAAATTGTAATATTCGGCTTGGTCCGACAATTAAAACTTATTCATACCTTGAAAATAAAACACAAATTCACTTTATTCAAATCACTCACAAACTTATTTATTCAACACTTTCAATTATTAATTTTCCGCACAGTATCTTTTTTTTATAGTATTTCACATTCAATCTTGACCCGCTTCGCTCCCGAGCGCCTTTTTATATCCCTCAAATCGGTTCGGGAAACTACTAGGTTTTTGTAGGAGCTGAATGTTCTCGATACTTAACTAAGCGAGTTCTAATCTTAACCACTAGATGTTGCCCCTTATTCTAAATGTCCTACACAAGTGTTTACTAATACAAATACAACTGTTGCTACGTACTTATTCTAATATAACACGATATTAGAGTAAAAGAGATAAAGAGTGTATACACTGTTCTACACAAAAGTTTAATTTGGTATGTAAAATTTAAAAAGAAACTCAAAACTTCAATTTTATTAAATTTTTCTTTATTTGAAAAAACACCCTTTCAAAATCACGAATTAAACAGAAGTGTCCATGGTTTTTGTATTAACCTCCATCTGACCCTCTTTTATTTAATTTGTATAAAGCATCATTCACATGAGCGCGACCAACGAACGACGAATGAATTACAAAATGTGAGTTTATATACGTTTAAAGACATATTTCCACACAAATTCTTAACAAAACGATAGCAATATAGTTTCTATTTGATTTATGATGCATACTTTTACTTTTCAATATCATATATTAATAAATTAAAGAAAACAAATTTATTCGTCGCGAAAAAAATTATAGTTGATACGAACTGTCAAACTTTATTCGCGTTCCACATTATCCACACTCGCAACGAATAAAAAAATCGCGCGTACTTAACCTAAAAAAATCGTTCTTGTTTTGGTTTCGGTGGTGAATGTCAAACTTCATTCGCGACGAATTAAAAACTCTCATGTGAAAGAAATGTCAAAATCGACGAATATTCGTTCATTCGTTGGTCGTTGGTCGTGCTCATGTGAATATTGCTTTACACCGGGTATGGGCTTCGTTAATCCTTCTTCTGTTGTTCTATGTGGTGTCAACAACCACGGTTCCAGAGGATACCCAGCATCAACTTTTGAAAAGATTGACTTATATATTGGTCTTTTGTTTGAATGTGAAATAATTCAATACCCAGTAGCCAAGAATTTTTTTCACCATTAAAAAATTGTTCTGCCATCCACGAACGCAATTCGCTTACTTTCTAAATAAGATCATCATGACATTTTCCAGGATGGGTTGAATCAACAAATCGTATTCTTAATTCGTCGTCGTAGACCTTGTAATAAATAGGTTAGTGTAGTATAAAAAAAAAAACAAGAAACAAGAACACTTACAAGTAAGACGCTTAAGCTGTAATATCCTTTCGGTTGAAGTACAAATGTTTATTATCTGGCGGAGCAATTATTTTGACATAACTGCCGTCTATGCAGCGTAGTACTCATAGAGAAATATATCTACCAAGAGAACCGACTTATGGGGTTTGCTCTCTTTCGACCTATAAGCTGTATTGAGAGGATTTTTCCCGTTAGCATAAGCATGTGTTAGTTGTCCCGTGCATTTCTTATGGAAAAGTTCAAATTCTATGTAGTTGTTATGGGCTTTTGGGCTCAATATGCACAATTAGGGGGAAAACAATGTAAGGTGAACTCAGCCGTTGAATTCAAAAATTAAAAATTGATGCAATATTTTAAGAAAAAATGAATTGTGCTTTTTTTTTCAGTGAAAACTGTGCTAAAAATAATATTTGACTGCTTTGGCATACAAATTCTATGCTTTTTATGAAAAGTTTCGCTAAAATCAGAAAAAATCATACAGAAAGTATAGGTGCACCCTAGGACTGCGATGCGAACGTGGCCCAATTTAAGTTAAGCTCAGTTTTGACTGAGTTACAGCGAGGTGAGTAATTTGTCAATTCTACGCAAAAGTAAACAAAACAAAATTCATTCCCAGTAATGCAAATGAAGGTAAAACTATTTGATATTAATTTATTTAAATAACTTCTTTCAGCCATCGACCGACAGGCGAAGGGTTGTAGTGTATACAAACCATTCCTCATGATGTGGGCAATCGTTGATCTAATCTTCATTTACAATCCACCGAGAGTTGGCCAATAGCTCTGAATATCTTCCTTGTACATGTTTTGTAGAATTCTGTGATGTAGCTAGTAAGGATATTTGTATAAATAATAAAATAAGAACTATCTTAATTTTGTCTCTCTTTAATTGTAGGTCTCTTGAATTTAATTGAAATGCCTTCCAATTCATTAATGGTATATTGCTGTCGATGCCGTCAACATCTTAAATTCAAACCCGACTACAAAACTACTCTATCAATTTAGGTTTTTGAGATATTTTTTTTTTACTTCGATAGCACTAATATACATATAAAGCTATTCGAGGCTATGTAAATTCATAATGTAGTTTTCTTTTTCAAAAAAAATGTGTGATGATTATCCAAATCTGTAATATCTTTCTTCAATATTCCGTTTGCAAATGTTTACTATTTCCTATTACGAATTTTTAGTCTTAAGATTATAACATCAAGTTCTTGTAATATTTTGAAAATAATACAAAAAAAAATGTTGAAAACGGGTATTTCTTAGTTTGATCAAATGTAGCTAAAATTGGAGTTTGGATTCGTAATCAGCATCAAAAATTAAACGAACTATTTCAAACCATAAAAGAATTACAATCAAAGTTTTTTCAAAACTTCAGTCAAAGTCAAATAAAGACTTATGAGTCTTTCATAACTAATGAGAAATTACGAAATCTAAGTGAATTACTTCGCACTCTGACGCAAGGTAAAGAGAACGAATTTCTGACTATTGCTGTCGACCACATAAAATCACGAAGAAATACATACGAACGTGATGAACCAAAACAGGCAGAATATGATTAAAAATATTAAGTTTTTAATTTTGTTAAATTGAACATATGCCTCGATAAAAAAATAAAATCTACTTAAAACAGCTTATTTGTTTTTTATTATTATATGCTAAAAACGCAACAAAAAATAAAAAAGGTATAATCCACTATAATAATTGACCTGAGCAGATCAAATTTGAGAAAACCAAAAAGAAATGTTTTTCTTGGAAAAAAGTACACTTAACATTTCTTTTTTATTTACTTAAAAACGAAGAAGTTACACTTCAACATCCAGTTTTCTTTTTTAAGTGAAAATACATTAATAGCATTGAATTAAAAAAAAATATACTAAATTACATACATTTTTGAAAAAAAATTATAATTTATTTAAAAACTAGCTGCGCCACGACGAACCTTGATTTTTAATGGATGGGATTTAACACATGTCGTCGAATCAACAGAGCAACAGAGTCAAATCGACTTGGAATCATCTTCATTGCAGGATTTGTTGCAATACCACTTCGTTTGGATTTGTTGTTAAAACAAAAACAATTAGTGCTTTCAAAGTTTGTGGTTTATGTTAAACTAACTTTGAAGTAGTCTTGCTATTATGATCCTTCTGGTCAATGAACGCACAATGAAATTGTGGCAAATTAATTGGTTTTGAATTATTCCATTCCCGGAATAGTGCTCGTAAGTCGATCCGTTGATTGAAAAATTGTGGCAAGTCGATTGTGACATTCTTTTGCGAGGCTAATTCCAAAATCCCAATCGGACCATGTCACAAATCCACAATTTCCAATTGTATTATTTTTGGACATTTCCGGCGGGTGAAGGTTGCGGGTTCTTAATTCTTGGAACATCATAAGAGTAGTTTGTAGGGGGATTCCTGTGTCGACGGTCTTCTGATTCGATAAGCATTATGTATACATGGAATTCAGCTTCTATTTTTTCAAGTCTATAAGTATACCAACATTTTTGGAAATTCTAAAACAGTACATACGAAAATGATGAGATTTTCAGTATTCAGAAGACTTACCAATGATTTCCGAATCCCATCATTATGTTGTGCCATTAAATTGGAGACCTTACACAATTCCCAAGAATCGCTTAAGACACATGACATAGTTCAATTGTTACTAAAGGTTCCTCCATGTGTCATACGTTACACTTTAAAGGGAATATCAATCGAACTATGTCATTCAAACAACAAAGCAACGACATGGCTCGTATTGCAAACATAAACAATACTGACCCATGGAGTGCAAGTATGTCAATTACAACATATGGTGCATTCGTTGTTTAAATAAACAAACTGTGTCAAGAGGCAACCGAAATGGTGTAGAATGCGTGGTTGATTTGAAAGAAGTGATGATCTAGGTTGCGAATAGGTAACGAAGGAAATAATGATTAGAGTTTAAGTCACTCTTATTTTGAACCTTAACAGAAGAAGTTGTTTTCTTGTGTTCCCGTGGAACACAACATTTGGTGGCAGCCAGCGGTGGGATTTAAAACTAAAGCATCTGGTTTTAACCCAAGTGAAAGCAAATAAAAAAAAAAAGATTTTTTTTTCTTAAGTGAGAGCAAGTAAAAAAAAAAGGAGAAGACAGTAACAATTTTAAGTAAAAAAAAATATATTAGTGAGAGTGAAAAAAAAAATAAGTGACAAAAAAAAAATATATAACAAAAAGTGAAAAATATCCCACAGAGGTAAGCGAATTCCTGTGGTCGAAAGAAGGAAGGAAGGAAGAAATTGCCACGCTGAGGCAATCAACACCATCATCAACCCCATAATCAACACCATCATCAATTCAATAATCAACATTATCAACATTACCCTCAATATCATAATCAACAATTTCAACATCTTTATCAGCATCAACAATGTCATTGTAAGAAATAGCACATAAGTTATACAATATTAATATTCTAATTCTTTTTTATATACCTACATATAAAATTATTTTTTTTGATATACCTACATTTACATATTTGTATATTTTTTGATGTAACCAGTTTTTCTTTTGGTTAATAATTAATACACTCCCATCCT
Organism: Eupeodes latifasciatus; assembly: GCA_920104205.1. Classification (NCBI taxonomy): domain Eukaryota; kingdom Metazoa; phylum Arthropoda; class Insecta; order Diptera; family Syrphidae; genus Eupeodes; species Eupeodes latifasciatus. Next base: position 256,678,169 of record OV049924.1, on the reverse strand, counting down.
TATTGTTGGTCGCAATACAAGTTTGACACAATTTCTTAAATCCGTAAAAAAAAATATATGTATGTCTAAATTGAATTTGAACATTTCACTTAGAACTCGAAAAATCCCGCGTTCCCGCAGATCGTCAGAAAGTGATCTTCCGGTTCATAAAACAAAAAAACCCGTACCACCTCCTACTTCGATTGGGATTAAGTCCGATTTCCTCTTTTGCTCACCGAATAAAAAAATAATGACTTTCAAAGTTCCTCAAGCCATAAAACTCATACCTGAGTTTGATGGAAGTGCGAAGGATTTGGATAGGTTTATTCAATTAGTAGACCTACAATCAAACAAAACTTCCACTGCACCCGAGTCAACGGATAAGGCTGAACTTCTTGATATTGTTAAATCAAAATTAACAAGCCGGGCATATAACGTTATTATCAAATATAACAATTATAATGCCTGGGAAGAAGTTAAAGAAGCTCTTATAAAGAACTTCCGAAAAACTAGGTCTGTACAAGTTATACAAACTGAAGTTTTTCAGTTCAAACAGGGTTATAAGGAACCTGTGACTTCTTACGCAGAAAGAGCTTATGCCCTTTTTGATGAGCTCAACAACGCAAATGCTAGCACAGCAGATGAAGCTGAGTCACTGTATCAAGATTCTAAACTTTTTATTTCAACACGCGATAAAATTCTTCTGAAAAAATCACAAAATCAGTCTCAAATTCCTAAATCCTCTATTCCAAACCTAAAGCCAACTCAAGAAAATTCTAAACAAAAGATATCTACATATTCCAAAAATCATAACCAAAAACCTGTTGCTCATATAGGCTGTTTAAATAATGCCTCCAGTTTCAAAAGTGAAATTAATATAACTTCTAAAGACACCATCTCCAATCAAAACATTATGCTGTTAGACACAGGTGCAAGCCTGAGTTTAATAAAAATAAATAAATTAAATAAAGAGCTTTGGGTTCATACTAACAATATAACTGAATTGAAAGACATAGGTAATACTCCCACATCAACACTGGGCACACTTTTTCTGAATATAGAAATAACACCAGGAGTAAAACTAAAATATTTATTTCATGTAGTGCCCGAAAATTTCCCAATAACTCAAGATGGAATTTTAGGTGAAGACCTATTACGAAATTTTAACGCTATACTAAATTATAAAGACAATACTCTAATATACCACTTCAAAGATAAAATATATACAACAGATTTCATTATTAAACGAAAGTCTATTACCATACCTGCTAGATCTGAAAAAATAATTAAATATGGACCTATTCGCGAACCAACAAATCAAATATATCTTTCACAAGAAATTCGTCCTCAAGTTTATACCTCTTCAGCTATAACTGAGCCTACAAATGGATACATATATATGTCCGTACTAAACGCCAATAACGAAGATGTCGTCTTACAAGATCTAAATTTAGAATTTGCAAATAGTGATGACTACTATCTTTATAATCTAAATTCATTCGATACCCAAACTCATATAAACGACAGACTGAGTAAAATTCAAAACCAACTTCCATTAGATCATCTAAATAGTGAAGAAAAGAAATCGATTATTGATATCTGCCGTGAGTACAACCATTTATTTTTCCTCGAGGGCGACACCCTGTCAACTACCTCTGGGATTAAACATCAAATAAATACAAACCCAAATCTACCCGCAGTTAACATTAGACCATATCGATTAGCACAAATTCACACAAATGAAATAAAGAACCAAAGTAGGAATAGGGACGGTTGGGCTGTAATGTGTCTCGGCTAAATTAATTGGGTTTGTGTCTCTGCTAGACGCTAGACTGTGGACAAAATGTGAACCAATCTGATTAAGTTCGAGTTTCATGGATGCTACTTGTCATGGTAATTTGTGTGAGCAATGAATTGAAGATCGGCTCTTGTGACAATTTTTTTTGTGTGTGCGAGCTAAAAGGCAATGTCAACTGAAACCCATTAAACAAAATACAAACCACAAATTACAATGAATCATAAAAAACATATTGTGATTACACCATTACACATTTCTATAAGTCACAATGGCACGCGCTCCTAACCGCAAAACATCAATACTGATAAGCCATACACAACCACCGCGCCTCACCCACTACCCACAAAGGCTGCCGACCTCTTTTCTCACATATGTATGTAGACATATAAGCCCATTAAACTAAATACAAACCACAAATTACAATGAATCATAAATTATACATCATGCGATACATTTAAACATTTCTTATCATCTATCCACGCGCCACAGACAAAATATAGAACAACTGCGCGTCCGAAAAAATATGTTTCCAGCGGACATTAGATTTTTTTCTTTTTTTTACTGATAAGCCATACACAACATTCAAAGGTTGTCGATTTTGTTTTGTCGATAGTAAAATAAGTAAGTTATGTTCCCGTAATAAAATTTGGATGTAAACTCAATGAACATCAAATTGTGGGGTTTTGAATTAGAAATAAAGTGTTTTTAAAAGACGTATAAAGAAAAAAAGTCTTCCGGTTTTGAGATCAAATTTTAAAGTTATTGTGGTAGTGCATGAAACTACTATTGTGTGTGTGTGTGTGTGTGTGTGGGATAAGCTCATTTTGAATGATATTTTAGGGTATAAAAGCAAAATGTTCTTAGCTTCTACAATTCAGTTTGTGTATTAGAACTTAATTAAACATGTCTTTCTCGAATAAAATAAAAAAGTCAGTTAGTGTTCGGTCTTTCAATGAGCGAAAGCCAATAACAAGTCTCTCGAAACTTACGCAGAAGAAAAATTTTCCGATAACATCGGCAAAAAGAATCCAGACAAAGTTTGGAGAAAAAATTATGCTAGAATTAGACGATTGTTTTGTGTATTTGCCAAAGAGATGCAATAATCAGCTAACTGATGAGGACATCAAGGAACTTCCAAGATATTGCTTCGAAGTTGTGGAGCCATATGGAGGGTACTCTTTCCACGTGGACTTCCACTTAAAGCCTCAAACTCAGCAGGAACATCAACAACAACAATTACTACTACAACCACCACCACCAACACCTCAAGCACCTCAAAAAAATCGAAAGCAAAAAAATCTAGAAGAGATAAAACTGCCTCCTCCAACACTGTTTTTTGACAAAGATAATAATTTTTTTGTAAAATACTTATGAATGTATAATATAATGTATAAATTAAAAAAATATTTTGAACAAACAAAAAAAATAAAAAAATTGTTTTTTTCTAATTGATTTTTACAGCGATTTATTATTTTGAATGAACAAGAAACCAAAGTTAAGAGATTCAATTTGAGAGGGCGCAAAATTGATTTCTCTCTCAAACCAGTCCCTAATCATGAAGAACCGACGTCATAGATTCGAAGTGGTGTTGAGGATATCCTCACATTAGCTGTAAGTGGTCTTGACCCTCATGATAAGGTGGGAGTGACATTTGGAGGTAAGAATTTTTCCAACCTTCGCGGTAGTGGATGGATTAATTTTAAAAATTGTTCCGAACTGAGCTTCTCGGATGTATGGGAAATGATGACCAAGATTTTTCAAAGCAACTCCGAAGGAATAAGTACTGATGATTTTACCTTATCAGTTACATCCGTACACATGCCGATTGGGCAAGGCAATGTAAGGAAATCTTCCAAAATGTACAACACTTTCGTCGAAGAATGCATTAATCGAAGAGGTATAATAACCATACAAAATAAAGACAATTTATGTCTACCAAGAGCATTGATTGTTGCCAAGGCATCTGCAGACAAAGAACTAGCTTTTAAAAATGTTAGATCTGACTATGGAAAAGTGCAAACTAAACGAGCAATAAAACTTTTGGAAGAAGCTCAAGTAACCATACCAACATCAGGTTGTGGTATAGAAGAATTAAAATTATTTCAAAATCATTTGAAAGACTATAAAATTACTGTCTATGAATATGGAACGAAGGGTAGAAAAATTCTTTATGAAGGACTTCCAAATGAGAAGAAGATAAATCTGTTGTATTTCAATAATCATTACAATGTAATAACCTCCCTTACTGCTGCATTTTGTTGTGGATATTATTGCGAAAGCTGTCATGTTTCGTACAATGAAAAAAGGAAACATTATAAATGCAAAAAATTGTGCTCTCAATGCCAACACTCCCAATATGTCCAGAGACACAGAAACAAATCACATGTTCAGACTGCAATCGTATCTTTAAAGGAACTAATTGTTATGACAATCATAAAATATCCGGATCATCAGGTAAAAATTCCATTTGTGACCAAATAAAAAGATGTCACCTTTGCTTAAGATGCTACGGTGGTGAACGAGATCATATTTGTGAAGAGTTCTTTTGCAAGAATTGTAAAAACCATGTATCAAAAGGTCATTTATGTTATATTCTCCCCAACACTAAAGAGCCTAATCTTAAAAACAATTTATATATTTTTTATGACCTGGAGTGTCGTCAAGAAAAAATAATTGAATGTGAACATGAAGTGAAGGAGGATACGATAAAGCAGCATGAACCAAATTTGTGCGTTTATCAACACAAATGTGATCAGTGCATGAGTAGAAGTAAGGGCGACTGGTGATGCGAATTTCTTGCGGTTAATCGCAGATAAGGAATAATAATATTTAAAAAAAAAACAAGTAAATTGGTTGGGGGTTCGAACTTGGGATGTGTGGATTGAAGAGCAAGCGCGCAACACATTGTGCTAATGTTATTATATAATATTATGGTAATTTGTAATCTATTTTTGTTTTTTTGTTTTTTGTTTTGAAAAATAGAAAATAAAAGACAAATGAATTGGTTGGGACTCGAACAGGAGATGTATGGATTGAGAAGCAAGCTCGCAACTCATTGTTTTTTTTTTTTTCAATTCATTTTTATTAATTCAATCTTAAATCTATCTTAAAGCTAGACAAAAATTCATAAAACTAGCCTAATTAACCATAACTTACAACTAACTTACTGGTCCCATACGGACACTCTAAGTTAAACAATAATACTTAATGCTAATGCCTTTCAGCCCTGAGATCTATTTTAACTTCAATTCAATTTTATTTATTTTTGTATTCATTAGAAAATTTAAAAAAACTAATGTCAATATCCTTTTTTATTTTTACTTAAAAACTACTTAAAATAAGGTCCTTAATATAAAACTTAAAGCTAACTAAAACTACCTATTCTACCTATACCCTACTTAAAACTAGAACAACCACAGCAGCAAATCTAACTATCTAACGTTTTTTGTTTTTCATATTTTGTCTTTTTTTTTGTATTTTTTTTTTTTATTATTCCATGTTTTTTTTATTTTTTATTTTTTTATTTTTTTTTTGTATTTGTTGTATTTTTTTTTTTTATGTTTTTTTTTTTTTTCCACCATGCCTATTCTACTTAAAACTAAACCCTAAAACTATAAAACAAGTATGTAAGCCGGCCAAGGCTTAAAACCCCATCCCGACTACTCACTATCAAGTGCCGATTGAAGCCACCAGAACTGGTTCTCCTGCTTCACCCTATCAGTTAGGTCCCGTTCGGACACAGCCCTACTGAACCGAAGGAGCTCTGCTCCGCCTTGTGCCATGACGTCCCGATTGTACAGGAGTCGCCTATCCACGGTTCGTCGTCTGACGTGATAGATTAACGGAACTGCCAATCTATCCTGTATCAGACCGCATCTATCTAAAAAGAGGAATGCCTCTGGTGGAATGAAGCCGCTCAAGCGTGCACTTTCAAAATATTCGTCGTTCGGGTAGAACGCCCCGAAAATTAAATTGTTGGTCGAAGACATAGCTCTTGCAATGTGACCTCGAACGAGTTTTATCACGAAATTGTCAATTCTGTTGATTCGAGCCCCGTTGTATAGGACCTCGTTGGAATAATAGTGCACGTAAGAAGATTCGGCTGTTCGATATAAGCCGGTACAGCGTCGTAAACACTGCCGCTCGAACACCCGAAACCTCTCCATCTGGGAAGGGGCAACGTTGAACCACACAGGACAACCATAAACGATCATCGGCCGTATGAGGGCCATGTAGCAAATTACCTTCACTCTGGGGTCAAGCCGACTGCTAAAAAACAGCCGTTTCGTCAGAGCGAAGGCTCCTCTGGCCCTGGTCAGAGCAGCATTTATATGTCTGTCGAAATATAAATACTGATCTAACCAGATACCGAGGTACTTCACTACACTTTTGCTCGCTAATGGCTGCCCGTGAAGATCAACGATAACCATCTTGCGCCAATTCTTGCACGTATCCCTCGTGGCCATAGCCAACGGAGTCCGGAACAGAATTGTCTCCGACTTATGGACATTTATTTTCAGTTTCCAGTCGTCGCAATATCGCTGAATCTTGTCGAAATCACGCTGCAAGAGAATTCTAATAACCTCAACCTTTCGGGCCGTTCTGTACGCAATAAGATCGTCGGCGTACGCAATTGCCTTTGTAAGACTACCTATCAGATCGCTGGTGTAAATGCTGAAGAGAATCGGCGAATTCACCGCTCCCTGTTGAAGACCATTTTTAATTAAGAATGTTGTGGTAGAAGTTACATTGCCACTTTTGACAACAAACTTTCTACCGTTAAGCATATCATAAAGTATATAGAACAATGGCTTGCTTATGCCAAGCCTGCTCAGTTTTAGGTAAAGACCCTCTAACCATACGGTGTCAAAGGCCTTTTCCAAATCAACCAGAACAGCACCTGTGCATTGTTGTTTTGATTTGTTCCATTGGATATCAGAAACGAGTTTAGACGCAGCATGAATTGTGTCATGACCCGCCTTGAACCCGAACTGTTTATCCGGAATTATTTTGTTGTCCGCAGCCCACTTAGTCAGAGCCCTATTAATGATTTTTTCGAAAACTTTGCTGATGCTCGGAAGAAGACTTATCGACCGAAGATTTGACGGGTTGGAGTTGTCCTTTCCCTTTTTCGGGAGAGGATGAACCACAGCGGTCTTCCAATGCACTGGATAATATGCATTATTCAGTGCATTATTGAAGAGTGTGGTGTAAATGTCAATTGCCTCCATCGGTAAATGTCTTAGTACAACGTTGGATATACCATCGACACCTGTTGACTTTTTATTTTTTATTGAGTTGAAGATGAGCTGAAGCTCAATCTTCGTCACTAACAGGGGACTTGGTGTTGTTTGCTCGGCGATTATGGCATTTGCCAAGGAATCGTCATCGAACCGCATAAAACCGCGGTTCTCAGATCGCCAATGTGTTATATCATTTCGAAGGTAAAAGTGATTAAGTAGGGCTCTGTTTTCCAGGTCGTGGTTGGGGCGAATGCTAACATTCACCTTGTACACTTGCTGGAAAGCAGCTCCCACCGCCTCCACTTTTTCCTTCGGATCTTCAATTATATAAAAGTCATCGTCAAAGATGGCTTCTTCTGGATCTATTTGCGCTGTCATGAGTACGTCTCTGTTTTCTTCAGTTCTTTGGAGTTTCAGACACGGAAGGTCATTGTCGTTCTTTTTCCTAAATATCTTGTTGATTTTAGGGAACATACCAGGGTCACTGGAATTAACTGACCGGATCTTGCGGTCCCAGTACTTGTTAATTGATAACCTGTAGTTCTCCTTAATCAACAGATTGACATTTTTTATTGACGACTTCAGTGTCCTAACCTCCAAGTCGTGTGAGTCTGTAAGTCGTCTGTACAAGTTTTTGAGTCTTGTCAGTAAGCCACTCTTGTGCTTACGTAGTGCGTCAATAGTCGAGTTTCTGTAAGCGTTCATTTGGTCCCGTTCTTTGTAATTTGGTATTGTCCGTTCCATTGTTCGTTTTATTGTTTCATTCATCTGTTGTAAATGTTGGTCAATTTCTGTATTTGTCAGGTTTCTGTTGTTTGGTGGGGCTATGTCACTCGAACGAAGTTCTCTCGCTAGGGCGTTGGTGAAACGAGGCCAGCGCATCTTACTGTAATTGTAAGAATGCGTTGCAACGTATTCCTCCAACTCCACGCGTTCGTTCGGAATCTGCATTACAGCAGCCAGTCCGCAGTGATCACTGTCGTACTCGACTGTCTGTAAGCAGTTTCGAGGGTGATTACCCACTTTGTCTGTAACTGTCAGTCTGGTGTCGTACAGCAAAAGATCCAGAAAGGAGCCGGTTCTTGGATACGATGGCTTTTCAGTAGCCAGCAGGTCGACGCCATATTCAACGCTGTAAAGATTCATCAAATTAAAAAGATGGTTACCTCTGGGATTACTATGTTGATTTCCCCAATCTTCGTGTTTTGCGTTCAAATCACCGGCCAAGATGAAATAGTTTTCTTCCAAGCTCAGTTTAAGTTCCCTAAAAAGAATCTCGAGTTCTGAAGCAAAGTAAGTAACCTGCGGAGCTCCAGCCGCATAAGCCGCAATCATATACATCCGCTTCCCTTGAGTGAGAGAGATGCATACAACGCAAACTTCTAGCGTCTTGAGCTTTCGCAATTCATTGTTGTATATGACTTTATAATTAATGCCTTTTCGTATAAAGAGAGCGACACCGCCCCCTTGAGTGGAGTCGGGCCGGTCTCTTCTTACGATATTGTAATTTTTATGAGTCAATTTGTGTTTGTGGTTTAGCTTAGTTTCGCTAGCCATAAACACATCGGGACTGTAGTCTTTCAACAATTGGAACATATTGGCTCTTCGTTCAATCCTAATCAGTGAATTTACATTCACAGCTAGGACTTTTAGGCGCGTCTCCGGCAGCGCGCCCATTATGGTCTAAATTGCGCCAGGCCAGGCAACAAAGAGTAGAGATGGTCTACCCTTTTGCCTTGCTCCTTTATCTGACTTTGCAGTCCTGTAAGTTGACCTTGAATGTTCAACAACAAGGCTACAATGTCAGGCTGCACCTCTGGTGCCTTAGGCACAGGGGCCTTTGGGGCAACCGTTGGTGGAGCCTGTCTCGTGTTCCCATTCCCTGACACCATTTAAGCGTAGGAAAATTTGGGATCCACGAATTTTTGTGTAGGAGCCTGTCGAACTGTTCGACTTTCTTCGGCTTTTTGACTGGCCTGTTTTTGTTTGATTTGTTGGACCTTAGGGCAACCCCTATAGCTAGCCGGGTGCCCTTGGTTTCCACAAAGGACACACTTGAGCTGGGTTAGATCCTCAACCCGCTCATTCCCCAGCTTGCACTCTCCCTTGATGTGGGTTTCGGAGCACCTGACGCAGCGCAACTGCATATTGCAGTTGGCTCCGGCATGGCCGAACCTCTGGCACTTCGTACATTGTAAAATGTCGTCGTGCCTTTTTAATGTCTCCCAGTGTATGGCTTGATAGTCGAGGCATTTGATTTCCCTCAGACTCTCAAGCCTACTTTGGGGCGATAATGTTACGAGGAACATTGGCAGCCTGTAACCCCCTCGCCTGGACTTCACCGTAGTGAAAGGCTTGACCCCGATGAAATCGAGATCGTCGATGGCTTTTTGGCGGAGCTCAGCTAAGAGCGCCTCCGGTTCCGTGCAGGAACTTATGCCCTTCAGTAGGACCGTCTTAAATTTTTCGCTTTTCGGCGTGAAGCTGAAGAACTCAGCGGTGGCCTGCTTAAGCACTTCTTTCAGTAGCTTGTATTCGGCCAGTGAGAAGCACTGTACCGAATACCGCTTTTCTTTTTCATTCAAAATATTTATTACAAAATTGCCCTTAGTGGCCGACTTACATACCTGTTTCAAGTCCTGCAGGTCAACCCGGTAGGTCCTAATCGGTGGCACCTTCTCCTTCTTAGGCTGTGGTTGTTTCTGATGTTGCTGCTGCTGCTGTTTTTGCTGCTGCTGTATCTGCTGTTTCTGCTGCTGTTGTTGCTGCTGCTGTTGTTGCTGCTGCATTACTTTAGTTGAGGTCGATGGGCCCTCAACATTTGGGCCTGTCACTGCTGATGGCGGTTTTTTCTTTTGCTCCGCTCCTGTGTTTTTGGGAGCGGGCTTGGGTTGTGGTTGTTTTTGCTGCTGTGGTTGTTGTTGCTGTTGTTTTTGCTGCAGTTGTTTTTGCTGCTGTTGTTTTTGTTCCAGCTGCCGTTGCGCTGCCTCTTGTTGTCGGCGCGCCTCTTGTTTTAATTTCAGCTGACTGAGGAGGGGCTCCATTTCCTCCTTGAGCTTTCTGAGGTCTTCCTCGTATTGGCTGATTTTTGCTTGTTGGGCATTCAGGGCCTTTACAAGTGCTGTCTCATCTTGGAGGTCCGCCTCTACCTCCAAAGCCTTCGTTGTCGGCGGGATTGGCTCTTGCTCGGATATGATTACATCCATATTTGGAGGCCTGAAGAGCCCCTCTCCACCTTCGGAAATGTATTCCGTTTTCTCAGACTCATCGTAGTCTGAGAACTCACTCTCGGTGGTAATTCCTACCTTACCACCCTCCATTGTCTTGCGCATATCACGCCGCTTAGCGGCGTTAGCTCTCTCTACCTTGTTAGGGCTATGCTTCTTGAGCTTCCTTTTTTTTATTAGCTGTCGCTGCCGCTATGCCCTGGTCTGATGCCTGACCAGATGTTGTTGGTGTTTTCGATACCGCTGCTGGCACCACCGTAATATCACCTGATTTGTCGGCAGAGGTATCTTTCGATACCCCCGCTTTCTTCTCCTTTACCATTTGCTGCTCTTCCCAATCGATGAAATCAGCAATTTCTCGATTGTGAAAAAAAGCAATAATATTTTTTGTCGACTCCGCACGGGATTCGAACCCACGACCTCTGGATTCGTCTGCAGACGCCACCTCCACTGGGCTACCGATGAGTTATATTAAACAGTGGCCACTTGCCAACTTTACTAAACTGAGACGATTGCACTTATTTAACTTGAAAATAAACGATAATAATACTTCTTCACACGATGGAAGTCAAAGAGCGACTGACGCAACTCATTGTACTATTGTATGGATATGTTTTGTGGTGTTTTTAATTGTATATTATAGTAATTTGTAATCTATTTTTAGATGTTTAATTGTTGATTTAAAAAAAAAATAGAAAAATATTGTTTGCTGCGATGACGTTGGTGGCGGGGCCTGGGGTCGGGCTGGGGCTGGGCTGGGGCTGGGCTGGGCTGGGGTGGGGGCGGGGAGGGGGCTGTGTGTGTGTGTGTGTGTGTAGTTTTGAGGATAATGTCTGGGGCGAGTGTATGGTAGTGAAATGGTACGTTTTTGTGTGTTGATAGAAAAAAGAGAAGAAAAACAAATCGAAGAAGAAAGCACTGTAGATAATGATAGTGAACATAAGAAGAAAAAGAATAATAAGGAATAATAATCAAAAAAAAAAAGAAGACATCTTTGAATTTTTTTTTTTTAAATACAATTTTTATTAATTTTTATTATTTATATAATTTTGTATTGCATATGCGTTTTCCAATGCACAACATTTTTTATTGATATGAAAGGTACAGGATATCTCATGTGGGGTACTTTTCTTCTTCATATTCTTCAGGTTCTGAGTGTCACCAAATTCTTCTATGTTTATAATCATTACGTTTTCATTTTTGATTATTTCCTCAAGCCATGTTTTTTTCTCCTCTCCCTTACAAAAGACTATAAAGTTCGATCTTACTATAGTCTGGAATGTTTGCTTAACAAATGTTAAACTATTTGTTCCATCCTCCCAGGTTAGACCAGGATGGTTCCGCTTTAACCAATTCGCTTGTCTCTGTAAAGACGGTGATAGGGTAGAAAAATGGTATGGAGGCTTGATTAGGAACAGATGGAAGCCACTGTTGCTGCTTACAAGAGCAACTTCCTTGGGGATAAATTTATTGTTAGGTCCTGTAAACCCTTGAAGATCCGCGACAAAATGCATACTGATTACTTGATAGTTGAATGGTATTTTTGACAGAGATGAACTCGCTTAAATACTATTCCATTCTTCGATAAGGATTTTTTTTTCTTTTTAATCTTATACATTGCTGGATTAGAGTTTAAAAAAAATTAGGGGTTTTGGATATATGGTTTTTAAGTTGAAAAATAACAATTATGAAGTAACACTGACAAACTGTATCACATATCACGTGAGATATTTTTATATTAGGTATAAACCAATTATCATACAGTAGTTATATGAAGAAACCGCATCTTAAACAGCATATTCGGATCTTATCGAATTCTTTTGTTTAACGTATGTTTGTTTTATCAGTAATAGAAGTAGTTTTTACTTTTGGTAGATGTGGTTGTTTTAATTTTTTTTTTTTTTTTTTTTTTTTTGTAATGATAATGACTTTGAAAATCATGGCACCAAATTTATTATTTTATATTTAGGTATCATGTGAGATATAGACATAAGAATTATCATACAGAATATGCAGAAACCGCATACCTAGTAAACAACTTATTCGAGCCTTATCGAATTCTTTTGGGTAATGCATGTTTGATTTAGCAGTAATAGAAGTAATTTTTACTTTTGACATATGTGGTTGTTTTAATTTTTTTTTTATAATGATAATGACCTTCGAAAATCATAATCTAAATTTAAAAAAAAAAAAAAATGGAAAACCATATATGAAGGTCCGACTGCTATAATCTACAAATTTTCATAGCTAAACGGTATAAAAGAGGAACATTTTTGGTATTTTGTTCATTCAGTAATTAATTTCTAACATTATGGAATCGTTATTAACTAAATTGAAAGGAGAAACCTCTTATCCCTGTTAAGGAGCTACCGAACATAGCTCAAAACATTGTAAGTGCACGGAGGTGCACTACAAGATTCGGGGTAAAGATACTCATCGAGTTGGAGAATTGTAAGGTTTTTCTGGGGGAGCGTTTTAACGCTCTCTCAGATATTGAAGTAGCGGCGCTGACCTCATTGACGATGATGGGGTGCCCCGAGGAAGGGGTAAAATTCCTTCCTCATACAGACAGCCATGGATCAAAACGGAAGGATCCAGGGGGTGATACAGCCGAGAACGATGACGATGACGACATCTTTGTATTTAGTCAAAAGCGTCAATGCTTTTGATTTTTTTTTTGCTTAATAAAAATAAAATAAAAAAAATAAAAATAATAATTATGAAAAAAATTCAAAAATGTTTTTATTTATTTTCTTTGAATGATCAGATGTGATCAGAAGTATAATGCTAGCAACTTTTTTTTAAGTAAGTTTTCTAATTTCTCCTGTGATAGGGCTGTATTCAATGATGCGATCATGTATTATAACACAATACATTGATGTAAGAGGCGGTACTCTTGTATTTGTTTTCAATTCAACCTTTACATCTATAGTTCCACTTTTTATTGCTTCGTTTTGGTGAGAACAATCAATAACAATGATTGGAGCATCGTTTTTATAGTCTTGTTTTGATAAAAGTGCTGATGGTGTTCTACCGTAATATGATTGTTGGAACTTGGTGTACATATCGTAGAGAATGGCATATCGTTCCCTTGCAAATTTGACATTCAAATCCTCATAGGGGTAACTTTCGGAATTGAGGTGTACTTTTATGTTACTTATATCACAGTTGTCAAATTTACTAATATCCTTAACTCGCTGGTTTTTCCTGTTTGTTTGAAGTGCGATTATAATGTATCGTGGTTTTTCCAATTGAGACGAAGTTTTAATAGACCAAATGTGCTCGGGTGCTTCTGGAAGAATGGGATATTCATACATTTCCCAATTTCTGAAATAAATCTGAATGGGCCTTGTCTGGATTTGTTTGAGTAGTGTAAGTTTTTCAGCATCAGCTAAAGTAATGTGTGGTACTCTCCATTGTAATTTAAAAATCTTAAGTTTGACAACTTCATTAGGAGAAATTATTGCATTGTCATCATTTCTCGCTCGGATTAGAACTAATTCATGCTTTGTACTTGTAATTATCTTTTTATAGTCCTCAGCGAACCCCAGAAGCATTTTCAAAGGAATGCAAAAGTTAAAAACACCCGATGAAGTAGAAATACTCTCATTACCGCTCCATGAAGCATTTTGTAAGCTTTTACTCTCATTCTCATTTAATGAAATGTAATTTTTGATTGTTGTTGTAACACCAACATTCTTATTCTGCTCAATGACTATTCCATTTAGTTCATAGTGAATTTCCTCAAAAAGGAAAGCCATAGCATTATTGCATAATTTTGCACTCTGAGATATTGTTCCATCTTCTTTTGTGAGACTTCCTTCAATGTAAATAAAACTTTCACATGGTAAAATACAAAGATCTTGTTGATGTATAGGAATACGTATTTCATCACTGACATTATATGATTGTAAGAATGGAGAATAACTGTGATATTCAAATTTAGATATGGTGTTGTCATGTATGGGGGCAGTAGTAATATTCAATATATTATTCATCTCTTTTTTTTTTAGTTTTTTAAATTAAAACCCAATGATTGCAGAAAGGATTTATTGTCTTTAGTTAGCTTCGGCGTTGCTCTCTTCAATGTCTTAGGTACACTAATATTGTGTTGAGTATTGTGCTCAATTATATTATTATAAATAAGCATGACGTAACGGCTTTAAATGTAATCGAATTGTTATAGTTTCTCCTCTAAAATTTATCAAATAACCGTCTTGGTCTACTAACTTTAGAGACAAAGAACTTATTTGTTTGACATTCACAGGTAAATAGATTACATTTTTGGGGACTTCAATGATTTTATACCCTGGTCCCACCTCTGGTGAAAATTCATGTATCGTATGAACAGGTTTGTTATTGATAAAGGAACCAATTGTTATATTGCATTCAACACGAATTACATTAACTCTATTTATATCTATAGGTAAATCTGAAATGTGCATTTGACCTGCTTTTAAGACACGTTTGCTATATCCTAATAACTTTCCGATGGAACGATGTTTTTCAAAGTTTATTTCTTCACTTGATTGGATTTCACACTGCATTGTATTGGTGTTAGCCTTTATTTCCAACGATGCGGTTGAGTTTAGTTCTTCAAGTACACCAGTTATAAATAAAGCAAGATCATCAAGTTCATAAGATCCTATAGGAATTTCAATCTCCATATCTTGAATATGAAATAAGTTATTTTGCTCATCAACATTAGGAATCGAATTGTAAGTTTGTAAATCAATTAAACCACAAACGTAATCATTACCCCCATCTAGGTCCAGAGGAGGGAAATAATCTGCAGTTAAATGTGAAGTATTACCACTGAGCGTTAATGTTAACGCCATGATGGTTCAAAAGAAAATGACATTTAATTTGAGTTTTTAAGACTTATTATTATTTTATTTAAAATAGCAATCTTGTAAAAATTTCAAACACAAGTGTCCACAATTAACTGTATCAAAATTTTGGTATTGAACATAATTATATTAAATTCTATTACCTAAATAATTAATAATTTCAATAGGTGGTTGAAGATTTCCAAAACTATCAAAATATTCAGTGTTGTTGTCTTTTTTGCAATATGCTACCCAGTGAGTGCCTGCGCCGTTGGAAGAATCTAAATTAACAATTCCACATTCATTTTTTAAAGGTTTATGTTTTGGTAGATTATCAATCATAAAAACTCCCCGGAAATGTGGAATATAATTTTGCGCAAATTTTATTAGATCCAGTTCATTTAAGGCATGTTTAGGTAGCGACTCTATAAGTTTTTTGATTGATGACGAAGATATAATCCAAAACCTTTTCTATATGGTTTAAGATGTAGGCCATTACCCAGGGCAATTGATTCCATTTTTTGATTATGCCTTTTTTTCTCCTCGAGATTTATTTTAGCGCTATGAGCATCATTTAGGAATTTAGCAATAGATGAAGCACCTCCAGTTATTGCACCTAACGCAGAAAGTCCAGCAAATATAGGAATAAGAGGTAGTACGCCCCCAATTTTAGGTACCTACTGAAATAACTCGAGGTGTTTTTATACGAGTATTATTTTGTTTGTTATTAGGATCCAAAAAAACTTTCTTTGCCGATGATAGAGCAATTGTGATAGCCTTATTCATATTGGATGGTTTTTTCTTTCGAAGAGTTTTGTTAACATTTTGTATAGCTTTTTTAAAGGTTAGATTTTTAACTTTTCGTTTCTTATCATCCATACCCATACCCATTTTTAATTTTCCCTTCATAAGACTAGTCACTAATAATGCATTCGCACGTTCTGCAATACTGGAATCTTTAGCCTTTACTCGCTGCCAGGCTTTTTCTGACAAAATTCTGTCTGCTATATGTCTATCGGAGGTATTTTTAAATCTTGAATAGGATATATCGTGCTCTTTACAGGCCTGATCTAAGGAATTAATTCCAAGATCTCCTCTTGCTAATCTTGATTTAAGTTTTGTTCCAGGTCCACAGTATTGGTAACCGGGAAGATGTAATTCTATTGGTAATTTATTTATTGCTGTATTCAATAGTCCGCTTCCCTTGGCGTTTTTTCTCTGACTAACTATTTTCTTCAAAAAGTCAATCATATTATAATCAATTGTATACGTTTCACCCATATAAGCTTTGAATGCACTATGAACTCAATCATATAAGACTATTGTTTTTATAAGAAAAAGTTTAGTTACCAGAAAAATGAGATTCTTTCAACAACTTCAGTATTTACCAGTTAATAATATGGATTTAGAAAAAAACACCCCAGGTAGAAAACATGGAAAACTTTTTCCAAATAGTATCAGAGGTATAATTACTGGGCCTTCTAATTGTGGAAAAACAAATGTCATGATGAGTTTACTTCAACATCCAAATGGATTACGGTTTGAGAATATATATATATATTCAAAGTCATTGCATCAATCAAAGTATGAGTTTCTGCGTATGGCAGTTCTTCCAATAAAACAAATGGGGTATTTTGCATTTTCAAATAATAGTGATGTAGTACAACCCGATGAAGCTAGACCCAAGTCTATATTTATCTTTGACGATATTGCTTGTGAAAAACAAGACACTGTGAGAAAATACTTTTGTATGGGGAGACATCATTCGATTGACAGTTTTTATTTATCTCAAACGTATACTCGTATACAAGCATTTGATTAGAGACAATGCAAATTTTTTGATTGTTTTCAAACAGGATGATATCAACCTTAGACATATCTTTAATGATCATGTTAATCCCGATATGCAATTTAATACATTTCAAAGGGTTTGTGCAGAATGTTGGAAAGATAAATACGGTTTTCTGGTTATAAACAAGGATAGTCATTTAAATGAAGGCCGATATAGAAAGGGTTTTGATCAATATCTTAAATTATAACACCTCTTACATTCATGCAGTGTACAGTACTGATCAACACAGTATGCGGTTTAAAGCAGTACAGTGTGCAGTTTAAAGCAGTACAGTATGCGGTTTGAAGCGGTACAGTATGCGGTTTAAAGCGGTACAGTGTGCAGTTTAAAGCAGTACAGTATTGATCAATATCTTAAATTATAACATCTCTTACATTCATGCAGTGTACAGTACTGATCAACACAGTATGCGGTTTAAAGCAGTACAGTGTGCAGTTTAAAGCAGTACAGTATGCGGTTTGAAGCGGTACTGTATGCGGTTTAAAGCGGTACAGTGTGCAGTTTAAAGCAGTACAGTATACAGTTTAGAGCAGTACAGTTCAGGCTGGACAGCTCCTAAGATTTAAGTCAAACAAATAGTAATGTTATATGAAAAAAGTTCTAAAAAATCTTGTAGCGGTATATTTGAAGAGAAAGCTCGAAGCAAACGACTTAATGGTTTTTTCTATAAGACATCAACTAAGGTCGTTAAATTAAAAATCAGTTTAAGTACATTAGGAAGATTTTTACAAATACTGCAGAACTTATTTACTCGGTGTATCAGTTGTAAACATAAAATTGAGTCATCATGATGAACATTGATAAGAACTTAACACAGGAGCTCGTAAAGGTTACAGAAGCTCTACGAAAAAAATATAAAACTCTAAGAAATGGAAGAGAGACAATTGAGACTCAATTGGAAGAAACATTTAAACCAATCACAAAACCTCTTGTACAACTTGTGGAAAAATCTAAGAATATTCAAGAAAATCTCTATGAAACTTATAAACATCCCTCTAAGAAAATTAAACATGAAACCATTGATAATGCTACATATAATCTCAACGACTTTGAAACTCCTTCTTCATCCACATCTAAAATCTTTTCATCTGGAAAATTTAAAAATGTGATAAGGAATCAAAATATTCGACAGCTGAAGAAAGTTATCCATGATCACGAAAATGACGATGATGATAATGATAATGATGCTGATAATGACAATGATGATGAAATATCTCATAAATATATAAATTTGTTAAAAAATAATTCAACATGTAGTGATAAAGTATATGGTCCTCGTATAGCTGATAAAGCGCGACTTAAAATCGGTACTGAATACATAAATTTTATTGAAAAAAATATGCTCATTAAGAACAAAACGTATAAAGGAACGTCAGGGCTGTATGAGTTAATATTTAAGAGAAAACCAAATAAAAAACTATACAACAATGAAGATTTAAAAATGTACAAGGAAATATTGCAAGACACTAATGCACATAGAATTTCCTTTGATTCATCAAAACAGATACATGGAAATCGAGGGCATAAATATAAAGAAATTATAAAAAAGCTATTTCGCACTACCAGTGAACCCTTCTCCTCCTCCCCCTCTCCCTCCCCCTCCCCTAAGATAGTGGGGCGTGGATTACTCCAATTATCAAATAAGAAAAAAGATTATATTTACTGGGATGATCCTAATGAACTCGTAGTTCGTTTGAAACTTCTTATTGCTTCACAGCAAGCTGGTCATAGTAATCATACTAATGAAATTATTTCAATAATAGAAGAATTAAAAGAAGCACACATTATTCAATAAATAATAATATCTATAAAAATGCCCATTGTTAAGTTTGGACGTTCTTCATATAAAACTACTAACAATGTTCTATCTGGTCCACGAGGGGAAGTAGGTCCTCCAGGTCCTCGAGGAGAGCAGGGACCTCAGGGACCTCAGGGACCTCATGGCCAACCTGGTGAAAGTTTTATAAAAAACAAAAATGGTGATTACAATTTAAATGGAAAACGAGTACAAAATTTGGGGGAGCCTTTAGAAACAACAGATGCCACAACAAAGAATTATGTTGATTATTCCTTTCTTAAATTAGAACAATACTTTAAAAATGAAAACGAAAAGATACACCAGCTTTTGTTGAAAAACAGAAATAATAATAATAATAATAATAATAATACAAAAATAAAACCAAACCCTTTTGAAAACCAAACAACAACAACATAAAAAATATTTTAATATATATTAAGCAATGAAAGGAATAAGCCTTCAGTTCACGTCAAGTTGTTGAAGTATTTAGAAGGTTTTTTTTTTATATATAATGTCTAACATCAACACTAGTTTGATTTTCAACCAATTTTTGGAATTCTTAAAAGTAAATCAACAAATACTATTGGAGGAACACTATGAGCAAATTATAAATTTTATATCATTTCTAAGACAATTTCAGAATGTCCCCAACACAACATCTGTTTACGGGTGTCATTTTCTTAATTGTCCATGGTCTTCAAATGTATGCAAAGTAGGACCAGATACTTGTGCATGTTTTATGATGGAACATAAAATAATTCGAATTAAGAAATTGATGTTATTATATCGGGTGATTTTTTTGAGGTTAGGATTTTCATGCATTAGTATTTGACAGATCACGCGGGATTTCAGACATGGTGTCAAAGAGAAAGATGCTCAGTATGCTTTGACATTTCATCATGAATAGACTTACTAACGAGCAACGCTTGCAAATCATTGAATTTTATTACCAAAATCAGTGTTCGGTTCGAAATGTGTTTCGCGCTTTACAAACAACAAATTTTGTTCAGCGATGAGGCTCATTTCTGGTTGAATGGCTACGTAAATAAGCAAAATTGCCGCATATGGAGTGAAGAGCAACCAGAAGCCGTTCAAGAACTGCCCATGCATCCCGAAAAATGCACTGTTTGGTGTGGTTTGTACGCTGGTGGAATCATTGGACCGTATTTTTTCAAAGATGCTGTTGGACGCAACGTTACGGTGAATGGCGATCGCTATCGTTCAATGCTAACAAACTTTTTGTTGCCAAAAATGGAAGAACTGAACTTGGTTGACATGTGGTTTCAACAAGATGGCGCTACATGCCACACAGCTCGCGATTCTATGGCCATTTTGAGGGAAAACTTCGGAGAACAATTCATCTCAAGGAATGGACCGGTAAGTTGGATCATGCGATTTGACGCCTTTAGACTATTTTTTGTGGGGCTACGTCAAGTCTAAAGTCTACACAAATAAGCGAGCAACTATTCCAGCTTTGGAAGACAACATTTCCGAAGAAATTCGGGCTATTCCGGCCGAAATGCTCGAAAAAGTTACCCAAAATTGGACTTTCCGAATGGACCACCTAAGACGCAGCCGCGGTCAACATTTAAATGAAATTATCTTTAAAAAGTAAATGTCATGGACCAATCTAACGTTTCAAATAAAGAATCGATGAGATTTTGCAAATTTTATGCGTTTTTTTTTAAAAAAAAGTTCTCAAGCTCTTAAAAAATCACCCGATATAAGAGATTAAAATAAAATTTAAAATAAACTATTTATACAAAAACAACACGGTATATTCTTTCATTTCACTTCATAATGAGTAAAAGAAACATTGTCGAAGAAATACATAAATCTGTGCGAAGGAATTTTAAGAGAAGGCGCGTCATCATTAAAGGATTTGATGATCTCTGGCAGGCAGATTTGGTGGAAATGGGTGTTTACTCTGACGAAAACGAAAATTTCAGATACCTTCTAACAGTGATTGATACATTTTCCAAATTTGCATGGGCTATACCAATAAAAATAAAACTGGTCAAGATGTTTCTAATGCAATGAAAAATATTCTTGAAAAAGGACGTATACCAAATAATTTACAAACAGATGATGGAAAAGAATTTTACAATAAAACATTTCAAAATCTTATGAAAAAGCATCATATAAAACACTACTCTTCATTTAGTGTTCTTAAGGCTTCAATTATTGAAAGATTCAATCGCACCTTAAAAAATATGATGTGGAAAGAATTTAGTTTTAATGGTTCCTATCGCTGGATAAATATAATAAAAACATTAATATATACCTACAACAATACAACGCATCGCACAATAAAAATGAAGCCTTCTAATGTTACAGCAAAACATGAAAAATATTTATTATCATCAATCTATAATCGCATCAAAATATTTCCCTCGTCTAAATTCATCATTGGTGATCGTGTCCGAATAAGCAAGTATAAACATGTTTTTGATAAGGGATATACTCCAAATTGGACACCCGAAATATTTAAAATAACAAAAATTCAACGCACAAATCCTGTGACATATTTACTGGAGGACTTTCAAGGACACCCCATCAAAGGCGGATTCTATGAACAAGAATTGCAGAAAACAAAGTTTCCAGATACTTACCTAATTGAGAAAGTCCTTCAACAGAAAAAAGATAAATTATTGGTCAAATGGTTGGGTTTTCCATCTGAACACAATTCTTGGATACATTCCTCTCAATTGGATTCGATAAAATAAAATAACTTTGTTTTTTTTTTTTAATAATTTTATTTTATTTTTTCCAAAATACATAATAAAATATAAATTCATTGGGTTACACATTATATTATGTAGTATATTCAATCAATATTCATACTATAAGTTTGTTTCATGGTTTTGAAATCAATATACTACACATCGTTTTTGTATTCGATATCTTCTTTCATAAAAACCTCAACTTCTCCATTGCTCAAAACTCTTACCGTCTCATATTGATGATATTCAAAACACTTAATGCTAAGAGAGCGTAGGTTGAAATTACTGTCATAGGAACATCGGATAGTTAGGGCTTGATCATCATCGAATTCTAGTTTGAAATGTCTGTAAAATATATCATTGCTCTGGATAATTCCGGATATTTCAATTTCCTTTTTTATTAAGTCTTGCCTAAAATTTTCAATTGCTTCCTCTACAGTGACAATGTTCCTTTTTGATAAATTTTTTTCCGTAGTGATTGTTGTTGTTGATTCTATGGTTACATTAGATTTTGAATCATTATTCTGCTTCACTGCTTCTATGTTATTTTTTAAGATTCCTGCAGGTGAATAAGATAACAATTGGAATGATAATACTATTGTTACAGTGTCATTGTTCGGTACATTCAATGCAAACGAGAGATTATCTGTAGTATTGAGATCTTGTATGTTAATACCCAGTGGTAGTGGTAAAGCTATTACGAAGGATGGTACTATTGTACAAATAGTAAATAATAGAAATGAAAACATTTTAACACTAGGGTTTTACTGGAACAAGCTGTTGCGCTTTCAGGTCAGAAGATAAATTTAAACTGATATGGTAGTGAGCTTCATTTGCGAATTTATATAGTTTGCAATTTTACAACAATCCATTTTTCTTACTTCTCAGAAACTCTTATCAGTCTTTCCTCCTCATATTTATGATTATGACGACAATGATGATTATAATGATAATGAATTAATTTAAGACAATTTCATTTGATGGCTATGTGGAATTGCAGGTTTTAAGTGTATTTTCCCCACATTATGGTCGTAATGATGCTGTTGAGATGGATGACGCTCTTTGATAAACTTATCTGTTGTATCGAAAACTTCAACTTCACTAAAGGGACAAAGAGCAGGATATTCTCTCTCTTTTCGATTAACTACACTTGAATTTGGAAAACTATTTCCAATTATAGTTAATACTCCTCCTCTAACTCTTAGACGAACATGTTGTAGTTGCTGAAATTGTAATCTTAAATTTGAAATTGTTGACATGGCCTCCCCGCACCTTATTCGAAATATGCAACACTCTGATCCATGCTCAGGTGTTATGAAAAGTTCTATAATTTCTGAATAAAATAGTATGTCAGAAAATCTTATCTCCAACCATGCCGCTTTGCATGTGCAATAGTTCTCTCCTTGTTTAATTTTCTCACACCAGAACATTTTAAAAGTAACTGCAATTAGCAACTGATGGAAGTTCATTAACCACGATACCTTTTATTTAAAATAAATAAATACTTACATATATACATCTATATCTATATATATGTAGTTTTAAAGTTCAAAAGAAAAAAAGAGTAAATAACGAAAAAAAAAAATTTTAATAGTAGCAATCATTATAGTTTTTATTTATATAATTTTAGTTTTTAATCAGGTTATTTATGTTATATTGTTGTTGTTGTTGTTGTTGGCGATAGTGATGACGATGTAGAATGACTTATTTGCCTTTTAAATCCATATGGAAGAGAGGTATAATCGGAGAGAAATAATCTTTTTTTCCAACTTAGGGTTGTAGGTTTTTGTTTCAGTTTTTGTTATTGGGTTACACATTATATTATGTATATTCAATCAATATTCATACTATAAGTTTGTTTCATGGTTTTGAAATCAATATACTACACATCGCTTTTGTATTCGATATCTTCTTTCATAAAAACCTCAACTTCTCCATTGCTCAAAACTCTTACCGTCTCATATTGATGATATTCAAAACACTTAATGCTAAGAGAGCGTAGGTTGAAATTACTGTCATAGGAACATCGGATAGTTAGGGCTTGATCATCATCGAATTCTAGTTTGAAATGTCTGTAAAATATATCATTGCTCTGGATAATTCCGGATATTTCAATTTCCTTTTTTATTAAGTCTTGCCTTAAATTTTCAATTGCTTGACAAGTGAGACATAATTTTAAATAATCTAGTTTTGCGGTATTGAACTTATTATATGAATTATGGTCTCTAGGAAAAAAGATATGTTTTATATTTGCGGTATTGATTTTTAAAAGTGGTATTTCATATTTAAGAGCCTGACAATTGAGACATTGAAATGACATGTTATCAAAATTTTGAGGTTACAAGACAAGTGAGACATAATTTTAAATAATTCATGATTTAATGTTAGCGGTTGAGTTAGGGTAAGTGAATTTGAGTTTCTATAATTTGTAGCGAAATTGATAAAAAAATTTGGATGGCTATGAATTTGTACTACAGATAAAAATAAGTAGGTATTCTATGGTATCTGTAAAAGTCGTATATAAGAGAGGGAACAATTTATTAAATTTAAGTATTAAACAAATAATTTAGCTAAACAGTTCAGGAAAAAACCCAAAAAAAAAAAAATGGATTTTGTATTAATCAAGTTAAACAAAATGACGGAAGAGAAACCCTCGATTTCATTAGAGATGAAAAAATGGTTAAGGCAGTATAGCTGCCAATGCTGGGAATTCCAGCATTTGCAGGATGCAGCCAGAGAGGAGATCGGTAGTGTGGACACTACCAGCGTAGAAAGCCTTAGAGCAGTGGCCCATCTGCTCTATTCCATGCAGATAAAAGCTAATAAAGAGGGGTTTGATGTTAGCCCACTACCAACCTCAGTTAGTACTTTTTTAAACGTAAATAAAAAATAAGAAATAAAATGCATAAATGTATATCAATATATCAATAAAGATTTTTATTTAAAAAAAAATTACAAAAAGATGTCTTATTTATTAATTTTGAGTACCTGGGTTTACTGGACCTAACAATAAATTTATCCCCAAGGAAGTTGCTCTTGTAAGCAGCAACAGTGGCTTCCATCTGTTCCTAATCAAGCCTCCATACCATTTTTCTACCCTATCACCGTCTTTACAGAGACAAGCGAATTGGTTAAAGCGGAACCATCATGGTCTAACCTGAGAGGATGGAACAAATAGTTTAACATTTGTTAAGCAAACATTCCAGACTATAGTAAGATCGAACTCTATAGTCTTTTGTAAGGGAGAGGAGAAAAAAACATGGCTTGAGGAAATAATCAAAAATGAAAACGTAATGATTATAAACATAGAAGAATTTGGTGACACTCAGAACCTGAAGAATATGAAGAAGAAAAGTACCCCACATGAGATATCCTGTACCTTTCATATCAATAAAAAATGTTGTGCATTGGAAAACGCATATGCAATACAAAATTATATAAATAATAAAAATTAATAAAAATTGTATTTAAAAAAAAAAAATTCAAAGATGTCTTCTTTTTTTTTTGATTATTATTCCTTATTATTCTTTTTCTTCTTATGTTCACTATCATTATCTACAGTGCTTTCTTCTTCGATTTGTTTTTCTTCTCTTTTTTCTATCAACCCACAAAAACGTACCATTTCACTACCATACACTCGCCCCAGACATTATCCTCAAAACTACACACACACACACACAGCCCCCTCCCCGCCCCCACCCCAGCCCAGCCCCAGCCCAGCCCCAGCCCAGCCCCAGCCCGACCCCAGGCCCCGCCACCAACGTCATCGCAGCAAACAATATTTTTCTATTTTTTTTTTTAAATCAACAATTAAACATCTAAAAATAGATTACAAATTACTATAATATACAATTAAAAACACCACAAAACATATCCATACAATAGTACAATGAGTTGCGAGCTTGCTTCTCAATCCATACATCTCCTGTTCGAGTCCCAACCAATTCATTTGTCTTTTATTTTCTATTTTTCAAAACAAAAAACAAAAAACAAAAATAGATTACAAATTACCATAATAAACAATTAAAAACACTACAAATTATATCCACACATTAGCACAATGTGTTGCGCGCTTGCTCTTCAATCCACACATCCCAATTTCGAACCCCCAACCAATTTACTTGTTTTCTTTTTCAATATTATTATTCCTTATCTGCGATTAACCGCAAGAAATTCCCATCACCAGTCGCCCTTACTTCTACTTGCATGGATCATGAAGATTTGCATTTTTGTGAGATTTGTAAGTTCTCTATGAACATAATAAAGGGGGAAATGATAATATCACAATTTTTAAATCATGTACTTGAAATACGAAAAGTATTTAAGAAAGTAATAGTGATTACTCATAATGGACAGGCCTATGACCATCAGTTCATTCTGAACTATGTTTTGAAGAAAACACAATTAACCCCTGAACTAATTATGCGAGGAACAAAAATATTGGCAATGCATCTTGGAAACGTCAAATTCATCGATTCAATTAATTACTTTCCCATGGCCTTATCAAAACTCCCCAAAGCCTTTGACTTAGCTCCAGTTCTTAAAAAAGGCTACTTTCCGTATTTATTTAATACAAAGGAAAATGAAAACTACATTGGAAAATTGCCATCATTGGAGTTTTATTGCTCAGACTCTATGAAAACAGAAGAGCGTGATATCTTCTTGAAATGGTATTCCGAACATACAAATGATAATTTTGATATGCAACATGAAATTGTAGAATACTGCAAGAGTGATGTTAAAATATTAACAGGAGCTTGCTTAAAATTTAGAAAATTATTTTTAAATCAAAGTAATGTTGAACCATTTTTAGAAGCCATAACTATTGCCTCAGCATGTAATCTTGTATTCAGACGGAACTTTCTGCAACCGAACACTATTGGTTTCATACCTAAGTTTGGATACAGATGTATAGACAACCAATCTATTGAGGCAATTCAGTGGATGATTTTGGAAGGTAAAAAGAGAAATATTAATATCAAACATGCATATAAAGGCGGACAAGAAGTAGTTAACGGGGTAAAAGTAGATGGATTTTGTAAAGAAACAAATCAAATTTTCGAGTTTCATGGATGCTACTTTCATGGTCATCCTCTTTGTTTGAAACACCAACGCGATGAACCTTTACATGAGAATGAAACAGATACATTAAATCTAAGATATGAGAGAACAGTAGCTAAGACTGAACGTTTGAGAAAGTTTAATTACGAAGTAACCGAAATATGGTCTTGTGAATTTCAACATCTTCTTAAGAAATTGAATAAAGAAGAATTAAACTTTGTTAATACACATCAATTAATAGAAAACGCCCCGCTAAATCCACGTGATGCTTTTTATGGTGGACGAACTGGGAACTCATTCAACTACTACAAATGTAAGAAAGGTGAAAAAATTAATTACATAGATGTTTGCTCTCTCTATCCATGGGTGTGTAAAACTGGAAAATTTCCAATTGGTTATCCTAAAGTTCATGTATATGGTGATGAATATTGTTCAGCAGCGAAACTCGAAAATATAAACGGAATTGTAAAATGTAAAATTCTTCCTCCTGATCACCTTCGTCATCCAATATTACCAATTAAACAAAACCATAAGTTGATGTTTTCCTTATGCAGATGCTGTAGCGAAGAAAAAAATTTGGGGCAAATTTGTACTCATTCCAATGAGCAAAGAGCATTAATTGGAACATGGGTAATCGATGAAGTTTTGAAAGCAGTCCAAAAGGGGTATGTTATAATCTGTGTTTTTGAAATATGGGAATATGAAGTAATGGAATACAACTTAGAGAAAAATTCTGAAGGTCTTTTCACTTCCATGATGAACAAATTTCTGAAAATCAAACAAGAAGCATCAGGATGGCCAAGTGAATGTTCAACTCACCAAGAAAAGGAAAAATATATAAATGATTTTCTAGCCAAGGAAAATATTCAACTGGAATATTCTGAAATTTGCAACAATC
Source organism: Eupeodes latifasciatus (assembly GCA_920104205.1). Classification (NCBI taxonomy): domain Eukaryota; kingdom Metazoa; phylum Arthropoda; class Insecta; order Diptera; family Syrphidae; genus Eupeodes; species Eupeodes latifasciatus. Next base: position 256,650,761 of record OV049924.1, on the reverse strand, counting down.
CTGGCAAAAGGTCACTGACTAAGTTGATTTTGAATTCATTTTGGGGAAAATTTGGACAGCGCGAAAATCAAGTTCAAACAATAATTTTGAACGATTCTTCAACATTATTTCACCTACTTACACATCCATCGGCAGAGGTAACACACATTTTGCCAGTAAATGAAGAAAATATCGTTGTCAACTTTGAAATGAAGGAAGAAGCATCTGACTCCTTATCATCAGTCAGTCTTAAACTCTACAGTTATCTTGAGCGTCTAGAGGAAAGAGTTCTCTACTATGACACAGATTCTGTTATATATGTAAGCTGTCCTGGTCAATATCAACCTCCAACTGGTAAATTTATCGGCGATATGACAGATGAACTAGAAACCTACGGTGTTGGAAGCTATATAACAGAGTTCGTAAGTGGAGGCCCAAAGAATTATGCCTATAAGGTATTTAGTACTGATAGCAATAGTGAACAGGTGGTCTGCAAGGTCAAGGGGATATTTCTAAATTATGAATCATCACTAAAAGTCAACTTTGATTCAATTAAAAATGCAGTATTAAATTCTTCTTCACTAGAAAATGAAAACAGTATAATAATCAAGACAAACAACATTCGGAGAACTGAAGAACATGGAGTTATTACCATACCTGAAACAAAAACATACAAACCAAGAGCAGAAAAACGTCGATTTTTGGAAGACCATAGCTCTCTACCATACGGATATAAGAGGCAATTTTCAAATCTATAAGTAATTTCTTAAACAATTTATTGAAATAAAAACAATACTTATGAACATACATATTCAAAAAATTGTTTGTTTGTTTTTATTTTTTATCTTACTTTGCTTTTGATTCGGTTAAGAATTTTACTTAATAGGTAAACATTTTGAAGTGCACAACAATTTGAATGGTTTTGACATTTTATTTGGTTAGGATAATTTCTTTTCAGTTCCCTTAAATTTGGACAGTTAAAAATATCTTCAACGTTTTGGATTTGTACATTTTCATTGCTAAGTAATTCCATTAACCATTGCGCTTTTTCTATTCCTTTTAGACAGTTCCATTTTGGATTTTGTTTCGAAGAAATATTTTAACCTTTGTAAAATTAATCCATCCTCCATTCCAACTCAGTCTTTGATAATTATTGTATAACCAAAAAACTTGTCTTTGAAGTGATGTAGGCAACTGACTCAAATTAAACGGGGTGTAATAATGAAATGGTAATGATGCCCATCATGCAGTATAGCTAGTTCTTTCAAAATAAAGTGATTATTGAATACTCCAAAGCCTTGGAAGTCTACAATAAAAATATTCATAACTATGTTAATATGGTAAGTTCTCAATAAAGACACTTTATTAACCGACAAAATTATAATTCATGTCATTCAATTTAAGTCAGTTTGTGAACATCTCCGGTAATTGGATTATATTCAACTATACGATCATGAAGAATCAGACAATATACAGTTGTTGAAGGTGGTGTTGCAACATTTGTTTTTAGTTCAATTTTTACATCTACAGGTCCACTTTTGATCGATTCATTTTGTCTAGAACAATCAAATACTATAATTGGTGCTGTTTCTTTAAAATCTTGTCGCGATAGAAGTGGCTGTGACTGCTTTTGATAGTAAGATTCTTGGAATTTACTATACATTTCATAAAGAACAGCATATCTATTTATATTAAATTTAAGATTTAAGTCCTCACGAGGATAATATTCGGAATTTAAATGCAATTTTGCATTACTTATATCACAATGGTCAAACTTGCTACTGCCCTTATTTCTTTGATTTTTTCTGTCCGTTTGTAGAGCAATAATAACATATCTAGGCTTCTCAAGCTGAGTTGAAGTTTTGATAGTCCATACGTGATCCGCTGTGATTGGTAGTGTTGGATATTCATACAATTCCCAATTCCGAAAATGCATTTGTATTGGTTTTATTTGTATCGGGTGATTTTTTTGAGGTTAGGATTTTCATGCATTAGTATTTGACAGATCACGCGGGATTTCAGACATGGTGTCAAAGAGAAAGATGCTCAGTATGCTTTGACATTTCATCATGAATAGACTTACTAACGAGCAACGCTTGCAAATCATTGAATTTTATTACTAAAATCAGTGTTCGGTTCGAAATGTGTTTCGCACTTTACGCAAATTTTATGCGTTTTTTTTTTAAAAAAGTTCTCAAGCTCTTAAAAAATCACCCATTATATTAAACAATGTCCTCTTTTCAATGGAGGACAATAAATACATAATGGCTGATTTTTTAAGAAATTGAGAACTTTAAAAAAAAAAAAAACGCATAAAATTTGCGTAAAGCGCGAAACACATTTCGAACCGAACACTGATTTTGGTAATAAAATTCAATGATTTGCAAGCGTTGCTCGTTAGTAAGTCTATTCATGATGAAATGTCAAAGCATACTGAGCATCTTTCTCTTTGAAACCATGTCTGAAATCCCGCGTGATCTGTCAAATACTAATGCATGAAAATCCTAACCTCAAAAAAATCACCTGATATTTGCCTTAGCAATGTTCGCTTAACTGGTTTATACCGTTCGTATAACTGGATTGAACCGCTTTTTTACCAATATAAACTGGTTTATAGCGCTCGTATAACTGGATTAAACCGTTTTTTTACCGTTATAAACTGGTTTATACCGCTCGTATAACTGGATTAAACCGCTTTTTTACCGTTATAAACTGGTTTATGCAATTGACTGTTTAAAACAGCTGTTTTTTTACTGTCAGAAAATCTATCTCTCTCTTAACTGTTTTTGTTCTGCTCTCGCTGAACAATGCTTTTCATATGTCATGATGAGTGTAAAAACAGCTGTTTTAAACAGTCAATTGTATAAACCATTTTATAACGGTAAAAAAGCGGTTCAATCCAGTTATACGAGCGGTATAAACCAGTTAAGCGAACATTGCTAAGGCAAATACAAATAAAACCAATACAAATGCATTTTCGGAATTGGGAATTGTATGAATATCCAACACTACCAATCACAACGAATCATGTATGGACTATCAAAACATCAACTCAGCTTGAGAAGCCTAGATATGTTATTATTGCTCTACAAACGGACAGAAAAAATCAAAGAAATAAGGACAGTAGCAAGTTTGACCATTGTGATATAAGTAATGCTAAATTGCATTTAAATTCCGAATATTATCCTCGTGAGGACTTAAATCTTAAATTTAATATAAATAGATATGCTGTTCTTTATGAAATGTATAGTAAATTCCAAGAATCTTACTATCAAAAGCAGTCACAGCCACTTCTATCGCGACAAGATTTTAAAGAAACAGCACCAATTATAGTATTTGATTGTTCTAGACAAAATGAATCGATCAAAAGTGGACCTGTAGATGTAAAAATTGAACTAAAAACAAATGTTGCAACACCACCTTCAACAACTGTATATTGTCTGATTCTTCATGATCGTATAGTTGAATATAATCCAATTACCGGAGATGTTCACAAACTGACTTAAATTGAATGACATGAATTATAATTTTGTCGGTTAATAAAGTGTCTTTATTGAGAACTTACCATATTAACATAGTTATGAATATTTTTATTGTAGACTTCCAAGGCTTTGGAGTATTTAATAATCACTTTATTTTGAAAGAACTAGCTATGCTGCATGATGGATTACCATTTCATTATTACACCCCCGTGTAATTTGAGTCAGTTGCCTACATCACTTCAAAGACAAGTTTGTTGGTTATACAATAATTATCAAAGACTGAGTTGGAATGGAGGATGGATTAATTTTACAAAGGTTAAAATATTTCTTCGAAACAAAATCCAAAATGGAACTGTCTACGTTAAAGGAATAGAAAAAGCGCAATGGTTAATGGAATTACTTAGCAATGAAAATGTACAAATCCAAAACGTTGAAGATATTTTTAACTGTCCAAATTTAAGGGAACTGAAAAGAAATTATCCTAACCAAATAAAATGTCAAAACCATTCAAATTGTTGTGCACTTCAAAATGTTTACCTATTAAGTAAAATTCTTAACCGAATCAAAAGCAAAGTAAGATAAAAAATAAAAACAAACAAACAATTTTTTGAATATGTATGTACATAAGTATTGTTTTTATTTCAATAAATTGTTTAAGAAATTACTTATAGATTTGAAAATTGCCTCTTATATCCGTATGGTAGAGAGCTATGGTCTTCCAAAAATCGACGTTTTTCTGCTCTTGGTTTGTATGTTTTTGTTTCAGGTATGGTAATAACTCCATGTTCTTCAGTTCTCCGAATGTTGTTTGTCTTGATTATTATACTGTTTTCATTTTCTAGTGAAGAAGAATTCAATACTGCATTTTTAATTGAATCAAAGTTGACTTTTAGTGATGATTCATAATTTAGAAATATCCCCTTGACCTTGCAGACCACCTGTTCACTATTGCTATCAGTACTAAATACCTTATAGGCATAATTCTTTGGGCCTCCACTTACGAACTCTGTTATATAGCTTCCAACACCGTAGGTTTCTAGTTCATCTGTCATATCGCCGATAAATTTACCAGTTGGAGGTTGATATTGACCAGGACAGCTTACATATATAACAGAATCTGTGTCATAGTAGAGAACTCTTTCCTCTAGACGCTCAAAATAACTGTAGAGTTTAAGACGAGCTTGAGCAGTTGTAAACGCAGCAATGTAAACATTGACTGATGATAAGGAGTCAGATGCTTCTTCCTTCATTTCAAAGTTGACAACGATATTTTCTTCATTTACTGGCAAAATGTGTGTTACCTCTGCCGATGGATGTGTAAGTAGGTGAAATAATGTTGAAGAATCGTTCAAAATTATTGTTTGAACTTGATTTTCGCGCTGTCCAAATTTTCCCCAAAATGAATTCAAAATCAACTTAGCCAGTGACCTTTTGCCAGGATTGTTGCAAATTTCAGAATATTCCAGTTGAATATTTTCCTTGGCTAGAAAATCATTTATATATTTTTCCTTTTCTTGGTGAGTTGAACATTCTCTTGGCCATCCTGATGCTTCTTGTTTGATTTTCAGAAATTTGTTCATCATGAAAGTGAAAAGACCTTCAGAATTTTTCTCTAAGTTGTATTCCATTACTTCATATTCCTATATTTCAAAAACACAGATTATAACATACCCCTTTTGGACTGCTTTCAAAACTTCATCGATTACCCATGTTCCAATTAATGCTCTTTGCTCATTGGAATGAGTACAAATTTGCCCCAAATTTTTTTCTTCGCTACAGCATCTGCATAAGGAAAACATCAACTTATGGTTTTGTTTAATTGGTTATACTGGATGACGAAGGTGATCAGGAGGAAGAATTTTACATTTTACAATTCCGTTTATATTTTCGAGTTTCGCTGCTGAACAATATTTATCACCATATACATGAACTTTAGGATGACCAATTGGAAATTTTCCAGTTTTACACACCCATGGATAGAGAGAGCAAACATCTATGTAATAAATTTTTTCACCTTTCTTACATTTTTAGCTTGGCAAAATCCTCATTCAAACCCTCCAAGTGGGTGCCAGGCGGGCAATGATCACTACAGAAGTCCTGTGCGTTTTTGGCAGGATGGTGATTAGCTAAGGTTGAGTTGGGTAGCCGAATTGTTGTAACTCCTCAATAGTGCAACGTTCGGAAACCCAATTCAATCATAGTTTAGAGGTTCCTAATTTCAGTGATGGTGTGAGCGTACTTGTACGAAAACCGTGCCGAAGAATGAAAGGCTGGGGGATAAACCAGCCATTAACGAGCTCTTTCGGATGCTGTGGCAAGGTCCGTCATATTTCTGCCTTACCCCGGCAAGCGGCTCTGCCGGGGCTGACCGTCTTTCCGCCCTACTCGTGGGAACAAAAATGAAACAAAACAAAACATCAAACAGAAAAATTTTAAAGAATAATAACAAAAATCGCGCCATGGCTGCCAATGCGGTCACATCCACTGGAAAGGCTGTCGAGCCTACTCAGAGGTGTGAACGTGTTGGCAACCCTGTGGTTGCCACTAGTAGCGGGAGTCCTTCTCCCTCTACTAGCCGCAACCTATACTTGAAGGAAGTACCCGTCAGTGGAACAGCTGTGACGCTCGGCTGTCCCAAGGGCGGTAATAGGGAATCACTGGCTCCACTGGCCGCGACCAAAGGCGTGATTTGGTATGGTTTCGATGAAATCGTGATCCGTATCTACAAGAAAGACGAAGATTCGCTTAACACGCCCCCCACAGAAGCCCCTTCAGCGGAAGGAAACGCTTCACTACCACCAATAATGGAGGTCGATGAAATACCAAAAGTGGAACCATCGACCTCCACAGCCCCAAACAAGCCATCCGACGTGGAGGCAAAACTTACAGTCGACAGTAACTCCGACATGGAGACTGAAGACGCCACCTTAGGCATCACTCTGAGTGAGGAAGACCTACTTCATTCCTCCTCAGACGATGAAAACGTCGATAATACAGTGGTGGAGGTTAATCTGACTAATAGTAGCAATGCTGCGATTAGTACAGATTAATCTCCATCACGCCACCATGGCCGCAAATAACCTCATACTCCGACTGCACGCGAACAAGGATGACATCGTCTTGATACAGGAGCCGTGGGTCTCAAACTCCATCATCAGAGGCCTCCGGACTCCTGGTTATAAGCTACTGCATGCATCGGAGAAAGGTGAACCAAGGTCATGTATGTTAGTAAAAAATGACTTAAATGTATTTTTACTCCCCAATTACAGCGACAAGGACACAACCACCGCTGTCTTAACAACGGATAAAGCCACCTACTGGCTCATATCCTCCTATCTTGGCCACGACAGCCCAATTCCAGGTGACACCTTGAGGAAGGCAATTGCGGACGCGCAGTCGAAAAAAGTTGGTCTCCTAATTGGATCGGACGCTAACGCTCATCACACGGTATGGGGTAGCTCGGACATAAATGAGAGAGGTGAGTCCTTATTTGATTACTTACTAAGCAATAACCTACTCATAAGTAATATTGGTAATGAACCCACTTAAGAATAGGAAAGAGGTACTTGATATTACACTTACCTCTGACTCGATCCACAATCTGATTTCAAACTGGCATGTCTCAAAAGAGAATTCCTTCTCTGACCACAAATACATTCAGTTTGAGCTCAGAGATGTGGCAAACATATCTACGGGTTTTCGCAATTACCGTAATACAAACTGGGAACGATATAGGGAGGTACTAACACAATTACTTGATTACAACCTTCTTAAAAGCTCCTCCAGTAAAGATGAACTAGATCTTTCTGTGAATCATCTCACTGAAGCCTTCAATGAATCAATGAGAATTTCATGCCCTGTAACCATTTTAAAGGGAAAAAAGAAACCTCATTGGTGGCGTAAAGAACTAGAACCATTCAGAAAGAGTTGTCGCAAACTCTTCAATAGATCTAAATACACTAGATCTCCTTCTGACTGGGACTTATACAAACAAGCTCTAAAGCAATATAAAAAAGAATTAAGGAAGAGTAAGAGGTCTTCTTGGAGAAACTTCTGTGGCAAAATAGAAAATACTTCAGAAGCCTCAAGACTCAGGAAAATTCTCTCAAAAAGTCCAACAATACCCAGTGCTTTAAAGACAGATGCAGGCACATGGACTATCACAGATGAAGAATCTCTTAATCTGCTATTAGACACCCACTTTCCAGGTAGCTCTAACATACTTAATGACTTAACATCAGAGTCTCAAGCTTCTACAAGCGATTTAGTTGATCTAATAACGCGGGAAAAACTGCAATGGGCCATAGATAGCTTTGATCCATATAAATCTCCAGGACCAGACGGAATCATCCCGGCCGAACTACAAAAATGCTCAGACATGATCATTCCACCATTGGAAATCATTCTGACAAGCTGTTTAAGGCTGAGATATATTCCCAAAGCCTGGAGAATGGCAAAAGTAGTCTTTATTCCTAAAGCAGGGAAACCCTCCCACGTTAACCCTAAAGATCTACGACCAATCAGCCTATCATCCTTCCTTCTTAAAACCTTGGAAAGATTGATTGAAATTTACATCAGACATAACCTAAGACCATGTCTCATTTCCACAGCTCAACATGCTTACTCTAAGGGAAAATCAGTAGAAACAGCACTTCATTCGCTGGTACGCAGTATTGAATACTCCCTCGAATACAAAGAATATAACCTAGTAGCTTTCCTAGATATTGAAGGAGCTTTCAACAACGTCAGTTACCAAGCGATCACGACAGCAATGGAAAAGCTGCAATTAAAGAAACCACTCATAGATTTTATTAGTCTCATGCTCAAAAGCAGGACAATAACTTCAAGCATGAGAAGCTTTACTACCACCAGATCGGTGCATCAAGGTACCCCCCAAGGAGGGGTCCTTTCGCCTCTCTTATGGAACATGGTAGTAAACGACCTTCTAACATCATTAGAAGCAGAGGGTTTCAGGGTGATTGCCTATGCTGACGACGTTGCAATATCTGTATCTGGAAAACACTTCCAAGTTCTCCCGGAACTCCTACAAAATGCCTTGAATAGGCTAACAAAATGGGCTAAGCAATGTGACCTGGACGTCAATCCACATAAAACAGAACTAGTACTCTTTTCAAGAAGGTACAAAATTCCTCAGCTCAGCCCACCCAAGATTAAAGGAATACCATTAAGGTTTTCCGACCAAGCTAAATATTTAGGCCTCATTTTAGACAAAAAACTAAATTGGAAGGCAAATATTGATGAAAGAGTAAAAAAGGCTACTGTAGCGCTTTTTACTTGTAAAAAGGCCATAGGATCAAAATGGGGCTTCTCCCCAAAATAACCCACTGGCTATACACTTCGGTAATTAGACCGATACTCATTTATGGAGTTGTCGTATGGTGGACCGCACTGGACAAGATGGTAAATCTAAATAAGTTCATTAAAGTCCAGCGGTCAGCAGGTATGTGCATCACAGGAGCACTTCGCTCAACACCAACCGCAGCCCTGAAAGTGCTTTTAAGCCTAACACCTCTTGACATCTTCTCCAAAACGGTGGCAGCTAACTCATGTGTGAGGCTTAGAGCCACCTCTCAATGGAACAGTAACAATACTGGACATACTACTATCCTAGATAATTTTAGATCTATCCCAGATCGCCTAGACTATACCACCCCTAAAATGGTATTCGGTAAAAGCTTCCATGTGTCCATCCCTTCAAGACCCTCCTGGGAAGAAGAGAGACCCCTGGAAGACAATGCGATACACTTCTATACAGACGGTTCAAAGACCGATTACGGAGTTGGAAGTGGTATCTATTCGGAACAACTGAATCTAAGTCTATCATATAGACTTCCCAATCAATGTAGTGTATTCCAGGCAGAAGTAATGGCGATTAAAGAGGCACTATCCTGGCTCAAAGAAAACGTTATATCTTGCAAAGATATACGAATTTTCTCGGACAGCCAAGCCGCTCTTTAATCTCTCGCGTCTGTCTCTACAAACTCTCAATTAGTCCACGACTGTCGATCATCTCTGAATGAGATGACAGAACAGTTTAATATTCACCTCATTTGGGTGCCGGGCCACAGAGACATTCCGGGAAATTGCAAAGCCGATGAGCTCGCCAAAAACGGAACACTTCTGCCAAATGTTAGACAAAAACATAACATAGGAACACCACTTGCTACATGCAAATATCTTCTCAAACAATATGCTCTAGAAGCAACAAATGCTAGATGGTCACAGAGCACCACCTGCCTAACAACCAAGCAAATATGGCCAAGCATAGACTTAAATCGGTCAAAAGGCTTGATATCCTTGAGCAGACAAAATATAAGCTCTACAATTGGAGTAATAACAGGACACTGCCTCATAGGAAGACATGCTCTGAGGCTAGGAGTCTACACAAATGACTTCTGTAGAAGCTGCATGGACGAGGAGGAAGAGGAAACAGTCCAACACCTGCTATGTACATGTCCAGCACTCTCCACTAGAAGGAATAACTTTCTCGGTAATCCCTTCTTCGACAATACCAGTGAACTGGCAATGACTGACACAAAGTGTCTCTCTAACTTTATTAAAAGCACAAAATGGTTTGTTTAATTTTCATTACTCTCCCATGAGTAACCTTATTAGTGGTATCACAATGGACCCTTGAGGTCTAAGTGAGTCAATGACATCTAGACAGCCACTCCAACCTAACCTAACCTGACCTACATTTGTAGTAGTTGAATGAGTTCCCAGTTCGTCCACCATAAAAAGCATCACGTGGATTTAGCGGGGCGTTTTCTATTAATTGATGTGTATTAACAAAGTTTAATTCTTCTTTATTCAATTTCTTAAGAAGATGTTGAAATTCACAAGACCATATTTCGATTACTTCGTAATTAAACTTTCTCAAACGTTCAGTCTTAGCTACTGTTCTCTCATATCTTATATTTAATGTATCTGTTTCATTCTCATGTAAAGGTTCATCGCGTTGGTGCTTCAAACAAAGAGGATGACCATGAAAGTAGCATCCATGAAACTCGAAAATTTGATTTGTTTCTTTACAAAATCCATCTACTTTTACCCCGTTAACTACTCCTTTATATGCATGTTTGATATTAATATTTCTCTTTTTACCTTCCAAAATCATCCACTGAATTGCCTCAATAGATTGGTTGTCTATACATCTGTATCCAAACTTAGGTATCAAACCAATAGTGTTCGGTTGCAGAAAGTTCCGTCTGAATACAAAATTACATGCTGGGGCAATAGTTATGGCTTCTAAAAATGGTTCAACATTACTTTGATTAAAAAATAATTTTCTAAATTTTAAGCAAGCTCCTGTTAATATTTTAACATCACTCTTGCAGTATTCTACAATTTCATGTTGCATATCAATATTATCATTTGTATGTTCGGAATACCATTTCAAGAAGATATCACGCTCTTCTGTTTTCATAGAGTCTGGGCAATAAAACTCCAATGATGGCAATTTTCCAATGTAGTTTTCATTTTCCTTTGTATTAAATAAATACGGAAAGTAGCCTTTTTTAAGAACTGGAGCTAAGTCAAAGGCTTTGGGGAGTTTTGATAAGGCCATGGGAAAGTAAATAATTGAATCGATGAATTTGACGTTTCCAAGATGCATTGCCAATATTTTTGTTCCTCGCATAATTAGTTCAGGGGTTAATTGTGTTTTCTTCAAAACATAGTTCAGAATGAACTGATGGTCATAGGCTTGTCCATTATGAGCAATCACTATTACTTTCTTAAATACTTTTCGTATTTCAAGTACATGATTTAAAAATTGTGATATTATCATTTCCCCCTTTATTATGTTCATAGAGAACTTACAAATCTCACAAAAATGCAAATCTTCATGATCCATGCACTGATCACATTTGTGTTGATAAACGCACAAATTTGGTTCATGCTGCTTTATCGTACCCTCCTTCACTTCATGTTCACATTCAATTATTTTTTCTTGACGACACTCCAGGTCATAAAAAATATATAAATTGTTTTTAAGATTAGGCTCTTTAGTGTTGGGGAGAATATAACATAAATGACCTTTTGATACATGGTTTTTACAATTCTTGCAAAAGAACTCTTCACAAATATGATCTCGTTCACCACCGTAGCATCTTAAGCAAAGGTGACATCTTTTTATTTGGTCACAAATGGAATTTTTACCTGATGATCCGGATATTTTATGATTGTCATAACAATTAGTTCCTTTAAAGATACGATTGCAGTCTGAACATGTGATTTGTTTCTGTGTCTCTGGACATATTGGGGAGTGTTGGCATTGAGAGCACAATTTTTTGCATTTATAATGTTTCCTTTTTTCATTGTACGAAACATGACAGCTTTCGCAATAATATCCACAACAAAATGCAGCAGTAAGGGAGGTTATTACATTGTAATGATTATTGAAATACAACAGATTTATCTTCTTCTCATTTGGAAGTCCTTCATAAAGAATTTTTCAACCCTTCGTTCCATATTCATAGACAGTAATTTTATAGTCTTTCAAATGATTTTGAAATAATTTTAATTCTTCTATACCACAACCTGATGTTGGTATGGTTACTTAAGCTTCTTCCAAAAGTTTTATTGCTCGTTTAGTTTGCACTTTTCCATAGTCAGATCTAACATTTTTAAAAGCTAGTTCTTTGTCTGCAGATGCCTTGGCAACAATCAATGCTCTTGGTAGACATAAATTGTCTTTATTTTGTATGGTTATTATACCTCTTCGCTTAATGCATTCTTCGACGAAAGTGTTGTACATTTTGGAAGATTTACTTACATTGCCTTGCCCAATCGGCATGTGTACGGATGTAACTGATAAGGTAAAATCATCAGTACTTATTCCTTCGGAGTTGCTTTGAAAAATCTTGGTCATCATTTCCCATACATCCGAGAAGCTCAGTTCGGAACAATTTTTAAAATTAATCCATCCACTACCGCGAAGGTTGGAAAAATTCTTACCTCCAAATGTCACTCCCACCTTATCATGAGGGTCAAGACCACTTACAGCTAATGTGAGGATATCCTCAACACCACTTCGAATCCATGACGTCGGTTCTTCATGATTAGGGACTGGTTTGAGAGAGAAATCAATTTTGCGCCCTCTCAAATTGAATCTCTTAACTTTGGTTTCTTGGTCATTCAAAATAATAAATCGCTGTAAAAATCAATTAGAAAAAAACAATTTTTTTATTTTTTTTGTTTGTTCAAAATATTTTTTTAATTTATACATTATATTATACATTCATAAGTATTTTACAAAAAAATTTCTGAATTAAATAAATTATTATCTATGTCAAAAAACAGTGTTGGAGGAGGCAGTTTTACCTCTTCTAGATTTTTTTGCTTTCGATTTTTTTGAGGTGCTTGAGGTGTTGGTGGTGGTGGTTGTAGTAGTAATTGTTGTTGTTGATGTTCCTGCTGAGTTTGAGGCTTTAAGTGGAAGTCCACGTGGAAAGAGTACCCTCCATATGGCTCCACAACTTCGAAGCAATATCTTGGAAGTTCCTTGATGTCCTCATCAGTTAGCTGATTATTGCATCTCTTTGGCAAATACACAAAACAATCGTCTAATTCTAGCATAATTTGTTCTCCAAACTTTGTCTGGATTCTTTTTGCCGATGTTATCGGAAAATTTTTCTTCTGCGTAAGTTTCGAGAGACTTGTTATTGGCTTTCGCTCATTGAAAGACCGAACACTAACTGACTTTTTTATTTTATTCAAGAAAGACATGTTTAATTAAGTTCTAATACACAAACTGAATTGTAGAAGCTAAGAACATTTTGCTTTTATACCCTAAAATATCATTCAAAATGAGCTTATCCCACACACACACACACACACACACACACACAATAGTAGTTTCATGCACTACCACAATAACTTTAAAATTTGATCTCAAAACCGGAAGACTTTTTTTCTTTATACGTCTTTTAAAAACACTTTATTTCTAATTCAAAACCCCACAATTTGATGTTCATTGAGTTTACATCCAAATTTTATTACGGGAACATAACTTACTTATTTTACTATCGACAAAACAAAATCGACAACCTTTGAATGTTGTGTATGGCTTATCAGTAAAAAAAAGAAAAAAATCAAATGTCCGCTGGAAACATATTTTTTCGGACGCGCAGTTGTTCTATATTTTGTCTGTGGCGCGTGGATAGATGATAAGAAATGTTTAAATGTATCGCATGATGTATAATTTATGATTCATTGTAATTTGTGGTTTGTATTTAGTTTAATGGGCTTATATGACTACATACATATGTGAGAAAAGAGGTCGGCAGCCTTTGTGGGTAGTGGGTGAGGCGCGGTGGTTGTGTATGGCTTATCAGTATTGATGTTTTGCGGTTAGGAGCGCGTGCCATTGTGAGTTATAGAAATGTGTAATGGTGTTATCACAATATGTTTTTTATGATTCATTGTAATTTGTGGTTTGTATTTTGTTTAATGGGTTTCAGTTGACATTGCCTTTTAGCTCGCACACACAAAAAAAATTGTCACAAGAGCCGATCTTCAATTCATTGCTCACACAAATTACCATGACAAGTAGCATCCATGAAACTCGAACTTAATCAGATTGGTTCACATTTTGTCCACAGTCTAGCGTCTAGCAGAGACACGAACCCAATTAATTTAGCCGAGACACATTACAGCCCAACCGTCCCTATTCCTACTAATGGGTTTCAGTTGACATTGCCTTTTAGCTCGCACACACAAAAAAAAATGTCACAAGAGCCGATCTTCAATTCATTGCTCACACAAATTACCATGACAAGTAGCATCCATGAAACTCGAACTTAATCAGATTGGTTCACATTTTGTCCACAGTCTAGCGTCTAGCAGAGACACAAACCCAATTAATTTAGCCGAGACACATTACAGCCCAACCGTCCCTATTCCTACTAACTAAGTAGACCAAATGTTGCAGGATGAAATAATTAGACCAAGTTCAAGTCCATGGAATGCCCCTCTTCTAGTCGTGCCAAACAAAGGAAAACAGAAGTGGAGAGTAGTAGTGGACTACAGGAAACTAAACGAAGTGACAATCGCGGATGCGTATCCAATACCTAATATCGAAGACATCCTGGGACAATTGGGCGATTCAAAGTACTTTACAACACTAGATCTAGCCAGTGGATTTCATCAAATTGAAGTTAATGAGGAAGACAAAGCGAAGACCGCATTCAGCACACCAAATGGACATTTCGAGTTCAACAGAATGCCATTCGGTTTACGTAATGCTCCTCCTACTTTTCAGCGGTTGATGAATAAAGTCCTTACAGGGCTACAAGGCATAAAGTGTTTAGTCTATCTGGATGATATAATGATATACGGTAAGAATCTGAATGATCACAACAAAAAATTAATTGAGGTATTTCAAGCTTTAGATGAATACAATCTGAAGATGCAGTTAGACAAATGCAAATTTTTAGAAAAGGAAGTCATGTATTTAGGACATGTCATCTCTGAATCAGGTGTAAAACTCGATCCAGAAAAGATCTCCGCAATACAAAACATCGAAGCTCCAAGAAACCAGAAAGATATTAAATCTTTTCTTGGTTTAGCAGGATACTACAGAAAATTTATACAAAACTTTTCTAAAATAGCAAATCCCCTAAACAAACTCCTCCGCAAAGATGTAGTCTTCAAATGGGATGCATTTTGTGATGAATCATTCAAACTACTTAAACAAGCGATTATCGAACCCCCTATCCTACAATATCCAAACTTTGAAAAAACTATTTATATCACAACTGATGCCAGCAATGAAGCTATAGGTGCAGTATTGTCACAGAAAGATACCGATGAAAACGATTTACCTATAGCATTTGCCAGTAGGATATTAAATAAATCAGAAAAGAACTATTCTACCATAGAGAAAGAAGCTTTAGCAGTTGTTTGGGCAGTAACTCATTTCCGACCATACGTGTACGGTCGACACTTTGAAGTTATTACTGATCACAAACCACTTGTGTGGATGTTTAACCTTAAGGACCCTTCCTCGAGAATAATGCGCTGGCGTATTTAACTTGAAGAATATGACTTTACAGTTTCTCATAAAGCAGGTTGTTTGAACACAAACGCAGACGCTCTCTCCCGTATGAAAACAGCTGAAGTTAATGTAATAACACGCAGTCATAGCAAAAACTCGCCAAATCCACAACAAGATGTAAGTCAGAATACTGTCGAAGTCTCTAGTCCAGAGGAGATTAAGAAAATTTTACATGAATTTCATGACACACCTTTAGGCGGTCATCAAGGAGTCAAACGTACACTCAAACGCATAAAGAAGACATACAAATGGAAAAATATGTATGAAGATATAAAGAATTACATTGCGTCATGTGAACTTTGCCAAAAGAATAAGTTGTATGCACGAAACAAACTACCAATGGTCATAACAACAACAGCAAAAACTCCATTCGAAAGAATAGCTCTGGATATAGTGGGACCACTTCCTATAACAGAAAATGAAAACAAGTACATACTGACATTCCAAGACGACCTAACAAAATTTGCACAAGCCATAGCTATACCAAATCAAGAAGCAAGAACTGTTGCCGAAGCACTCGTTAAGAAAATAGTTTGTACTTATGGAATTCCTCAAACAATTCTCACAGATCAAGGGACAAACTTCACTAGCGAATTATTTAAAAATGTTTGTAAAATTTTAAAACTCAGAAATGAAGGCAAAAATGCAAATTGGTTATGAGTTAATTCGCAGCAGTCAAATAAAGGCTAAAGAGAAATCTAAAGCCTACTACGATAAAAATTCTAGTCAGACAAGCTATAAAGTCGGTGACAAAGTATTAGTGGAAATCAAAAATCGATCTAATAAAAAACTATCCCTAATTTTCGAAGGACCATACGAAATAATTGAAGTATTGTCCCCAGAAAACTCAAGAATAAAAGTAGGCAGAAAAGAAAAGGTTGTTCACAATAACCTCCTAAAACGATATAATCAAAGAGACACAACATAAAACGATATAATCAAAAAGACACACACACACAATTTTAACACAATTACATCCGATTTAGAAGCCCATAATACATACATAAGTACCAACAATAAACCCATACTTACATAATATCGGCGTTGTTCTCATTTCCAGTAAAATCATCATAACCATCATAACCATGTTAGGAACATTTTTAAGCACAGGCGGTGCAGAAGTGATGGTACAACCTCTAAATAGAACCGGAGTATATTTGGAACCCATTGGAACACTAGAAAAGTCCCTCACAAGATGGACATTTCTCTTCAACATTAATAATACTAATATTAAAACTAACACAAAGTCATTAGAGCAAAACCTAAATACCCTTTCCGAATTGTGTATCCTAAGCATAAAAGAGTATCCTTTAGATCATTGCAAAATTACCCTAAAACTTTTACAAAATTCCCTCAAAGAAATCAAATATAATAATGAAATCCTTGACAGTATACTATTCAAAAACAAATTTTCAAAAAGAAGCATAGTAAACGGTGGTTTATTTAATGGAATAGGGATGGCAGAAAAGTTTTTGTTTGGAACAATGGATTCCGAAGATGCGGAAAAAATAGATGATGCATTAAGAATGACAATAATCACTGACGTCGACGTGTTAGACGCACTAAACAAAACAGCTGAAAGCATAAATAATAATTTCAACTCTGTTACAGAAGAAATTAGACAGAACACACTAAAACTCCAAAATCATACTAGTTTCGAAAAAACCCTACATAACTTTAACCAAATATCCAATTTGGCACTTTCATTTGCTACATAAATTCTCTCAAAACAATCTCAAATACTCGACATCTTACAAGGAGCAAAAGTGAATAAGCTGGATAGTAGATTCCTCAATTCAGAAGTATTCATTTCTACATTAAAAAACATCCAATTGGAACTACCAAACAATATAAGATTCCCGATAAAAATATCTAGAATGAATCTCCCACTCATAAACAGAATCACTACGACGAGTTCGATTTTCGTAAATCAAAATCTCATGATACAAGTTACTATCCCATTGGTAGATGAAGAATTTAACCTAGTTAAACTTACACCATTACCTTCAAAAAACAAAGAGAACACCTATAGCTATGTCTCAATATATAGTGAATTTGTAGCTATAAACGAAAATTATAGACGATACATATTTTTGAACAGCGAAGACCTAAATAAATGTACCAAAACTGACTCCAATCACTTCATATGTGAGAAAAATTTCGTAGTTTATAACCACAATACTAACAACTGCATTATACAATTAATATCAGGGATGCAAAACTATGCTAATTGCGAAACAAAAATATTTGCGCTTGAACACGAAATTTGGTTTAATCTAATGAGTAAGAATTCATGGCTGTATGTCATGCCAAAGCCAACGAACGTTAGGATTTTGTGCGGAGACGTACCAAAAACGATCACAATATCTGACAGTGGAATTCTAAGTGTAGAACCATTTTGTAAGGCAATAACAAAAGAAGTTAACCTCCAGGCATCAAATACCATACAAAACAAAACTCCTATATCCTACTTTTTAGAAGAACAAACCATACCTAAAAACCCACTAATTTATCCCAAATTTCACCTCATACCACCCATATAGAAAAACTGAATTTAGATAATTATAGCATAAATATTAAAGATTTGTTAAAGAAAAACAATTTGTTATTCCATGTCACACATGAACATGCTAACATTTCTATTTCTGTTATTTTTGTAATTTGTGTAGTTGTAGCTTTGTATGTAATTTTAAAAAAAATCATTAAAATAAAATGTACATTTAATAAACAGTCAACAGAAAATTTAAACAATCCCGAAATGAATGTAACACCTGACCTTGAAGAAACATCGCAGGTATAATAATTTCTAAAACAAACCAAAAACAAAAACAAAAATGCTAGCTAATCATTATAAAAAAAAAAAAAAAAAAAAAAAAAAAAAACTTTTACAAACAAAGCGAAAAGAAAAATTGTAATGTATGTATGTATGTATCTAAGTACCTATAAGAGAAAAAAAAAGAAAAAAAAAAAAAGATTGCAAAATTAATAAATACAATTGTGATAAAGACCTATGATTTATTTACTTCCGCACCTGAAGCCGAAAGATCTCACTCGTCACCTCGTACGCCTTTCTTATTTTAGGGGGGGAGGAGTGTTGTGCCATTAAACTGGAGACCTCACACAATTCCCAAGAATCGCTTAAGACACATGACATAGTTCAATTGTTACTAAAGGTTCCTCCATGTGTCATACGTTACACTTTAAAGGGAATATCAATCGAACTATGTCATTCAAACAACAAAGCAACGACATGGCTCATATTGCAAACATAAACAATACTGACCCATGGAGTGCAAGTATGTCAATTATAACATATGGTGCATTCGTTGTTTAAATAAACAAACTGTGTCAAGAGGCAACCGAAATGGTGTAGAATGCGTGGTTGATTTGAAAGAAGTGATGATCTAGGTTGCGAATAGGTAACGAAGGAAATAATGATTAGAGTTTAAGTCACTCTTATTTTGAACCTTAACAGAAGAAGTTGTTTTCTTGTGTTCCCGTGGAACACAACAATTAAGAAGGTGTTCTCCCAGCAGGTTGCTTCAAAGTCCACATTCAGTTCATCATCTACGTGGTCTGTGTCGGCCTAAGCGGCCGCAGTAGCCGCTGTCTCGGTCAGTTAAGTGTCCCTGCTGTCATTTAGTGTGACAGTTGCAATCTATGTTGCCTTAGTTGCATCTGCCAGTCGTTTTTATTTGGTCGGCTTGCATCATATTTCTTGGCGGCTGATGAATAGGCGGAGGACGTTGGAGATCCTAAAGAACCATAGAATTTAAAATATGCATGTTTAGATTACTCGTAAGTAAATGAATTAATTTACCTGTTTTGCCTGCATACTCTGCCGTTGCTGTTTATTCGTTCCAAAACTGGGCGGTCGACTATTAATTTCGAAGCTTTCACTTGAAACATTGACTTGAATTTCACAAAGTCGATGACATAGCTGAGGATGTTCGCTAATTTGGAACTGAATTCTTAGTTCTGGTGGGGTTGTTGCTGCTGGTGTTGTTGCATTGCAAGCATCTGAATATTGGCAGCGACGGTGACACCTCCAACGTCAACGCGTGCACCCACCATAGCCGCTGAGGCGGATGTCACCGATCATGATACAGCAGCAATTAAGTGTAGAAATATATACTTTACTTCCACAGGCTTCCAATAACTATTTACAAATAAAGGCCAACATAGTTGAAAACATTGATATTAAAAGAAATATAATATAAAATAGTAAGCTCACCTGGGAATCAGAGCCCTTGTTTTTAGCAACTCTTCCAAATTTCTTGAGAGAAGTTGCTTTCTGGTTTGTAATCGGCAGCACCCAAAATGAAAACACTAAGTAGACGCTAAAAAAGTCGATTATTATTCTTATGTACCTTCATCTTCTTGACTGAGATTTAACTTAAATTTTTAAAGTACTTATGTATTTAGGTAAGAATTCGTTGTAGTAAAGATGGTTCCGCATTAACAAGAAGCCACATTCCATGCAAAAAATGACGATCGAATGAAGTTAATTAATTAAACTTAAAGCAAAGATTTTTACACTTCCCAAATTTCTTGAGGATATTTGCTTTCTGTGCGTGAAATACCAGATTGGCTCTAGTCAAGTATATTATTGGAATAATCCATAGCTGACACAAAGTAACTAAAATATTCTTTTGTTTAGGAGATTTTTTTTAAAACGTACCTCATTGTATCATTGTTTTCTTCTGGTTTCTGGTCTATCGCTTTTTCAATTAAATGCAATTGTAGCTCTTGATTGTTATTGATTTTGATCTAAAAAGAAACAGATTCTGTTAAATATTTAGACAAAATAAAATTATTTACAAGAACTTACTTGTAGAATCTCAAATTAATTGTTTTGTTTTTGAAATCAAAATTGTGGAACTGTCATTTTTGACAAGAAATCCATAATTTGTTCTTGTAGTCCCATCTGACATTTTGCCTTTTTTCCACCACTCACATGTATTCACCGATACGGAATTTGAGAGAGATCACCTCAAATAAAATTTGAGGGTGTTTCAGGCAAGACGGGTACCGGTCGGTTCTCTTGGTAAGTATATTTCTCTATGTTAATACTCTAGGTATACTTGTTTTTTTTTTCTTCTTCGGTCGTCGGCGTTTTAATCCCACTAAAGCATCGAGAAAGAACTAATAGAGAGAACCAACTTCGACGGTTGCTCTCTTTTTGCCTACAAGCTGTGATTTGGCCACCAACTTGCATATGTATTAACTCCATATAAAAAAAATGTGGGGAACAAATACTTATGCAAGTTTGTGCACATACTCACCACGAGAGAGAAAAAACTTTTCTCTCTTTACTTTCTGCTCAATACCTTTTAAAAATGGCGACCACCTTTGAAAAATGGCGGATGTAGTCAGCTGTTCAGAGGTGTTCAAAGAAAATTCAAAATTGTGTATGAACAACTTTTTGGTACTCTCATTGTGTTCGTTTGAGAGTAATATCATTCGAATATGAAGTGAAATTAATTACTCTTGTTAGGTGCCAGAACAATGAAGATTTAGAAACAATTCTAAATTACGCATTTAGATAAATATTAGTTAGTTATTTGAAGCCAGTTTTAATCATTAAGTAAAATAAATTATGTGGTGCAACAGTCCAATGAGAATTAGGACCTAGAAACATAAAACTCTGAAAGCACTACAACTATTATTTGTATTATTAGCTACGTTTATGCGTTAAATTTTCGCTCAGACCGTTGAAAGATGCAAAAAAAACTGAGATTTGTTTCAATTTTCAGAGTTTATCGACTTAATTTTGTCGATGCGAGAGTTGCAGGAACATTGAAAACGAGAGTTACAGAATGTAAACATGGAACATTGAAAACATTTTTATATACTCATCTCTTTTTTCCATTCCTATTTTATTTGTGTGTACTCGTTGTTTATTTTCTTTACATTACTCACGACATTTCCAAAATGCTGAAAATAAGTGATTTAAGTAGACACTAAATAAAAAGACCGTCAACTTGTTACTTCTGTTGCCAATTTTCATTGCATAAGATTTGTGAATAGGTGATAAGCTATTCTTACTGCTTTCCCCTAAGGTAGTGTGTTGCTTTTAAAGGCTTAACTACATAAGCCGAAAAGTACTTTTGTACAAAAGTAAAAATATTTGTATTCTCGCTAGTTCAGTGGTTTTGTGAAAAGAATATACAAATTTGTTCTTCAACCAAAATTTAAGTCTCATACATCATTTTTATAAGTTTTCCAGTTCTAACTATTTATATCTTATCTTTCAGTTATATAGCGACAAGGAAAAATCTGTCAGGGAAAGTTCTAACTACAGTTTTTCTGAAAGTACATTGTGGCTTTTTCATAGATGTTTGCTAAACTTTTTAGGCTATTCATAAATAAATGCAAATCAAAGTTAAGGGCTAAACCTGAATAACTAGATATAAACATAGAAAATGCTGTGTTCAAGTAATTATTATCACAGCCAAATTTTATAATTGATTTTTATGTTGTATAAAAAAGTTGAAAAAGTAATTCATGACAAATAAATGTTACGTTAACACTAAGAGTAGTTGTAACTAGAGGGTTCTGGAACACCGGCATCACCGGCATCACCAGGGTTCTGATCTATGCTAAATACCGGTGCACCGGCATCACCAGGGTTCTGGACCATGCTTAGCAAATGTTAGATACCGATATTATTTTGGGTTCTGGACCATGCTTAGCAAATGTTAGATACCGATATTATTTTGGGTTCTGGACCATGCTTAGCAAACGTTAGAACGTAAAAACGTAAAATTCACGCTCACGTTAGAACGTAAAAACGTAAAATTCATAGTTGGATTTTTTGGATAGCACAACCTTTGTATATGAAAACTATAGTACTCTCATGGGCAGACATTTTTTTGCGCGACCGGACGCCGCCGCCGCGCCGTCGCGTCGTTGGCGGTAGTATCGGGGACCGAGAGAAAAATATTATTTCCATTCCCATGAGCAGCCAGCAGAATAAGGGAGACAGTTAATTTCATTCTATTTGAATCTATCCTTGTATATGTTTTCATATACTAAGCTTCCATATGAAGGTCGATGAATTTGTTTTTGTAATTTCTTTATATCAATGCATTTTTATATGAAAAACGACAATGTCTTAATATTGTGTCTAATAAGGGGATGAATGAAATTTTTGTATGCTTACATCAGCTGTTTAAGATCTTGTACCAATTTTTGTTTTTATTTAAATTCATGACTGCTTCTCCCTGTGTACGATCTTTGTATATGAAAAATGGTTGTATTATGTATACGAAGCTACGATGCGATTTTTGTGAAGAAGAAACATATTGGAATAGTTATACGTTTGGTTATAGTTATGTATATTTTGGCTGGTGTTTTTTTTTTTTTTTTGTAGATAAATATCAATTGGTAGGTAATTTTTTCCAGGATGTGGGTTTGATTTTAAATTCAAATTTTAGATATAAAAGATATTGGTAGGTAGGCAGGTAATTTATGAAATTTCATAGGGAATTCCTACTAGTATCTGGACAGTGCTATAATATCCGTACACTTAGCATTTTGTTTGAGATTAGTAGATAGGTAGGTACAGTATTTATAAATACCTATATAGTTTAAAATTAAAATAAAAACAAAAATGCATTCTTTATGTTGGTTCAGATAATTTGATTAATTTGATAATTGAAATTTGTGTCTTTTTATGGTCCAATTCTCCTTTTGTTTTATTATTTTTAATAAATAAATGTAAACAATAAAGCTGGGACCTTAGGCATAGACAAAAAAAAAATTAGTTTATATTTAGGTAGGTATAGGTAGGTATATGTTGTTTGCTGTTGTAGGTACCTTTAATACAATTTTGTCAGCTCTTCTATTTTAAGATGTGTGACTCTTAGGAAAATCCAATTGAAAGTTTTTTTAACTTATTAACTATTAGTAAGTATACCTATTTTCGTAAATGTAGTGTCGAAGTAGGTATTTTTGTATTGATTTGAAATTTTCTTTTATACGATTTCGCAGTTTTTTTGTGCCACTTACCAACCAATAATTTTTTAACATTAAACGCAAAATTATATCAATGATAATTACTCATGTTATTTCACAACCTTGGTGTTATAACCTTGTTAAGATGAAGGATTCTTCAGATATTTAAAGTCAATTTATGACTTAATTTCACAATTTAGAAAATCATGGTCTGAAATTAATTTTTTTACTTGCGTCATAGAGGCAAGTTTTGCATTCGTAAAAAATGTCGAACTCAAGAATCAAAAATGACATTTCAATGGTAGAAAAGTAGAAAAAAGTGAGTCCACTGATTCCGTCCTGGCCCGTACCTTCACCCCAAGGCATTAGGTTGATTGACCTAAAATTTGGATATTAAGGGTAAGAGCCGATTTGCGTTAAGCGTTCTTAAATTCCCATAGAAAGTTATTGTAATCGGTCCGTTTTCTCGACGTTTCAAGGTCCCTAGAGTCGAAATAAAAGATTTTTAGAGAGATGTCTGTGCGTGCGTGTCTACGTATACGTTCGGGAAGTTTTTTTCGTCGTCCATAGCTCAAGAACCAATAGAGATATCGACTTCAAATAAATTTTGTTATACAGATAATAATACAGAAAGATGCAGAAAGGACTCTAAAAAAAATTGAGTGGGTGGTTTTTTTACCAAAGCAATTTAAAAAAAGGTGAAAACTTTGGTTAACCCTAAATATATCACGAACCAATAACGCTAGAGACTTGAATTAAATTTTATATTATATGTATATTGTAACGCGATACAAAACTAGTATAGTTTTTGGAAAAAAAATCAAATTAACGGGTTTTTATAAATCAAAAAAACTGAACAAACATATTTGTCACCTCGAATATTTTAGCAATAAAAATATTGTTTTCAACTTTCACTTAAATTTTGAGAAAAATCGAATTGACAGTTTTCTTGCAATAAATAAAAACATTACTAAAAGTAAAAAATTACTTTCGACTCAAATACCTTTACAAAAATTAAAAAAATATTGGCTTCAAACTAATTTAATCTCACAGTGATTTTTTTATAAAAGTCCAACAGTCAGTTTTTTCATAAAAAATTAAAATCTACAAAAAATAGTACGCAACATTGTTAAACAATTATGTTCGGTTCTCGAAATCTCGCGAACAATAGAAGATATTGACTTCAAATTAATTTAATTCATCCAATTTGTGTTTGTTTATATAAGATCGCACACCAGGATCTTTTTTAATATGAAATGTATGGCTTTTATTTACATATATTACATAAATTCTACTTTTTGCTTCATTTTTAACAAATTAATGTGGACAACAAAGCTCGGACCTTATAGAGGGCATAAACAACATATATGTAAATGTGGTTTATATTTAAGCAGGCATCTATGTGTTGCTTAAGCCGATAGATTTTTGTATTGCTCCAGAAGGGTACCCCACGTTATTTTGGTACATTTTTTCAAAATTCGATGTATCCAAAATGGGTCATTAGTTTTTTACGAAACTGTATATTAATTAGTTCAAAATAACTGCATACCAAATATATATATATTTTAACTAAAATTGAAAAATTGTATGTGTACAAAATTAATTTAAAAAGTAAACTGCTCTAAAGATTTTCAAATAAGAATTTTGAAACATTAAGGTTTTTTTGAGAAATCAAATTTTGGAAACAAGCTTTTTTAACAGGTACATTTTTAAATTTAAAAATACAGGAAATATTTTAAATAGTATTGGTTTGTCAATTGAACTGATTCGTTCTAAAATTGCCTCTGCCTCCTACACGAAGAGACATAGACCCCCATTTCGCTAGTCAAAAGTGCACGTACGTATATTTTAAAACAGTAGTAAAACGTTATGTTTATTTCAAATTTATAAAAAAATTATTCCTAAGTTAAAAACTTTGCTTTGGCATACAAAAATTGGATTTGCTAGAATTTACATAGATATATCTATAGACTGAGACAAAGGCATCAAATTTATGTAAGTACAATTACAAATGCTAATACTTCTCTAAAAATAAAGATCCAAATAAAGTCTTTTACCTTATTAAAAGTAAACATTTGCTTATACCCTTGATCATTCAAAATTGTTGATAGGAAGGTCCTTCTTTTAATAAATACCTAAATAGGTATATCATAAGAACTTACGTTAAAACGCAAACACGTAAAATTCGCGTTAAAACGTAAAATTCACGTTCACGTTAAAACGTAAAAACGTGAAATTCACGTTCACGTTAAAACGTAAAAACGTAAAATTCACGTTCACGTTAAAACGCAAAAACGTAAAATTCGCGTTCATGTTAAAACGTAAAAACGTAAAATTCACGTTCACGTTAAAACGCAAAAAACGTAAAATTCACGTTAAACGTAAAATTCAAGTTCACGTTAAAACGCAAAAACGTAAAATTCACGTTCATGTTAAAACGTAAAAACGTAAAATTCACGTTCACGCAAAAACGTAAAATTCACGTTCATGTTAAAACGTAAAATTCACGTTCACGTTAAAACGCAAAAAACGTAAAATTCACGTTAAACGTAAAATTCACGTTCACGTTAAAACGCAAAAACGTAAAATTCACGTTCGGAACGCAAAAATCACCATAGGAAACTGAACAAAATCATGAACAGAACATGATGTTTAAGAGTTAAGTTTTTTCAGAAAAGGTGGTCCATATGAGTGAAGAGAGAAAAGAATCGTTAAGTAAAAAGACATGTTAATTTTTTAAATATTTTTTTTATTTTTTAATTAAATTTTAAGGCCAATGCCACAAGATCAGTTTTACATTTCATTTTCAAGTTCTATTCGATAATGACGCCAAGCTAGTGTATTTATATTATTGGTACATATAAATCTTTTGTCATCAGAACAACTTAAACTTAATTTGTTTATACATTCGGTGTATATATCGGGTGATCTTTAAGAGCTTGAGAACTTTTTTAAAAAAAAAAACGCATAAAATTTGCAAAATCTCATCGATTCTTTATTTGAAACGTTAGATTGGTCCATGACATTTACTTTTTGAAGATAATTTCATTTAAATGTTGACCGCGGCTGCGTCTTAGGTGGTCCATTCGGAAAGTCCAATTTTGGGTAACTTTTTCGAGCATTTCTGCCGGAATAGCCCGAATTTCTTCGGAAATGTTGTCTTCCAAAGCTGGAATAGTTGCTGGCTTATTTGTGTAGACTTTAGACTTGACGTAGCCCCACAAAAAATAGTCTAAAGGCGTCAAATCGCATGATCTTGGTGGCCAACTTACCGGTCCATTCCTTGAGATGAATTGTTCTCCGAAGTTTTCGCTCAAAATGGCCATAGAATCGCGAGCTGTGTGGCATGAAGCGCCATCTTGTTGAAACCACATGTCAACCAAGTTCAGTTCTTCCATTTTTGGCAACAAAAAGTTTGTTAGCATTGAACGATAGCGATCGCCATTCACCGTAACGTTGCGTCCAACAGCATCTTTGAAAAAATACGGTCCAATGATTCCACCAGCGTACAAACCACACCAAACAGTGCATTTTTCGGGATGCATGGGCATTTCTTGAACGGCTTCTGGTTGCTCTTCACTCCAAATGCGGCAATTTTGCTTATTTACGTAGCCATTCAACCAGAAATGAGCCTCATCGCTGAACAAAATTTGTCGATAAAAAAGCGGATTTTCTGCCAACTTTTCTAGGGCCCATTCCCTGAAAATTCGACGTTGTGGCAGATCGTTCGGCTTCAGTTCTTGCACGAGCTGTATTTTATACGGTTTTACACTCTCAGAAACAGACGCAATATTCTCTTCTGTACGCACTGTACGCATTCGTGTGGTTGGTTTAATGTCCAATAAAGTAAACTGAGTGCGAAACTTGGTCACAATCGCATTAATTGTTTGCTCACTTGGTCGATTATGTAGACCATAAATCGGACGTAAAGCGCGAAACACATTTCGAACCGAACACTGATTTTGGTAATAAAATTCAATGATTTGCAAGCGTTGCTCGTTAGTAAGTCTATTCATGATGAAATGTCAAAGCATACTGAGCATCTTTCTCTTTGACACCATGTCTGAAATCCCGTGTGATCTGTCAAATACTAATGCATGAAAATCCTAACCTCAAAAAAATCACCCATTAGTATGGTGTTTAGATCTAAAGTTCAACATTTTACTATAGAAGTTTTGTTTGTGTAGCAAACAGTCTCTGTAATTTTGTAAAAACATTTTTTTACAGCTGCTGATTTGACACCCTTAGCCTTTTTTATTAGTGCTGCA
The DNA here is from genome assembly GCA_920104205.1 of Eupeodes latifasciatus. Classification (NCBI taxonomy): domain Eukaryota; kingdom Metazoa; phylum Arthropoda; class Insecta; order Diptera; family Syrphidae; genus Eupeodes; species Eupeodes latifasciatus. The sequence continues at coordinate 256,622,994 of OV049924.1, read as the reverse complement.
TCTTCTATGTCTATACTATACATTTTAGCTCTTAATCCTATAAATTCCTTCATTATTCTACCATTCTTTTTAATCCTTCATAAATCCTAACTTTTTCACATTGAGCTGGGGCAATACCGTAGCAGTTTTGGGGTGGATAGTCTGAAGTATCAAATTTATCTATTATATCATTTCTTATATCATTGTAAAAATCATCTGTTCTTATTTTATAAATAAATGAATCGGTATCCATGTAGGCCAGATGTAGGTTGTCAGTAAATTTAGGTTTCATGTATGCATAATGAAAGTCGTACACTTTATACTTTGAAATCTCCAAAACACAAAAACCTAAGTATATAGGCTTATTATATACACTGTAAATTCGTTTTAACTGAATAGCAGCCATGGTTTTCGAAAATTCTAATATGCTATGAAAATTAGGTTTAGCTATAAGAGCGCGACTACCGAGATGGGTGCCTTTGCTTTCTATTGAATCGACAATTCGAACATCTTTTCGTTTGTCTACATTTTCCATAGTTTTTCCGAATACAGCATTATTACAAAGTTTACGCTGATCCTTTTCAAACTTTGTGGTGGTTTTTTTTTCTTAGTTCATTGTTTAAATCAATATATTTTTTCAGCCATTGAAATTGTTTGAATTGCATCACTCTATGAATTTTCTTAAGCACCAAACCATTATCAAGGCATTGAATTAATGTTTTGTGATGAATTATATAATTAACTTTATTATTCAAATCAGCAATCTGATGCTTTAGAATTTTTGAATGGAATAAATTTTGAGGATGTTTAAAGTCAACGGAAATAAAAATATTTGAAAAATATTTAAATAGGGTTAGCACTATATTTCTATAAGGATGAATGCCGGCAATTAAAATTTACGATTATAATACGTGCATTGATATATCAAGACCCTGATACATCGTTACCATCATGTCACTCATCTGACTAATAGGACTTGACCATCTATATCTATTGCTTTAGGATTTTTCCTGGATTGAGGTAATAATTAGTGTAACAAAAGCCTAATACCTCACTACCATCATATCATTTATTTGTCTAATAGGGATATACCTTTATCTATTGCTTTGCTAGCATCATGTCAATCATATTACTAAACCCTGTCCCTTATCATTAAAATCCTGAAAAATGATCCAAGGGTTATTTTTATTGCGGAATACAAATGTACATATGTCAATAAGGTCAACACATTATTTTATCTATAGGGATGGATGCCGATAATTAAAATATGCATTCATGATGATCGCTATACATAAATTTATCCAACTGCTTCCTTATATACACCGATGATATTCCAAGTGTCAACAATACAAATTTATGATAAGGTTAACTACATGAATGAATGCGGGGAAAAACTCTATTGTTCTACTATTACCAATCAATATGATATAAGCATGTATTATTACCCCAATACTTCTTTTCATTAGTTACTTTTCACCCCAAAGAAACCTTTTGCAATGTGTAATACGACATTTAGGATCATATCCTGTATATGACTACTTTCCTACCCCCGATGAAGCAGAATACTCCGTTTTTACTCTGGATGATTTCGCTGCTTTTGAAGCGAATTCATTATACCCTAGCCAGTGGATTCAAGCCAACAAAGAAGCTATCGGAGTTGAAATTTTTTCAAAATTTGCTTGGGTTGTCCCAATGAAAAACAAAAAATGCACTACTATTTCAAAAGGAATGGATGAAATATTTACTAATTCTTCTAGGATTCCAAAGAACTTGCAGATTGATGATGGAAAGGAATTTTTCAATACAAACTTCAAGAGTTTGATGGAAAAACATAAAATTAATCACTATTCTACATTTAGCTCATTGAGAGCTTCAATTATTGAAAGATTTAATAGAACCTATAAGGAAAAAATGTGGAAAGAATTTAGTTTCAATGGAAGCTATAAGTGGATAAATATTTATAAGAAATTGCTTTATGATTATAATCATTCCTACCACCGAACCATTAAATGTAAACCTGCAGATGTAAACAAGAAAAATTCAAAGTCAATGTTATCACATTTCAAAAATAAGAAAGAAGTGTTTAGTAAAAGGAAATTAAAAGTTGGTGATAACGTAAGAATTAGCAAGTATAAACATATATTCGAAAAAGGTTATACACCCAACTGGACTACTGAGGTTTTTAAAATAAGAAAAGTCCAAGCAACAAAACCTATAACATATCTTCTCGAAGACTTTCAAGGAAGACCTATTCAAGGAGGCTTTTATGAACTAGAACTGCTGAAAACTGATTGTGGCGATGTATATCTAGTTGAAAAAGTTCTACAAACGAGAGGAAATAAAGTTTTTGTAAAATGGTTGGGATTCCCACCAGAACATAACTCTTGGATCGATAAAAACAAAATTCTGTAAAATTAATAAAAGAAATAAATTTGATTTTTAAAAATTTTAATTTTGACTCTTTTTCTTATACGTATATATACATATATATGCTTATAAATTATATTAACATAAAATTATTTATATTTTTGTAAATTTCAGCTCAAACGTTGATCCACGTTGATATGTTTTCTCTAACGCATAAGAGCCTCCTCCAATTAGTAATATGCTTTCTGTGGACAGCTTTGAGTATCTTATCGGTAAAAAGACCTATAAGAAAAAAAAAATAATTTTCAAGTATTTTGTATAAAGGAAGCATAACGAGAAAAATTGTATCTTACCGTATATTCGCCCAGATCCGCTACGATTCTATCACCCCACCGTGTCGTAACCTTTCGCAAGCTATAAATGTTATATTTTAGACCCATTTCCAACTCCGATAGCTTCTTTGTTGGCTTGAATCCACTGGCTAGTGTTAATGAATTCGCTTCAAAAGCAGCGAAATCATCCAGAGTAAAAACGGAGTATTCTGCTTCATCGGGGGTAGGAAAGTAGTCATATACAGGATATGATCCTAAATGTCGTATTACACATTGCAAAAGGTTTCTTTGGGGTGAAAAGTAACTAATGAAAAGAAGTATTGGGGTAATAATACATGCTTATATCATATTGATTGGTAATAGTAGAACAATAGAGTTTTTCCCCGCATTCATTCATGTAGTTAACCTTATCATAAATTTGTATTGTTGACACTTGGAATATCATCGGTGTATATAAGGAAGCAGTTGGATAAATTTATGTATAGCGATCATCATGAATGCATATTTTAATTATCGGCATCCATCCCTATAGATAAAATAATGTGTTGACCTTATTGTATTCCGCAATAAAAATAACCCTTGGATCATTTTTCAGGATTTTAATGATAAGGGACAGGGTTTAGTAATATGATTGACATGATGCTAGCAAAGCAATAGATAAAGGTATATCCCTATTAGACAAATAAATGATATGATGGTAGTGAGGTATTAGGCTTTTGTTACACTAATTATTACCTCAATCCAGGAAAAATCCTAAAGCAATAGATATAGATGGTCAAGTCCTATTAGTCAGATGAGTGACATGATGGTAACGATGTATCAGGGTCTTGATATATCAATGCACGTATTATAATCGTAATTTTTAATTGCCGGCATTCATCCTTATAGAAATATAGTGCTAACCCTATTTAAATATTTTTCAAATATTTTTATTTCCGTTGACTTTAAACATCCTCAAAATTTATTCCATTCAAAAATTCTAAAGCATCAGATTGCTGATTTGAATAATAAAGTTAATTATATAATTCATCACAAAACGTTAATTCAATGCCTTGATAATGGTTTGGTGCTTAAGAAAATTCATAGAGTGATGCAATTCAAACAATTTCAATGGCTGAAAAAATATATTGATTTAAACAATGAACTAAGAAAAAAAACCACCACAAAGTTTGAAAAGGATCAGCGTAAACTTTGTAATAATGCTGTATTCGGAAAAACTATGGAAAATGTAGACAAACGAAAAGATGTTCGAATTGTCGATTCAATAGAAAGCAAAGGCACCCATCTCGGTAGTCGCGCTCTTATAGCTAAACCTAATTTTCATAGCATATTAGAATTTTCGAAAACCATGGCTGCTATTCAGTTAAAACGAATTTACAGTGTATATAATAAGCCTATATACTTAGGTTTTTGTGTTTTGGAGATTTCAAAGTATAAAGTGTACGACTTTCATTATGCATACATGAAACCTAAATTTACTGACAACCTACATCTGGCCTACATGGATACCGATTCATTTATTTATAAAATAAGAACAGATGATTTTTACAATGATATAAGAAATGATATAATAGATAAATTTGATACTTCAGACTATCCACCCCAAAACTGCTACGGTATTGCCCCAGCTCAATGTGAAAAAGTTAGGATTTATGAAGGATGAAAAAGAATGGTAGAATAATGAAGGAATTTATAGGATTAAGAGCTAAAATGTATAGTATAGACATAGAAGATGCAGCACTAATAAAAAAGGCTAAGGGTGTCAAATCAGCAGCTGTAAAAAAATGTTTTTACAAAATTACAGAGACTGTTTGCTACACAAACAAAACTTCTATAGTAAAATGTTGAACTTTAGATCTAAACACCATACTAATGGGTGATTTTTTTGAGGTTAGGATTTTTATGCATTAGTACTTGACAGATCACACGGGATTTCAGACATGGTGTCAAAGAGAAAGATGCTCAGTATGCTTTGACATTTCATCATGAATAGACTTACTAACGAGCAACGCTTGCAAATCATTGAATTTTATTACCAAAATCAGTGTTCGGTTCGAAATGTGTTTCGCGCTTTACGTCCGATTTATGGTCTACATAATCGACCAAGTGAGCAAACAATTAATGCGATTGTGACCAAGTTTCGCACTCAGTTTACTTTATTGGACATTAAACCAACCACACGAATGCGTACAGTGCGTACAGAAGAGAATATTGCGTCTGTTTCTGAGAGTGTAAAACCGTATAAAATACAGCTCGTGCAAGAACTGAAGCCGAACGATCTGCCACAACGTCGAATTTTCAGTGAATGGGCCCTAGAAAAGTTGGCAGAAAATCCGCTTTTTTATCGACAAATTTTGTTCAGCGATGAGGCTCATTTCTGGTTGAATGGCTACGTAAATAAGCAAAATTGCCGCATTTGGAGTGAAGAGCAACCAGAAGCCGTTCAAGAAATGCCCATGCATCCCGAAAAATGCACTGTTTGGTGTGGTTTGTACGCTGGTGGAATCATTGGACCGTATTTTTTCAAAGATGCTGTTGGACGCAACGTTACGGTGAATGGCGATCGCTATCGTTCAATGCTAACAAACTTTTTGTTGCCAAAAATGGAAGAACTGAACTTGGTTGACATGTGGTTTCAACAAGATGGCGCTTCATGCCACACAGCTCGCGATTCTATGGCCATTTTGAGCGAAAACTTCGGAGAACAATTCATCTCAAGGAATGGACCGGTAAGTTGGCCACCAAGATCATGCGATTTGACGCCTTTAGACTATTTTTTGTGGGGCTACGTCAAGTCTAAAGTCTACACAAATAAGCCAGCAACTATTCCAGCTTTGGAAGACAACATTTCCGAAGAAATTCGGGCTATTCCGGCAGAAATGCTCGAAAAAGTTACCCAAAATTGGACTTTCCGAATGGACCACCTAAGACGCAGCCGCGGTCAACATTTAAATGAAATTATCTTCAAAAAGTAAATGTCATGGACCAATCTAACGTTTCAAATAAAGAATCGATGAGATTTTGCAAATTTTATGCGTTTTTTTTTAAAAAAAAGTTCTCAAGCTCTTAAAAAATCACCCGATATATACACCGAATGTATAAACAAATTAAGTTTAAGTTGTTCTGATGACAAAAGATTTATATGTACCAATAATATAAATACACTAGCTTGGCGTCATTATCGAATAGAACTTGAAAATGAAATGTAAAACTGATCTTGTGGCATTGGCCTTAAAATTTAATTAAAAAATAAAAAAAATATTTAAAAAATTAACATGTCTTTTTACTTAACGATTCTTTTCTCTCTTCACTCATATGGACCACCTTTTCTGAAAAAACTTAACTCTTAAACATCATGTTCTGTTCATGATTTTGTTCAGTTTCCTATGGTGATTTTTGCGTTCCGAACGTGAATTTTACGTTTTTGCGTTTTAACGTGAACGTGAATTTTACGTTTAACGTGAATTTTACGTTTTTTGTGTTTTAACGTGAACGTGAATTTTACGTTTTTACGTTTTAACATGAACGTGAATTTTACGTTTTTGCGTGAACGTGAATTTTACGTTTTTACGTTTTAACATGAACGTGAATTTTACGTTTTTGCGTTTTAACGTGAACTTGAATTTTACGTTTAACGTGAATTTTACGTTTTTTGCGTTTTAACGTGAACGTGAATTTTACGTTTTTACGTTTTAACATGAACGCGAATTTTACGTTTTTACGTTTTAACGTGAACGTGAATTTTACGTTTTTACGTTTTAACGTGAACGTGAATTTCACGTTTTTACGTTTTAACGTGAACGTGAATTTTACGTTTTAACGCGAATTTTACGTTTTTGCGTTTTAACGTAAGTTCTTATGATATACCTATTTAGGTATTTATTAAAAGAAGGACCTTCCTATCAACAATTTTGAATGATCAAGGGTATAAGCAAATGTTTACTTTTAATAAGGTAAAAGACTTTATTTGGATCTTTATTTTTAGAGAAGTATTAGCATTTGTAATTGTACTTACATAAATTTGATGCCTTTGTCTCAGTCTAAAGATATATCTATGTAAATTCTAGCAAATCCAATTTTTGTATGCCAAAGCAAAGTTTTTAACTTAGGAATAATTTTTTTATAAATTTGAAATAAACATAACGTTTTACTACTGTTTTAAAATATACGTACGTGCACTTTTGACTAGCGAAATGGGGGTCTATGTCTCTTCGTGTAGGAGGTAGAGGCAATTTTAGAACGAATCAGTTCAATTGACAAACCAATACTATTTAAAATATTTCCTGTATTTTTAAATTTAAAAATGTACCTGTTAAAAAAGCTTGTTTCCAAAATTTGATTTCTCAAAAAAACCTTAATGTTTCAAAATTCTTATTTGAAAATCTTTAGAGCAGTTTACTTTTTAAATTAATTTTGTACACATACAATTTTTCAATTTTAGTTAAAATATATATATATTTGGTATGCAGTTATTTTGAACTAATTAATATACAGTTTCGTAAAAAACTAATGACCCATTTTGGATACATCGAATTTTGAAAAAATGTACCAAAATAACGTGGGGTACCCTTCTGGAGCAATACAAAAATCTATCGGCTTAAGCAACACATAGATGCCTGCTTAAATATAAACCATATTTACATATATGTTGTTTATGCCCTCTATAAGGTCCGAGCTTTGTTGTCCACATTAATTTGTTAAAAATGAAGCAAAAAGTAGAATTTATGTAATATATGTAAATAAAAGCCATACATTTCATATTAAAAAAGATCCTGGTGTGCGATCTTATATAAACAAACACAAATTGGATGAATTAAATTAATTTGAAGTCAATATCTTCTATTGTTCGCGAGATTTCGAGAACCGAACATAATTGTTTAACAATGTTGCGTACTATTTTTTGTAGATTTTAATGTTTTATGAAAAAACTGACTGTTGGACTTTTATAAAAAAATCACTGTGAGATTAAATTAGTTTGAAGCCAATATTTTTTTAATTTTTGTAAAGGTATTTGAGTCGAAAGCAATTTTTTACTTTTAGTAATGTTTTTATTTATTGCAAGAAAACTGTCAATTCGATTTTTCTCAAAATTTAAGTGAAAGTTGAAAACAATATTTTTATTGCTAAAATATTCGAGGTGAAAAATATGTTTGTTCAGTTTTTTTGATTTATAAAAACCCGTTAATTTGATTTTTTTTTCCAAAAACTATACTAGTTTTGTATCGCGTTACAATATACATATAATATAAAATTTAATTCAAGTCTCTAGCGTTATTGGTTCGTGATATATTTAGGGTTAACCAAAGTTTTCACCTTTTTTTAAATTGCTTTGGTAAAAAAACCACCCACTCAATTTTTTTTAGAGTCCTTTCTGGAATTTAAGAACGCTTAACGCAAATCGGCTCTTACCCTTAATATCCAAATTTTAGGTCAATCAACCTAATGCCTTGGGGTGAAGGTACGGGCCAGGACGGAATCAGTGGACTCACTTTTTTCTACTTTTCTACCATTGAAATGTCATTTTTGATTCTTGAGTTCGACATTTTTTACGAATGCAAAACTTGCCTATATGACGCAAGTAAAAAAATTAATTTCAGACCATGATTTTCTAAATTGTGAAATTAAGTCATAAATTGACTTTAAATATCTGAAGAATCCTTCATCTTAACAAGGTTATAACACCAAGGTTGTGAAATAACATGAGTAATTATTATCATTGATATAATTTTGCGTTTAATGTTAAAAAATTATTGGTTAGTAAGTGGCACAAAAAAACTGCGAAATCGTATAAAAGAAAATTTCAAATCAATACAAAAATACCTACTTCGACACTACATTTACGAAAATAGGTATACTTACTAATAGTTAATAAGTTAAAAAAACTTCCAATTGGATTTTCCTAAGAGTCACACATCTTAAAATAGAAGAGCTGACAAAATTGTATTAAAGGTACCTACAACAGCAAACAGTATATGTTATACCTACCTATACCTACCTAAATATAAACTAATTTTTTTTTGTCTATGCCTAAGGTCCCAGCTTTATTGTTTAAATTTATTTATTAAAAATAATAAAACAAAAGGAGAATTGGAACATAAAAAGACACAAATTTCAATTATCAAATTAATCAAATTATCTGAACCAACATAAAGAATGCATTTTTGTTTTTATTTTAATTTTAAACTACATAGGTATTTATAAATACTGTACTAATCTCAAACAAAATGCTAAGTGTACGGATATTATAGCACTGTCCAGATACTAGTAGGAATTCCCTATGAAATTTCATAAATTACCTGCCTACCTACCAATATCTTTTATATCTAAAATTTGAATTTAAAATCAAACCCACATCCTGGAAAAAATCACCTACCAATTGATATTTATCTACAAAAAAAAAAACACCAGCCAAAATATACATAACTATAACCAAACGTATAACTATTCCAATGAAATTAACTGTCTCCCTTATTCTGCTGGCTGCTCATGGGAATGGAAATAATATTTTTCTCTCGGTCCCCGATACTACCGCCAACGACGCGACGGCGCGGCGGCGGCGTCCGGTCGCGCAAAAAAATGTCTGCCCATGAGAGTACTATAGTTTTCATATACAAAGGTTGTGCTATCCAAAAAATCCAACTATGAATTTTACGTTTTTACGTTCTAACGTGAGCGTGAATTTTACGTTTTTACGTTTTAACGTTTGCTAAGCATGGTCCAGAACCCAAAATAATATCGGTATCTAACATTTGCTAAGCATGGTCCAGAACCCAAAATAATATCGGTATCTAACATTTGCTAAGCATGGTCCAGAACCCTGGTGATGCCGGTGCACCGGTATTTAGCATAGATCAGAACCCTGGTGATGCCGGTGATGCCGGTGTTCCAGAACCCTCTAGTTACAACTACTACTAAGTTCCAGAAAATATCGATTGATACCGCAATTGCAGAAGATATGGATATTTTATATAAATATTCCCGGTAAACTATAGAACTTTATTATTTCCGCCTTTTATAATTCAATGTAAAATAATTCAATGCAGTATATTTTAGATAATACAGTAGTTAAGTTAATAGTTAAGGTATAACTATTGAAATAAACACAACATTCATTTATAAAAAACATGTACTCGTTCATATATACAAGTAAAGTCTAATCTAAAAAGCCTTAACCTTGTTAAACACTTTCTGCACACATCCTTTCTTGTTTTGGTTGTTACTGCCATCTATCTGTAACTTAGAGAAAAAGAAGGGAAAAACAAATTCACCACGAACTACCGGTATAACTTCTTCCGTTATTTATTGACAAACAAAAATGTTTTGCTAGAATTAATTTGAAATATAGGAGTATTTTTGTAGATATAAAAACGACAAGATGTTAGCAAAATTAAAAAAAAAAATTTATGAGAATTATTATTACAAATATTACAATGAGACTTTAAAAAACATAGCCTTCTTGGCTATCAATAAACAAAAATGAAAAATGTCGCATTTCCCGGAAATGATGTTTTTTTGTGTACTCTTCTCCGAGGTGAAAACATGTGTACACCGATACGAATTCAACACGCTATAAAAAATGAGAGTAAGAGGTTTCGAAGAGACGGAGACGAGGAAATTTGGTTCTCTCATTTAGTTTTTTCTCTCTGATTAAAGGACGACAGGAACACTTAGGTGGTGCATCATGACATTTTTCAGGATGGGTTGAATCAACAAATCGTATTCTTAATTCGTCGTCATTAGACCTTGTAATAAATAGGTTAGTGAAGTATTAAACAAAAAAAACAAGAAACAAGAACACTTACAAGTAAGACGCTTGAGCTATGATATCCTTTTCTGTTGAAATACAAATGTTTATTATCTGGAGGAGCAATTATTTTGACATAACTGCCGTCTATGCAGCCTAATACTCTAGGTATTTTTTTCCTTCTTCGGTCGTCGGTGTTTTAATCCCACTAAGGGACGACAGGAACACTAAGGTAGCTGAGGTAGCGGCTAATGCTGCCGCCGCGCTGGTAACCAACTGGAATGCCCCTACAAACTGCCCAAATGATGTGGCTGTGCAAAGAGTTACGAGCCCACAACCTTCAACTGCCGTAACTGCCTAAAGATGATAAAATCGGAAATTGTTCATTTGCGACATAGTCCGATTGGGATTTTGGAATTTGCCTCGCAAAAGAAAGTCAACGCCAATGACTTATGAACCCACACATTTTCAATCAATGGATCGAATTACGAGCTCTATTACATTAATGGTATAATTATAACCCAATCAATTTGTTACAATTTCTTTGACCAGAAGGCCTATGATGGCAAGGCCCAGGGTGTTAAATAAATAGCATCCATGTCCTAGGTGACGGAGAGTCATAGATCGAGAAAGAGTGAGAGAGGAATAGTAAAGCGGAAAGAGGAATACCGGCATCACGTACCTGCACGCAATAAACTTTATCGATTATTTTTCCTTACTTCGGCTTACGGAAATCGTCAGACTATGCATTATTCGTGAACGTTGAATTATTAACTTCAAAATGAAAAAAAAATAGCCACGCTCGAGAAAGTCGTGATGACGTTTTCTTTTTACAAGTTTATAACCCTGAAGTGCGCATACAATGCACTATATTTTATTGCAGGTCGTTTCCATAGATTTATACTCCACGTTCCTATAGCCAATCCATTTCTTATAATATGTACTCGCATTTCATTCATTTCATTCACCCCAAAAAATTATCTAATAAAATGTTCAATGCCACTTGAGTCTCAGATTACTTTTACGATGGTCAAGTGTATCTACTTATTCATGAAGGTTCAACGCACTGCATGCTGTGTAGTAAATATGCCTGAATGAATTTGGATACATTTGTGCATCATGAAAGGGGCATGCATATTGGTTATGATTTTGATGACATAGCAAGTATGCTGCCCGATTCTGTCATTTGTTTCCCATCAAATTAGAATGCAATATAATGTATTTATGTTTTAGTAATTATATGTATAGCTTTAAGTTCTTAGTGTGTAAGTAAATTATTTTTGTATAAATAGCCTAAGTTTGATTAAATAAAGGTCACTTTCAATTTGAGAGTCAAAGAAAGATATTCGGCTGATTAGCCTTCTTTTATTGCCTTAACAGATCGGCTCTTTAGCCATCATCCATAATCGGCTTGAGGAAGCCCATATCCTCCATAGTTTCTATAGGACAGGCAGGGCATCCTTTACATGGCGATCTTGCCAGTATTTTGTTTTAAATAAAATATTATGTCGTATAATCCTGAAGAACTTGACAGACTGTTCGAATATATGGATAGCCCATATCATCCGGGCGAGCCAACCGAAGACATACCACAATACATTGCTACTTCCAAAACAGCGGGTCCAAAGCCTTTAACGATTGAGGAGTACAAAAAAAGACAAATTATAAAACATCAGCCGGAACAGCAGGAACAACAGCAGCACAAAAGAAAACGCGCTGGGCGCAAAGTAAAAACTAGACAGGAAGTTGGCAATCTGTACAGATTAGCTGGATTAGCCAACAAAGAACAAAGAGAGCATTTCATCGAACAAGCAAGAAATTTGCAGCGACAGGCAAACAGGAAAAATAATAAAAACCAAAAATAAACAAAAAAAAAAAAAAAATTTTTTTACACAAATGGGAGGAAAATCATCTAAAGAAGAGGTGATTGTTAATGCCTCAAACAATAATAATAATAACACTCTAGTTAGTTCAAACCTGTTATTTATAGATATTTTAATTATTATTTTAATTATATTCATAATCCACCTTTCTTTCAAAATTTTTAAATTTTATTTTAGAACTAACGTACAAAAAATTGTAAATAATGAAATTAAAAATATAACAATATAAGAAAAAAGAGAAATTTTGAACAAATACGAATTTTATTGATTTAAAAATATGTTGAACACTAAAAAAATATTAAAAGAAATAGTAGCAAACTTTAATAAAACTCCAACAAGAAAATATTCTCAAAAATATTTAAACGAAAAAAGAGATGAAATATTAAAATTCACCTAAGGAAACAAATCAGCAGGCATTGAAAACAATTATAGATAATTTGTTGGTCAGATTGAAACAAATATTAGATGATAAAAGGAAACTATTAGATACAGAAAACATAGGCGAAGAATATATTGAAATTGATCAAAAATTAATCGAAGAAGAAATAAATAAACTAGAATTAAAAATGGCAAAATTCGACATTTTATCGAGTATAAAAATTATCCCAGAGTATGAAGGGAAGCAGAAAAACTGACAAATTTTTTAAATTTAGTAGACTATGTTGACAGCTCTCTTAGTGATGAAAATGAGAAAAAACAAGCTCATACATTTGTTTTAGGAACAAAACTAACCGACAAAGTTAGGAATAAACTAAATACTGTTAAAGAACCCGAAACAATCAAAGAACTGAAAGAAATCTTTATTCAACTTTTTAAAAGTAAAAGAAATTCTCTTCAAATAATTTCACAACTCTCCACTATGTAGTACCCGTGGCATGATGGTTAGTGCGTTGGACTGTAACCCAAGCCCGCTCCCAAAAACACAGGAGCGGAGCAAAATAAAAAGAGGCCATCAGCAGTGACAGGCCCAATGTCCGAGGGCCCATCGACTTCGGCTAAGGCCAAACAACAGCAACAACAACAGCTACAACCAAGGCAGCAGGAGCAGCAGAAACAGCAGCAGCAGCAGCAACATCAACAACAGCAACAGAAGCAGCAGCAGAAACAGCAGCAGCAACACCAGAAACAACCACAGGCCAAGAAGGAAAAAGTGCCACCCATAAGGACCCATAGAGTTGACCTGGACGACATAAAACAGGTATGTAAGTCGGCCACTAAGGGCAATTTTTTCATTAAAATCCTAAACGAAAAAGAAAAGAATTATTCGGTCCAGTGCTTCTCACTGGCCGAATACAACTTAGTAAAAGGGTTACTGAAAGAGGCCACAGCTGAGTTCTTCAGCTTCACGCCTAAAAGTGAAAAATTTCAGACGGTCCTCCTGAAGGGCATAAGTTCCTGCACGGAACCGGAGGCGCTCTTAAAAGAGCTCCGTGAAAAAGCCACTGACGGTCTCGATTTTATCGGGGTCAAGCCTTTCACCACGGTGAAGTCCAGACGAGGGGGTTACAGGCTGCCAATGTTCCTCGTAACATTATCGCCCCAAAGTAGTTTTGAGAGTGTGAGGAAAATCGACCGCCTCGACTATCAATCCGTACACTGGGATAAATTAAAAAGGCACGACGACATTTTGCAATGTACGAAGTGCCAGAGGTTCGGCCATGCCGGAGCCAACTGCAATATGCAGTTGCGCTGCGTCAGGTGCTCTGAAACCCACATCAAGGGAGAGTGCAAGCTGGGGAATGAGCGGGTTGAGGATTTGACCCAGCTCAAGTGTGTCCTTTGTGGAAACCAAGGGCACCCGGCTAGCTATAGGGGTTGCCCTAAGGTCCAACAAATCAAACAAAAACAGGCCAGTCAAAAAGCCGAAGAAAGTCGAACAGTTCGACAGGCTCCTACACAAAAATTCGTGGATCCCAAATTTTCCTACGCCCAAATGGTGTCAGGGAATGGGAACACGAGACAGGCTCCACCAACGGTTGCCCCAAAGGCCCCTGTGCCTAAGGCACCAGAGGTGCAACCTGACATTGTAGCCTTGTTGTTGAACATTCAAGGTCAACTTACAGGACTGCAAAGTCAGATAAAGGAGCAAGGAAAAAGGGTAGACCATCTCTACTCTTTGTTGCCTGGCCTGGCGCAATTTAGACCATAATGGGCGCGCTGCCGGAGACGCGCCTAAAAGTCCTAGCTGTGAATGTAAATTCACTGATTAGGATAGAACGAAGAGCCAATATGTTGCAATTGTTGAAAGACTACAGTCCCGATGTGTTTATGGCTAGCGAAACTAAGCTAAACCACAAACACAAATTGACTCATAAAAATTACAATATCGTAAGAAGAGACCGGCCCGACTCCACTCAAGGGGGCGGTGTCGCTCTCTTTATACGAAAAGGCATTAATTATAAAGTCATATACAACAATGAATTGCGAAAGCTCAAGACGCTAGAAGTTTGCGTTGTATGCATCTCTCTCACTCAAGGGAAGCGGATGTATATGATTGCGGCTTATGCGGCTGGAGCTCCGCAGGTTACGTACTTTGCTTCAGAACTCGATATTCTTTTTAGGGAACTTAAACTGAGCTTGGAAGAAAACTATTTCATCTTGGCCGGTGATTTGAACGCAAAACATGAAGATTGGGGAAATCAACATAGTAATCCCAGAGGTAACCATCTTTTTAATTTGATGAATCTTTACAGCGTTGAATATGGCGTCGACCTGCTGGCTACTGAAAAGCCATCGTATCCAAGAACCGGCTCCTTTCTGGATCTTTTGCTGTACGACACCAGACTGACAGTTACAGACAAAGTGGGTAATCACCCTCGAAACTGCTTACAGACAGTCGAGTACGACAGTGATCACTGCGGACTGGCTGTTGTAATGCAGATTCCGAACGAACGCGTGGAGTTGGAGGAATACGTTGCAACGCATTCTTACAATTACAGTAAGATGCGCTGGCCTCGTTTCACCAACGCCCTAGCGAGAGAACTTCGTTCGAGTGACATAGCCCCACCAAACAACAGAAACCTGACAAATACAGAAATTGACCAACATTTACAACAGATGAATGAAACAATAAAACGAACAATGGAACGGACAATACCAAAGTACAAAGAACGGGACCAAATGGACGCTTACAGAAACTCGACTATTGACGCACTACGTAAGCACAAGAGTGGCTTACTGACAAGACTCAAAAACTTGTACAGACGACTTACAGACACACGACTTGGAGGTTAGGACACTGAAGTCGTCAATAAAAAATGTCAATGTGTTGATTAAGGAGAACTACAGGTTATCAATTAACAAGTACTGGGACCGCAAGATCCGGTCAGTTAATTCCAGTGACCCTAGTATGTTCCCTAAAATCAACAAGATATTCAGGAAAAAAACGACAATGACCTTCCGTGTCTGAAACTCCAAAGAACTGAAGAGAACAGAGACGTACTCAGGACAGCGCAAATAGATCCAGAAGAAGCCATCTTTGACGATGACTTTTTTATAATTGAAGATCCGAAGGAAAAAGTGGAGGCGGTGGGAGCTGCTTTCCAGCAAGTGTACAAGGTGAATGCTAGCACTCGCCCCAACCACGACCTGGAAAACAGAGCCCTACTTAATCATTTTTACCTTCGAAATGATATGACACACTGGCGATCTGAGAACCGCGGTTTCATGCGCTTCAATGACGATTCCTTGGCAAATGCCATAATCGCCGAGCAAACGGGTCCAAGTCCCCTGTTAGTGACGAAGGTTGAGCTTCAGCTCATCTTCAACTCAATAAAAAATAAAAAGTCAGCAGGTGTCGATGGTATATCCAACGTTGTACTAAGACATTTACCGATGGAGGCAATTGACATTTACACCACACTCTTCAATAATGCACTGAATAATGCATATTATCCAGTGCATTGGAAGACCGCTGTGGTTCATCCTCTCCCGAAAAAGGGAAAGGACAACTCCAACCCGTCAAATCTTCGGTCGATAAGTCTTCTTCCGAGCATCAGCAAAGTTTTCGAAAAGATCATCAATAGGGCTCTGACTAAGTGGGCTGCGGACAACAAAATAATTCCGGATAAACAGTTCGGGTTCAAGGCGGGTCATGACACAATTCATGCTGCGTCTAAACTCGTTTCTGATATCCAATGGAATAAAACAAAACAACAATGCACAGGTGCTGTTCTGGTTGATTTGGAAAAGGCCTTTGACACCGTATGGTTAGAGGGTCTTTACCTAAAACTGAGCAGGCTTGGCATAAGCAAGCCATTGTTGTATATACTTTATGATATGCTTAACGGTAGAAAGTTTGTTGTCAAAAGTGGCAATGTAACTTCTACCACAACATTCTTAATTAAAAATGGTCTTCAACAGGGAGCGGTGAATTCGCCGATTCTCTTCAGCATTTACACCAGCGATCTGATAGGTAGTCTTACAAAGGCAATTGCGTACGCCGACGATCTTATTGCGTACAGAACGGCCCGAAAGGTTGAGGTTATTAGAATTCTCTTGCAGCGTGATTTCGACAAGATTCAGCGATATTGCGACGACTGGAAACTGAAAATAAATGTCCATAAGTCGGAGACAATTCTGTTCCGGACTCCGTTGGCTAGGGCCACGAGGGATACGTGCAAGAATTGGCGCAAGATGGTTATCGTTGATCTTCACGGGCAGCCATTAGCGAGCAAAAGTGTAGTGAAGTACCTCGGTATCTGGTTAGATCAGTATTTATATTTCGATAGACATATAAATGCTGCTCTGACCAGGGCCAGAGGAGCCTTCGCTCTGACGAAACGGCTGTTTTTTAGCAGTCGGCTTGACCCCAGAGTGAAGGTAATTTGCTACATGGCCCTCATACGGCCGATGATCGTTTATGGTTGTCCTGTGTGGTTCAACGTTGCCCCTTCCCAGATGGAGAAGTTTCGGGTGTTCGAGCGGCAGTGTTTACGACGCTGTACCGGCTTATATCGAACAGCCGAATCTTCTTACGTGCACTACTATTCCAACGAGGTCCTATACAACGGGGCTCGAATCAACAGAATTGACAATTTCGTGATAAAACTCGTTCGAGGTCACATTGCGAGAGCTATGTCTTCGACCAACAATTTAATTTTCGGGGCGTTCTACCCGAACGACGAATATTTTGAAAGTGCACGCTTGAGCGGCTTCATTCCACCAGAGGCATTCCTCTTTTTAGATAGATGCGGTCTGATACAGGATAGATTGGCAGTTCCGTTAATCTACCACGTCAGACGACGAACCGTGGATAGGCGACTCCTGTACAATCGGGACGTCATGGCACAAGGCGGAGCAGAGCTCCTTCGGTTCAGTAGGGCTGTGTCCGAACGGGACCGAACTGATAGGGTGAAGCAGGAGAACCAGTTTTGGTGGCTTCAATCTGTACTTGATAGTGAGTAGTCGGGATGGGGTTTTAAGCCTTGGCCGGCTTACATACTTGTTTTATAGTTTTAGGGTTTAGTTTTAAGTAGAATAGGCATGGTGGCACAAAAAAAAAAACATACAAAAAAAAATACAAAAAAGGAAAATACAAAAAAATACAAAAAAAAAAAAAAAAAAAAAAAAAAAAAAAAAAAACATGGAATAATCAAAAAAAAAACACAAAAAAAAGACAAAATATGAAAAACAAAAAACATTAGATAGTTAGATTTGCTGCTGTGGTTGTTCTAGTTTTAAGTAGTTTTTAGGTAGAATAGGTAGTTTTAGTTAGCTTTAAGTTTTATATTAAGGACCTTATTTTAAGTAGTTTTTAAGTAAGTTTAAGTGACATTAGTTTTTTCTAAATTTTCTAATGAAGACAAAAATAAATAAAATGAATTGAAGTTAAATAGATCTTAGGGCCGAAAGGCATTAGCATTAAGTATTATTGTTTAACTTAGAGTGTCCGTATGGGACCAGTAAGTTAGTTGTAAGTTATGGATAATTAGGCTAGTTTTATGAATTTTTGTCTATCTTTAAGATAGTCTTAAGAATGAATTAATAAAAATGAATTTGGAAAAAAAAAAAAGTGCGTTGGACTGTCATGCCAGAGGTCTTGGGTTCGATCCCTGCCTATGCCATCTAAAGTTTTTTTTTCACGGGTACTGCCTCTTAGGAGAAATTGACAAATTCTCCAAGAGTAATTCTTGTCATGAAAAAGTGCTTTCTCAAATTAGCCGTTCGGATTTGGCATATAAACTGTAGGTCCCCTCCATCCCTGACAATAGTACTCGCACACAGGAATGGTTGAGAGTTGTAAGTCACTAGGCCCTAGTTCTCAACGGACTGTTGCGCCACCCAATTTATTTATTTATAACTCACCACTATACAACAAAATTCAAGCACAACTACTACCTTTGCAACAAAAATAGAAACTCTGGTATCAGAGCTCACTTCACTGCAATTGTAAGAGCTAGGAGATGAAAGTAGGGAAGCGATCTGTAAAATGAATGACCAATTAGGTTTAAATGCATTCAAAAATGGGCTGCAACAACCAACAAAGTCAACGGTCTTCTCGGCTAGACCGAAAACACTCAATGAAGCAATTCAATTAGCAGCAGAGTTAGACTCGTCTAATGAGTTTGCACAAGTTAATCATTTCAGAGTAAATAACTCCAGGGGAAACAATTATCAAAATTTTAATAGGAACAATAGCAACAGATTTAGTAGATCAGGTAATCAAAACAACAATACCAGGTCCAACACAAGATATAATAGCAATAGAAATAACAATAACAGTTACAATAGTAGTAATAATATCAACAATATGAGATATTATAATAACAATAGATATAGCAATAATAGTAATAACAGATTCAATAATAATAGATATAATAATGCAAACAACAATGCACAAAACCCAAGAACAATAAACTATATTGAAGGTTCGGAAAACACACAAAGAGTCTCCGAAGCCCAGAGAGACTCAGACCTCAGTTTAGAAAACAACCAATAAAGGCAATCCTGAATCTTAACCTCCATTTTACAAATTATATAATAGCTCAAACTGACATAACAAAAAAAGATCAAAAGTTTTTAATTGATACAGGTGCTGATATCTCAATCCTGAAGAGAAGTAGCTTAAATTCAGAAAATAACATAAATATAACAGATAAAATAACGATTAAAGGAGTCACAGATTCGGAAGTATGTTCTATAGGTTCAATACAAGGGCAATTAAGAATCGAGGGCGAGCAGATCGATCAAAAGTTCCAAGTGGTGAATGACAGTTTCCCAATCAATACGAATGGTATTCTAGGAAGAGACTTTTTGATAAAAAACAATTGTAAAATAGATTATGAAAACTTCACCCTATCTATTTTATTCAAAAATGATGAATTCATTTTCCCAATGTTCACACAGCTTCCTAAATCACAAAATATTATTTTACCTGCAAGAACACAATCACTACATCCAATAATTCTTGAAGTACCGGAAGTGCTCAATCAAGAAATACAAAATGGAGTTTTTATCGCGAATTCAATTATCCCAGCAAAGGGCATCTCTCAAATAGCATTTTTAAACACTTTAGAGCATGACGTAACTTTAAAACCATTCAAGCCAGATGTAGTCCCACTCACTCATTTTCATGTTATTGATCTAAAAAAAAATTTTGAAAAGAACATAAAAGAAAATCAATATGAAAGACTAATAAAGGAACTAAATATCGACATATCAGATATTAAAGCAAAACATTCCATTTTAGACATATGTAAGGAATTTGCGGATTGTTTCCATCTAGATGGAGATATATTGACAGTAAATAATTTCTACAAACAAAGAATTTCTATGACAGACAACAATCCTGTTTACATTACAAATTATAGACTCCCCAATGGACAGATAGAAGAAATCAACCAACAAGTAGATAAACTTCTTGAAGATAACATAATTGAACCTTCAGTTAGCCCATTTAACTCACCTTTGCTCGTGGTACCGAAGAAAGACTCCCAGGGAGAAAAGAAATGGCGTTTAGTTGTGGATTTCCGTCAGTTGAATAAAAAATAATAGACGATAAATTTCCCTTGACAAGACTGGATGATGTACTAGATACACTAGGCAGAGCTAAATACTTTTCCACCTTAGATTTATCTAGCTCCTTCCATCAAATAGAATTGGATGAAGAATCTAGACCAAAAACAGCATTTTCAACACCCCGTGGACATTTTCACTTCAATAAGTTACCGTTTGGACTAAAAATATCAACAAATAGCTTCCAACGTATGCTATCTGTAGCCTTAACAGGTCTTAGCACAGAGGCTTTCCTATATGTTGACGATATAATTATATTCGGCTGTAGCCTGAATCATCACAACAGTAGCCTTATAAAGATTCTTCAAAGGCTCAGAAAATACAATCTCAAACTGAACCCCAAAAAATGCAATTGGCTGCAAACGCAGGTAACATATCTTGGACATTTAATAACAAATGAGGGAATAAAACCAGATCCACAAAAGTATGAAGCTATTACTGCATATCCAACACCAAAAAATGCAGAGGAAGTCAAAAGATTTGTAGCGTTTTGCAACTATTATAAGAGATTCATAAAAGACTTTGCAACAGTAGCCAGACCACTAAATATGCTATCTAAAAAGGGAGTAGAATTCATTTGGAGCGAAGAATGTGAAAATGCCTTTATCACTTTGAAAAACAAGCTTATAAATCCACCTATCCTTAAGTACCCAAATCATGAAGAGACCTTCATAATAACAACTGATGCTTCGAATCTTGCCTTAGGAGCAGTACTATCACAAGGTGAGATAGGTAAAGATCTCCCAATTTCATATGCCAGTAGAAGTTTAACCAAGCATGAGCTGAATAAACCAATAATCGAGAAGGAACTGCTTGGCATACATTGGGCAATAAACTACTTCAGACCATACGTATATGGAAGAAAATTCACTGTGGTAACAGATCACAGACCATTAGTAAGTCTCTTTACACACAAAAATCCATCATCAAAGTTAACAAGGATAAGATTGGATCTAGCAGATTACACATTTAATATTATTTATAAACAGGGATCAATGAACACAAATGCTGATGCGTTATCACGTATCAAGCTTGATTCTGAAATATTAAAAGAAATGATCCCAACTTCAAATGTGAATATTATGACTAGATCAAAGTCAGCTAAAATAACAAATGAAAATCTAAAAAACCAAAATGTTAAAAATATAGAGTTGAAAACGAATGATACACCTATATACATTTGGGAATGTGCTTCCCTAACAGAAGTTAAAAATAATAAAAAATTAAAATTCAAAAAAGTGCTACAAAAACATGAAGTACATCAGCGAAAATCCTCATATAAACTAAAGTTTAATTCAGGAGAAGCCTGTACAAAAATTCATGTAAACACTACAGATGTGGTAATAGAATACAGTGATAATCCGAATCTCGATTTAGGTCTGATCTTGGAGAAACTGGTATTCAGAATGAATAAAGAAGATATTAACCAATTAGCAATTGCTAATAATGACGAAATATTCAAGCACATAAGTATATATGAATTTAAAAAATTGTATAATAAATTACAACAAAAAATTGAAAGAAAAGCACGATTAAAAATAATGATATATATTCCCCCAATAAGAGTTATTGATGATAAAGAGAAAGAAAAGATAATAGAGAATTTTCATAATACACCACATGCCGGTGGGCACTCAGGCATAAAAAGAACGATAAATAAAATAAAACAAAGATATTGTTGGAAAAATTTAAACAAAATGGTGAAGAAATACGTTAATGAATGCATAATATGTGCACAGAGCAAACAAATCAGGAATACAAAAGAAAGATTGGTATTAACAGAGACACCAACAACAAGTTTTGAAGTAGTAACAGCAGACACCGTAGGTCCACTAAGACCTTCAAACGACTTTAGATATTTACTCACTCTACAATGTGAATTAACAAAATACGTCGAAGCTATTCCTATTAAAAGCAAAGATGCAAACACTGTAGCAAAAGCATTGGTAGATAATTTCCTTCTTAGGCACGGTAGTTTCAGAACATTAAGAACAGACATGGAGACAGAATTTATCAACGAAGTAATGAAAAACGTTTACACATTATTTGGGATAAATCACATAACATCAACACCCTATCATCACGAAACATTAGGATCTATAGAACGAAACCATAGAGTATTAAATGAATATCTAATTGCCTTTGCAAAAGAAAACAATTGGCATGAGTGGATTCCATATTTTGTCTTTAGTTACAATACAACACCACACTCTAGCATAGGCATATCACCCTTTGAATTGGTTTATGGAAAATTAGCTAAACTACCAGAAGACTTAGCTCATAACATAACAAGCCCTATATATAACATTGATGATTACAGTTTATAATTAAAATTTAGATAAGGTCAAATGAGAATAATAGCTAAAAGATTATTAGATAAAAGTAAAATAGAAAGAAAGGAATTAGTCGATAAGATTGCCAACCCATTACAATTAAATGTAGGAGATAAGGTATATTTAAAAGTAGGAAATAAGAAAAAATTAGAAAACCCATATAAAGGACCATACGAAGTAATTGAATTAAAGGGTGTAAATAGTAAAATTAAGATTAATAATGAAACCAAAGAGGTACATAATAATAATAGATTAAAAAAATAAACAAAAACAAAAAAAAAATGTTTTTAAATCAACATTTTTTTTTTTCTCTAAAAGAGTGAGGATGAAGTGCGCATACAATGCACTATATTTTATTGCAGGTCATTGCCATAGATTTATACTCCACGTTCCTATAGCCAATCCATTTCTTATAATATGTACTCGCATTTCATTCATTTCATTCACCCCAAAAAATTATCTAATAAAATGTTCAATGCCACTTGAGTCTCAGATTACTTTTACGATGGTCAAGTGTATCTACTTATTCATGAAGGTTCAACGCACTGCATGCTGTGTAGTAAATATGCCTGAATGAATTTGGATACATTTGTGCATTATGAAAGGAGCATGCATATTGGTTATGATTTTGATGACATAGCAAGTATGCTGCCCGATTCTGTCATTTGTTTCCCATCAAATTAGAATGCTATATAATGTATATATGTTTTAGTAATTATATGTATAGCTTTAAGTTCTTAGTGTGTAAGTAAATTATTTTTGTATAAATAGGCTAAGTTTGATTAAATAAAGGTCACTTTCAATTTGAGAGTCAAAGAAAGATATTCGGCTGATTAGCCTTCTTTTATTGCCTTAACAGATCGGCTCTTTAGCCATCATCCATAATCGGCTTGAGGAAGCCCATATCCTCCATAGTTTCTATAGGACAGGCAGGGCATCCTTTACAACCCACCTACTTCTTATCGTCAATCGAAAATTGTCCGATTAGTGGAATATACACTTTTTAGCATATAACTAACTTACCCTACCTTAATCTGACGCGCTCGAGAATTTCAGATGATCAATTTTTTTACTAATCTGATCCTTTATCCTTGAAGCGCGGCCACATATACGGGGTTAATACTGGGTGGAGGTATTTAATGGGGTACTAGGTATCTCCTTGTATGTTAGGTTCCCGCGTTTTAGTGATTCCCAAAATCCCTTCTTGGGCTCCCCTACTACTATTTCAAATAACAAGCTTTAAAACACTAACTGATGTGTTTTTTCAGCAACAAATCAAAACAAAGCTTATCGAAGTCGATTTGACAAAGCCGTTCACTTGATTCGACGACATGCTTAGAATCTCATTCATGATTAATTAAGGTTCGTCGTGGTCTTATCTGCTCAGATCAATTACGAAGGTAATGGATTATAAATTTTTTGTTTTTTATTTTTTGTAGCATTTTTAGCAAATAATAAAAAAAACAAGTAAGCTGCTTCAAGTAGATTTTATTTTTTTTTATTGAGGCATACGTTCAGTTCAACATACATAATTAAGAACTTAATATTTTTAATTCTTATTCTTCTCATCACATCCGTATGTACGAGTATTCCTTCGCGATTTCATGTGGTTAACAACATTAGCTAGAAGTTCTTTCTCTTCATATTCAGTCAGAGTTAAAACACAAGGTAACTTTAAATTGCAAGATGATTTTTAGCTATGAGAAGGCTCATGAGTCTTCATTGTAATTCTTTTATGGTTTCAAAAAGTCCGTTCAAGACTAATTGTTGATGCTAATTACGACTCTGAACTCTTATTTTATTAACATGTGCTCAAAGTAAGAAATACCCGTTTTCAACATTATTTTTGTATTTTTTTTTAATATATTACAAGAACTTGATCTTATTATCTTAAGACTACAAGTTCGTAATAAGAAATAGTAAACATTTGTAAACGGAAAATTTGGATAATCATCACATTTTTTTTGAAAAAAAAAACAACTTTATGAATTAAGATAGCCTCAAAAAGCCTTATATGTTTATGGGTGCTTTTGAATTAAAAAAAAATAATATCTCAAATCCATTGAGTAATTTTGGAGTCGGGATTGATTTGAAGATGTTAACTGTGTTTATGCATGTAAAAACAAATTAAAAATTGACTCTTATAGTGTTTTTCGGCATTGCTTTGGCTTAAGAAGATATGATCATGTTTCGTATACAATACTTCTATTGTTTAAAATTCAAAGAACTCGGCAACCAAAAAAAGTAAGAAAAGTACCGTTTTCCAGAAACTATGGTCATCCGTTATGTGCAGGTTTGCGAATTCCAAACGTTTTCGTCGGTTTACTTCGCTTATAAAGGGTTTTATTCGTGGAACTCTTCCATGAAATCCCTGGGATCTTAACACTCTGCGCACGGCTTCTGGATGAATTGTCTTGCCTGATGTTTTCGCAATATCTTCCGCTAATTTTGGGGCACTTACACGGGGATTTCTGGTGACTTTTTTAATGACACTTCGGATGTCGCGACTACTGAGTTTTTTTGGGCGGCCAGAACGAGGATTATTTGAGACGTGACCTCTATCTCTATAATTTGTAATTATGGTCTGAACTGTTGCTCGACTTTTATCCACTATTTTAGCAATTTCACCGTAACTTTTTTTCTCATTGTTAAGTCTTACGATCAGATTTCGTATTTCGACCGGTATTTCTTTTCGCGTCGACATTTTCACAAAATTTATTTCAAATGAAAGTATGATCGTTATAGAAGACAAGGTAAAACTGATTTATAATTTCAAAAAAATTCCTTTGATGCAAAAAAATAACATTTTTTTGTAGAGAACGGCGGAAAAGCAGATGTATGTAGACTTTCGTGAGATGGTTTTTTTTGTTTTTTTTTGTTATTTTAAGTGAATTGTTGAAGAAAAATTAAATCTTTTTGTTCTATTTTAGTTGTTAAGCTGTAAATATTCTAAATAATAAAAAATATCACTGAAATTTTGCCTATTATTGATGATTTTGCATTTTTCAAGGGTGTATGTAGACTTTCGTGACTGACGTTCATATATTATAACTTTCTCTTCTTATCTTTATTTCTCTCTCCTTTCTATATGTATTCATTACTTGCATTTTTCAATTTATGAATAATGTATATTTCACTCTTAATTTTCTTATCTTCTCCCATTTTTTTTCAGTATTTTTTTATTCTTTTTATTATCAATTTTTTTAATAGATATTGAATATATTACATATTATTTACATACCATATTATGTACAGTACATACATATATACATATTTTCTTTAAATTAAAACAGTACCTTAATATGTATAATTTATTAAACTTCAGAAATTTATAAAATGTATATTTTATTGTGTAAGCTTTATGAAATTTAAATCAAACTAAACTTAGCACAGGGATTAAGTTTTTGTTGTACTTTGGGCTTTTGCGTGAACCATTTAGTTCATTCCCTTCTTTAGTTTTAAGTTTTTTTTTTTAGTTTGTAAACGTAAAAACTACATATGGTGGTAGTTTCTAGTTAACGAATGTTAACCACTCACTCACTGGGTCATATGCAAAAAGATGAGTTCAAGCTCTTTACTCACTTTTCTGAGAACTTTCTTAGAGTGGTATGCAAAAAAATACCTGAAACACCCTCAAATTCCATTTAAGGTGAACTCTCTCAAATTCCATTTGAGGTGAACTCTCTCAACTTCGCTATCGGTGAATACATGTGAGTGGTGGGAAAAAAATCAAAATGGGGAATTTTGCAAAATTTGATATTTTTCAGAGCAAAACCTTTATAATGAAGAAAATACAAGGTTACTTAAATGAATAAAAAGTAAGTCAAATTGCGATGAAAGCGGTGTAACAATAATTATAGATTTATTTTATTGTCTGCGTTTCCATTTTAGATGCTACCCATTACATACCATAATGCACGAAGCGACTTCCATCAAGAAATCTGGAAAACAAAGTAAACAAGGCGCTAATTTACAGGTAAGTTTACATATTTATATCATATTTCTCTTAACAAAATAATATCAATGTTTTTTTAACGATAGACGCTGCCCATTGTGTTTGTGTGTACATCTCAACGGTCATAGCTGCCGCAGGCGTTGACGGTGGAGGTGTCACCATCTCTACCAATAGTCAAACGCATTCAATGCAACAAAACCATCAGCAACAACACCACCAAGTCAATGTTGCAAGTGGAAGTTTTGCCATTCAATAGTCCACAGCTAACGCCCTTCTCCCAGCAGCTGAGTGTTGGTGTTGAAACGACTGTTAACAGCAACTGCCAACTCGGCCTTTTCATCAGCTGCCAAGAAATAAAATGCAAGCCGCTAAAACAAAACGACACAACAGCGCGCAGATATCAATTGTGTAAGTACGAATCGAAACATTCATATCGTGGTAAATCCAAGCTTGTAGCACCAAATGTCTCACTATCTTGCAGCCACTAAAGGACGATAGGGACACTTAGCTGGCTGACACAGACGACGTAGATTAAGTAGATTTTGAAGCAACCTGCTGAGAGAATATAGCACCTCCTAAATGAAGGGAGTCGGAAATACTTGGTAAGTTTTCTGAATGGAAATTCAAAAAATAATCTCATACTATTTTAGAATATGCAAAATAGAAGAATTCCCTAAATTCATTATGCCTATTGCATCACCAGAACTAAGTGCATTTTGCACAGAACTATCTGGAATCACACATACGAACGTCGACACAGGAAATTCTCTACAAATTGCCTAATGATGTTGCAAGAGTGGCTGCGCATAGAGTTACAAGCCCGCTACCTTCACACGCCAAAAATGTCAAAAATAATAAAATCGGAAATTGTGCATTTGTGACATGGTCCGATTGGGATTTTGAATTTGCTTCGCAAAAGAAAATCAACGCAAACGACTTAATAAGCCAACATTTTTCAATCTATGAATCGACTTAAACCACAAACTTTGAAAGCACTAATTAATATTTTTTTTAGCAACCAAACAAAACGAAGTGCTATTGCAACAAATCATACAATTTGAACCGATGACATGCTTAGAATCTCATCCATTGATAATCTACTTTCGTCGTTTTGCAGCTAGTTTTAAATAAAGTTATAATTTCTTCAAAATTGTATGTAATTTAGTATAATTTTTGTTTTTAAAATTCAATGCTATTATTTATTTTGAATAACAAAACAGAAAACTAGATGTTAAAATGTATCTTAGCTTATGAGTAATTAAAAAAAATATTAAATATTTCCCAGAAAAACACTTCTTTTTGGTTTTCCTAAATTTTATCTACTCAAGACAAATATTAAATTAGTAAATTATAACTTTTTATTTGTAGGTACTGAATTTTTGTCAAATAATAAATAATAAATCAGCATCACGGCTAAATTCGGCAACATTAGACTGATATGCGCGCACGCCCCCACAGATGAGAAGGATGACAACACCAAAGATATGTTCTTCGAGCTCTTAGACAAAATATATGAGCAGTGTCCTAGCTACGATATTAAAATTGTCCTGGCGATTTTAATGCCAAGCTAGGAAGGGAAGACATCTTTGGTGGAATAATCGGGAAAAACAGCCTTCACGACAACACTTCCGACAACGGATTCAGGCTCATAGATTTTGCTGCGGGGCGAAACGTCATGGTAGCCAGTACGCGTTTTCCACACCTCAACATCCACAAAGGAACTTGGAGATCTCCAGATCAATCTACCGTCAACCAGATTGACCATATTGCGATCGACGCCAGACACGCTTCCAGCATCATGGATGTCCAAACTTTCCGAGGAGCTAACATCGACTCGGACCACTACCTTGTTGTAGCCAAGGTAGCACTTCGGGTTTCCAGACCCAAGGCAAAACAGGGAGATGCTGGGAAAAGGTACAACGTCGAACGGCTACAATCGCAAGAGATCGCCAAATCCTTCTCCGACCGAGTTACAAGTAACCTCTCTAGAAGTTCTCTGCCGCCAACACAATGTATCGAAAACCAGTGGTAACATTGCCAAGACGCACTCAGAGAAGCCGCCTCTGACGTGCTGGGTTTCAAGCAACTACCAACAAGGAACCCCTTGTTTGATGAGGAATGTCGGCAGGCAAATGCAGCCAAACAACAGGCCGCAAAGCGGCGCTGCATAAAAGGACAAGAGCTGCTCATGAGCTCTATGAGCAGAAGAAGCGAGAAGAACACCGACTTCTCAGAAGGAAAAAGAGAGAGCATGAGAAGCGTTCGGTCGAAGATGTTGAGAGGTTCAAAAGCAGGAATGAAGTTCGAAAGTTTTACGAATAGGTGAAACGAAATTCACAAGTACATAAACCTAGAACCGAAGGCTACAAAGACGAAAGTGGAAACATCATAGTGGAACCGCAGTCAATGCTGAGGATATGGAAGGACCACTTGTGCAGACTGTATAACGGCGACGACGAACCGAATTCCGCTGTCAGGCAGGATGATCCATTCAACATAGACGACGAAAGCCAACAATCCCGTCCTCCCGACTTAGACGAAGTAAAGATTGCTATATCTAAGCTGAAGTATAACAAAGCCGCTGGAGCGGATGGCTTGAATGCGAGCTCTTTAAAGCAGCTGGAGATAAGTTGGTTAGGAGCATGCACCAACTTATCTGTAAGGTATGGTCGGAAGAAAGCATGCCCGATGAATGGAACCTCAGTATTGTTTGCCCGATCCTGAAAAAAGGAGACCCTCTAAACTGCACCAATTATAGAGGAATCAGTCTACTTAACATCGCTTACAAAATCTTCTCTGCCGTAATATGTGAACGGCTAAGCCCATCGTCAACAACCTGATAGGTCCTTATCAGTGTGGTTTTAGACCAGGAAAGTCCACAGTCGATCAAATATTCACATTACGGCAGATCCTGGAAAAACCCAAGAACACCAAATCGACACCCACAATCTTTTCATCGATTTCAAGGCCGCATATGACAGTATCTACAGGGGCGAGCTGTATAGAGCCATGTCTAGTTTTGGCATCCCTGCCAAACTCGTCTGTTTGTGCAGGATGACCATGGAGAATTCACGCTGCTCCATAAAGGTTGGAAACAACTTAACAGAAACTTTCGATGTCAAAAAAGGGTTTAGACAAGGTGATGCGCTGTCATGTGATTTTTTTAACATCGTACTTGAAAGAATAGTGCAAAGCTCACATGTCAACACTAGAGGCACTATCTTTCAAAAGTCTGTCCAATTACTAGCATATGCTGATGACATTGACATAATCGGAAGAACTCAGCGTGATGTCAATGGGGCTTTTTTGAGTATTGAGGCAGAGGCGGCAAAAATGGGTTTAACGGTTAATGAGGGCAAAACAAAGTACATGCTGTCGTCAAGAAAGGACCTACAACACTGACGTCTTGGTCAAAACGTCACCATCGACAGACGTAACTTTGAGGTAGTCAAGGACTTCGTCTACCTAGGCTCCGCTGTAAATGCAGAAAACAACACCAGCGCTGAGATCAAACGAAGAATAACTCTTGCTAACCGCTGTTTCTTTGGGCTAAGAAAGCAATTGAGTGGTAAAGCCCTCTCTCGAAAGACCAAAGTGTCGCTATATAAGACCTTTATCATCCCCGTCCTGCTATACGGTGCAAAAGCATGGACTATGACAAAAGCGGATGAAAGCACCTTGGGTCGTTTCGAGAGAAAAATTCTTCGTGTGATCTACGGTCCCGTATGCATCGAAGAGGAGTGGAGGAGAAGATGGAACGACGAGCTGTACGGGATGTACAGCGACGTGGACTTAGCCAGAAGGGTAAAAGTCCAACAACTAAGATGGCTGGGTCACGTAGAGCGCATGGAAACCAATGCTCTGGCCCGGAAAGTCTTCGAATCCACACCCACAGGACAGCGCAGTAGAGGAAGACCACAAATCAGGTGGCGCGCACAAGTGGAAAGTGACCTCACCCAACTTGGAGCGCGAAACTGGAAACATCTAGCTAGGGACCGAGCTAGATGGAGAAGTTTGTTGGGTGAGGCCCTAGTTCACACAGGACTGTAGCGCCTCCATAAGTAAGTAAGTAAGTAATAAATAAAAACGTAAAACTGTATTAAGTTTATATTTTTTTTTATTGATTATTATGTTCAATTAAACAAAATTAAAAACATAATATTTGTATTTCTTATTCTTCTTATGTTTTGGTTCATCACGGCCGTGTGTTCGCGATTTCATGTGGTCAACAGACTCATGAGTCTTCATTTGATTCGACCTCAAAACCTTGATTGTAACTTTCATGGTTTTAAATAGTTCGTTTAAGAGATAAATTTTGATGATGATTACGAATCCAAACTTCGATTGAAGCTACATGAAAAACACAATTTTTCAACATTATTTTTTTATATGTCCAGTCGAACATACTTCAAGATAAAAAGTACTAAACAAATTTAAACGGAATATTGAAGAAAGATATTGTAGATTTGGAAAATCATCAAATTTTGTTGTTGAAAAAAGCTACTTCATGAATTTAGCGAGCCTCGAAAAGCCTTATATGTATGTATATTATGTCACTAATTATAAGGTACGTAGTACCCGTGGCATGATGGTTAGTGCGTTGGACTGTCATTCCAGAGGTCTTGTGTTCGATCCCTGCCTATGCCATCTTAAGTTTCACGGGTACTGCCTCTTGCGAGGAATTGACAAATTCTCCAAGAGTAATTCTTGTCATGAAAAGTGCTTTCTCAAAATTTGCCGTTCGGATTTGGCATATAAACTGTAGGTCCCCTCCATCGCTGACAACAGTACCCGCACACAGGAATGGTTGAGAGTTGTAAGTCACTAGGTTGAGTGCCGAATAGAATTTAAAAACATATTTGTATTAATTTCATTTCATTTTAAAAACATATAAACATGATTAACAAACCAAGAAGTCTTCATGTTTAATGATTAAAATAATTCTTTACTTATTCATACTTTGAATATAAAACACAAATTCACTTTATTCAAATCGCTCACAAACTTATTTATTCAACACTTTCAATTATTAATTTTCCACACAGTATCTTTTTTTTATAGTATTTCACATTCAATCTTGACCCGCTTCGCTTCCGAGCGCCTATTGATATCTCTCAAATCGGTTCGGGAGCTGAATGTTCTCGATACTTAACTAAGCGAGTTCTAATCTTAACCACTAGATGTTGCCCCTTATTCTAAATGTCCTACACAAGTGTTTACTACTACAAATACAACTGTTGCTAAGTACTTATTCTAATATAACACGATATTAGAGTAAAAGAGATAAAGAGTGTATACACATTACAGTGTATACACATTGCCCCCTCCTTAGGATTGATCGTCCCGAACAAATCCATCGTTCTCATCACCACTGTAGCAGTGTAGCCGGTCGCGATGTACAACTTTAGGTTTTTACTCTGATTCCCTTTTGTATCCGGTACACGACGTCGTTGGTTTTTGTAATGACTATATATGAACCTTCCCAATCCCGTTGAAGTTTCGGTGACAACCCCTTTTGCCGATGGGGATTGTAAAGCCACACTCGATCTCCTGCTTGGAACTTTGTTGTTGTCACTCGTATATCGTAGCGTGTCTTCATTTGGTCACTGAACATCTTTATTTTCAACCTGGTATTGTCGTGGATCTGAAGGAGTCTTTCTCTGAGGTCATCCATGTAGTCATCCTCGACTTGCGGCTCCGACGTGGGACAGCCAAATTTTATTTTGCTCGGCAGTTTGATGTTCCTTCCCATCAAAATCTCAGACGGTGTATGGCCAGTTGAGCTATGTGTTGCACTTCTATACGCCATCAAAAATGTGTAGATCCCAATCTCGCTGGTTGTCGTCCAAAACTTTTAAAAGATGTTCCTTTAGGGTTCGGTTGAATCGTTCGACCATGCCATCAGATTGTGGGTGGAGTGGTGTTGTTCTTGTCTTCTTGATGTGAAGAAGCCCACAAACTTAAAAATTGATTCATTGATTGATTGATTCAAAACTCCTTCCTGGGCGGAATGCAGATCTAATGGAACGCCGAATCTGCTCACCCAGTTGAAGACAATTTGATATGCGACTGTTTTGGCTTCTTGATTTGGAATGGCGTATGCTTCAGGCCACTTGCTGAAGTAATCCATGACGACCAGAATATAACAATTTCCATTATTTGTTTCCGGAAATGAACCGATCTCGGTAAGACCATCTGCTGATTCCCATTTACGTCGAAGGACACCCTCTTGGACATGAAACGAGTCCCACTGTGCCCAATAGGCCTTCAGAGTCTGTAGGAAATATCAGCCCATTCAGGTTTTTCCTGGTGTTCCTTCCATGCGAGGATGGGTTCGATATCTGAGTCTTCTTGTTGAGTTTTCCTCAACTCGTCGTTGCTTCAGCCATAAATGGGATCGGCTCTGGTTCGTTGGACAGTAACCACTTCTTTTTCTTCTTGTCGTCTGCAATGCTAACAGTCTTGCTTACATGGTCTTCGAGACAGTGCATCTGCATTTGAGTGAAGCTTCCCCTTCCGATGTTGAATTTCATAATCGTACGTCTGCAGCCTCTCAATCCATCTCGCCACTTGATCCTCTGATTAGATTATAGATTATAAAGATTTTTATTGCTCGTCATAAATAATTTACATTTTTTAACAAAAATCAAAAAAAGCATGGCATTCTGCCGTCTGCCTAGTTGACAAAACATAAATTGGAAACTTATTTTTTATGAAATATAATTTATAAATAAACAAATTAGTTACATGATTTAAAAAGTTTTTTTTTTTGAATAGTTTACTATTGAAATTAAATATTATCTTCAGAAACTCTCACTAACAATTCTCCCCCTATAATTTAGAGCCAGTTTGCAGTACATATACAGTTTTTTAACGTCGACTTCGTTCAACAATGATACAATTTCATTTTCGTTCAAAAAACCCGTTCCAAGAACACATCTCCTGATGTCTTTGAGAATTGGACATTTACCCATGATGTGAAATATATCTTCTCTCTCTTGTAGATTACATAAGGAGCATAATATTGGTAAATCCTCCCTATGTGGAATGAAGTTAAGAGGTACGAGTTCACCACGCAGCTTTACCATCATCGAAATCTCATCTACACTGCATTCATCCCGGAAATAGTTCTTCGCCTCCAAATTGTGATTGATTTGACTGAAATTGCTCTGTGCAGAGACCCAGTTGCTTCATTAAGGCATTTTTCCCATAACATATCATCCACTTTTGCAATTAGGTGGTTCAGTGATTCCAGAATATAACGATTTCCATTATTTGTTTCCGGAAATGGACCGATCTCGGTAAGACCATCTGCTGATTCCCATTTACGTCGAAGGACACCCTCTTGGACATGAAACGAGTCTCACTGTGCCCAATAGGCCTTCAGAGTCTGTCGGAAATATCAGCCCATTCAGGTTTTTCCTGGTGTACTTACTGCTCTGTGCGATATTTTTGTTTGAGAAACACCTACTCTAAGATGCGCTGATGGCGGCTTTTGCACTTGTAAGCTTTTCTCTCAGATGCGTTTCCATATTTAAATTTTTTGTCAAAATCACTCCAAGGTATTTGAACTCTTTGACAATCTCTATATTTTCACCATTGTAGTTCCATTTTTCATTAAGGCAGTTTCTACCTCCTCCGTTCTTGAAAATCATGATCTTGGACTTTTCCATGTTTACTATTAGGTTCCATATTTTACAATACTCAAAAATCCGGTTTATCATAAGCTGTAGTGATTCTGGAGATGACGCGAGAACCACATTATCATCCGCAAACAAGAGTGCTTTAATTAATTCTCCCGCGTGTTCGATACCGGAAGGTAAGAAATCGACTAAGTCTTCGATAAATAGAGCGAATAGGCTTGGACTCAACGTACAACCTTGTCTAACGCCTAATTCAGTTCTAAACCAATCCGACCTTCCTGTACCATTCCAAACTGCTGCATTAGTATCCATATACAGGTTTTGCAGGACTCTTCCAAATTTTAACGACATTCCCATACCAAAGAGCTTATAGAAAAGAGCTTGCCTATTCACCGTGTCAAATGCAGACTTAAAATCCACGAAAAACGCGTATAACTTCTTTCTTCTTCTTATAAATGAATCCGCAATGCTTTTCAGAACAAAGATATGATCGATTATCGAGTAACCGGATCTAAAGCCTGCCTGAGATTCTTTCAACAGCTTATTTTCTTCAATCCATTTATTGAGCCGTGTTTGCAGAACAGCTGTAAATATTTTATAACACGAATTTAAAAAGGATATTCCTCGATAGTTCGACATCTCAGACCAGCTTTCTTTTTTGTGGATCGGAAAAATGATTGATTCCCTAAATTCATGAGGAATCATACCTGTTTCCAACACCTCGTTGTAAACTGCAGTAAGCTTACTTAATAACTCAACGGTTCCATACTTAAAAAATTCCGATGGTATCCCATTGAAGCCTGCCGCTTTTCCATCCTTCATTTTTTTCATTGCTGCATCTACTTCTTCGTTGGTTATATCTGTGTCCAAAACTTCATTATAAATACCCAGATGTGCAAAATGAAAGTTGTTTCCTTCATGAATTGGGTTTAGCAATTTTTTAAAATGGTCTGCCAAAAGCAAGGGGCTCAACTTGGGATGAATTTTAAAGGTTTTACCATTCAAATTGTTCACCAACTTCCAAAAGCCCTTTGAGTTCATACAATTTGATAACCGTCTAGCTTCTGTCTCAAAGTATTTTGTTTTCTTTTGGAAACACAAGGTCTTGTAATAGGTGTTTGCTTGAAGATATTGTTTTTTCAAGTGCTCATGGCTTGAGCGACGATAAGGTCTTAACCATCCAAATGATAATTTTCTGGCCTTTTTACACTCTAGATCAAACCAGGGCGCTATAAAGCTATCCTGTGCTTTCCTAATATTGCACAACGTTCTCGGATATGATGCTTTCATGATCTCTTCTAACTGACTCAGGTTATATTGCTGATAACTTTGGAGGGAAGTGTTAAAATTTATTTGGTATTGAACCTTATTTTTTGGTTCCACCTAAGTTTTGGTATGAGACTCATAGGGTTTGAGTCCTCAGTTGCCATCGAAAGTCCACAAGTCATAACTAATGGAAAGTGATCCGAAAAGGGCACATTTTCAACTTTGAACTCAATTATTCAGTCGTTCCAATTACCACTAATAAGGCTGTAATCAATTATCGAACTACCCTGATTGCCGACAAAAGTAAATTCGCCTTCCTTATCTGCCCAGCTGGTTCCATGGATAATTCGAAGACCATAAGAGTTACAAACATCCAATAATTTTGCTCCCTTAGAATTGCAGACTGTATCTTTAGACTTCCGCTCTATCCCTCTAATTCGGTTTTCGTTTCCCGCTTCATTACCAATTCTTGCATTCAAATCTCCCACCACCATCAGATTCGAAGAGCTCTGCTGTGCCACAAATTCTTCAAGTTTCGCAAAATCAGTTTCCCAATGGTTACAGTTGATGGATGATGGCAGTAAACGGTAATTTATTCCTTTAATATTCAGGTTTAAAAACGTCACCTCACCTATAACCCGAAAATCACAATGAACAAGCTTCATATTCTTCTTATATCCGAAAAAACAACCCCCGCTGGCTCTCCCTCTTGACTGTACTCGAATAGCTGGTATCCACTTCAATTCATAATTAATAAACTTGGGTTCAAAGAAATTAACATTATTTTCGGTTATAAAAGTTTCATAAAGCAAAATTATTTCAAATTGATTAATAAACTTATAAAAATCCATAAATAAACCCTTATTATTTAGTCCTGCAATATTATATGACAGAATCTTAAAATTAAATGACTTTATATTATATAAATTAACATTTACAACTTCTAGAATCTTTTCGATATGGCGAAAAACGACTCGTGTGAACCCTCCCCACAGTTTGAGAACAACTTCCTTTCTCAACATCACCTAAAGCTCCGCTGTAAGAGCATCTTGTTTCCTTAGCTGTCTTCATAATATTGTTTTATTCACAACAAATCCTCTTCGGCTTCTGCTTTCAATTCTCCATTTTAGTCTCATTGACTTGAAGAGTATCTCCCCGCACAAATACTTTAAGATCACCATTCTTCGCTACTATGCTCGCCTTGAGTTTATTTATTTGTCTTCTGCGTTGCCTTGCTGCTGCTGGATAGTCTTTATGTATTGAAGTGCCAGTGTTTTTTAGCTTAGATCTAGCTTTAAGTATGCGAAAGACATCTTCT
The DNA here is from genome assembly GCA_920104205.1 of Eupeodes latifasciatus. Classification (NCBI taxonomy): domain Eukaryota; kingdom Metazoa; phylum Arthropoda; class Insecta; order Diptera; family Syrphidae; genus Eupeodes; species Eupeodes latifasciatus. The sequence goes on along the minus strand of OV049924.1, from coordinate 256,586,158 downwards.
CTATCAACCATTTCAAAAATAACATTAGCTGTCCTATTACTAGTACTGATTTGCCGCGCTGTAGCTATTCTTGACGTATTATTCGTCTGTAGGAGGTCCAAGAAAATAGTTTTTGCTTTTTCCACCGTACCCTGTGCGCCACCACTCTCCGCAGGCTGTAAGTGTACCATCAAATTTTTCTCAGTTGTCTTTTTTTCAAGAAGCTCTAATTGACTTTCGAGCAATTGACAACGAGATTCCATTTTATGTAGTTGCGTCTCCAAAGTTTTGTTGCTTTGTTTCAATGTTAAAATATCCACCGCCATTCCCTCAATGTCCGCCTTAGTCGCCAGATTTTTTAATTTGTCATCCAACAGATTTGCCATGAAGGTTTTAAACAAATCTTGCAGATTCGCGACCGATAAGGCACCTACCGCTGTGGTTTCCTGGTCCGAAGCCGGGGACTCGTCTGCTATATGTGAGTGCGGCCGCTTAGGGGGGTTTGATTCTTTGTTTACAGGTGATCGTTTTAAAGTTGTATTCGCGGTAAACATATCGCCTCTTGGTGTAAATAATCAAATGACTCACCCAATCTTTAACTGCTCTGACAGACTTTGTGTCTAACTATTATTTAGAGATTAAATATTTTTAAAATTATTATTTTAAACTTTTTAAAACAATTGTTTTGACGGAGCACAAAAATTTCACCTTTTTAACTTATTGGACCAGAGTTGCCAACCTATGGATTTGATCCTCTGGATTCTTGAAATTCAAAAGCCAGTTTAGTACTCCATGTTCGAAGAAGAAAGTTCTGTCCATAGAGATACTTATGAAAGTGCTTTGTTGCCAAAATCAGTGCATGAAGTTCTCTTCTGGTCACACAATAGTTTCTTTTCGACTACGAGAGTAAGTTTCTGTAATAGGCAATCACCTTTTCTTCGCCATTATGCACCTGCGATAGTACAGCACCAATCCCGACATTGCTGGCATCAGCATCATTTATGAACGGTTTTCCTGGAGTCGGGTGGGTCAGCACTGGTGCATTACACAAGCGTTGCTTGAGCTCTTGAAAGCTTCGCTCGCACTCACCTGAACATTTAAACTGCTTTCCCTTTTCCGTTAGCTGATGTCGACTCTTGGCGATTCCAGCAAAGTTCTTCACAAAGCACCTATAGTAGGTGGCTAGATCCAGAAAGCTTCGGAGTTGGTGTTTGTCCTGTGGTGCTGGCCAATTCTTCATGGTGTCAACTTTATCAGGATCCGTCTTTACTCCTTGGGATGAGATGATATGTCCCAGATATTTCAGTTTGGTTTTGAAGAGTGAACACTTTTCTGGGTAAAGCTTCAGGTGGGCTTCTCGAAGTCTTTGAAACACGGCTCTCAGATTTGTACAGTGTTCAACAAATGTTTTCCCGTATACTTTGACGTCATCCAAATAGACCAGGTAAGATTTCCATGCGAGTCCTTGCAGGAAACATTCCATTAGGCGCTCAAAAGCAAAGTCCAAAAGGCATCAATTCGAACTGCCACAATGAGAATGCTGTTTTTTTTTGTCTTCAGGATGGATTTCGACTTGCCAGTAAACACTTTTCAAGTCCAAAGTTGAGAACCATTGCCCAGAGTATCACTGATCCTAGGCAGAGGGTAGCTATCTTTCTTGGTCACATCATTCAACCTTCGATAGTCTATGCAAAAGCGGGTTGATCCGTCTTTCTTCTTTACCAGGACCACTGGAGACGCCCAAGGGCTTTTAGAGTTTTCGATCAGACCTTCTTCTTTCATGGTGGTTATCAGATCTTCAACCTCACCTTGTTTGGCTAGTGGAAGGCGTCTTGCAGGTTGACGAATCGGCCTTACATCCCCGGTATTGATTCTATGTTGCACCAATTGCGTCCTGCCATATTTTCCCTGTGATGACGAAAAAATGTCTGCAAATTCTTCGAGGAGACCTTCTGCACTTCTTTGTTGTTGGTGGCCAAGATTAGATGACTTGAAAATGTTCGTCTTTATGGAGTTCAGCTCTTCGGACTTCAAGGTTTGACTTGACTCTTCTGCGTTGATCCTTGTTTTCGCTGATACAGATTCGCATTGTCCGACAATCTCACCTTTTCTAAGCTTAACTTCATAACGGCTTGATGTTCACTATTCGTGCGGGAACCATGTTCTTTACAGGTCTCACAAGATTCTTCCCAATGGAGACATTTTGGGAGGACTTTACAGATACTGGTTCGACCATGAGGTATCGATGGCTGCCAGGCTTACCCTTCAATTTCGTCCAAACGAATACTTCTGAAGAAGCAGGCAAAGTCAGATCTTCTTCGATGACGGTTTTCACAGATGACGAGGTCTCATACGAGTTAGTCCCATAGATCATCGGAATCTCGATGTTTCGATATTTCAGGACTTGGTTCCCGATGTCCAATACCACCTCGTGATCTTTCATGAAATCGACGCCGACAATGCACTCGTCGCATATATCTGCTACCAGGAACAGGTGAGAGAATTCCAACTCTGCCATCCGCATCTTAAGACGTACCTCACCATAAACTTTTGCGGCCTCTCCAGTTGCAGTCCTTAGACGGACGAAAGCTGTTGTTTATACTTGCTTCCACGGTCAGGCTCTTGTTGTCACGTTTCGTTTGAGAAACCTGGATGTCGTTTCTGGGGCCATCGATACCATAAACCAGCTTCTGCCCCTTAAAGTTGGTTCTTATTCGTTTTCCCAAAAAAAAAGAATCCCCACGGGATAATATCCCCAAACAAATTTAATCCATTTTGATAATATCCCCAGAGACATAAGACAAATGGACAAAATCCCCAACTAAATAATTTATTTTGCCAAAATCCCCACGAAATCTCCAAATCCCCAGTATCCGTGCATATCTTCATTTATGCATTCAGTTTTTAGAAAAATTCTTATGAAATTCTCTTATTGTGATATTTATAAATGATAATGATAAACAGTTTCTAAACAAAAAATCACTATGAAGGCATGCACTTCTCAGTCTGACTTTAGTATTGATGGAGAATCATTGTATTCGTAGTGCTTGTTTAGTGCTGTCTAAGCGTTGTTTTGTAGTGTCGAGTATTTCTTTAATTTTAAAATAAAAATTGAAATGGATGATGTTATTGTTTCCAAATCTTTTGCTTGCATTTCATGCAATATAAATGAAATTTAATATATTCAAAAGAATTATGTTCAAGTAGTGAATCATGCGATAAAATTGCGCGCGCGATTTAATCGCATGATTCACTACTTGAACATAATTGTTTTGGGGATTTTCGCCCTGGGTATTTTCTCTTTGGGAATTTTGCTGGTTGGGATTTCGTTTTGGGGATTATGGATTTGGGGATTTTCCTTTGGGGATTATATCTTGGGGGATATTATCACCAACCCTTGGCATGCGGTTCCTCTTCGCGGAAATCTGCACTATCACTGTAGGTGCCCACTCTTATTGAAGTTCCAGCATCGTGCTGGTCCGTCTCCCTGACTCCTTTCCACATTAGCCTTCTGACAAGAGCATTCTTGGACTTCTAATTCTCTTACGCGATGCACGTTTTGGGAAGCTTGTTCTGCAGCTTCCATCGTCAGAGCGAAAGCCAATGCTTCTGGTAGTGTTCGCTTTCCGGCAGTGCGGATAGCCCTTTGGAGATTTATATCGCCCACAGCTCTCACAAAGGCTTTAACAGCAAGTTGATTTATTATCTCGTTACCAGCTGTTGGATATGCCAGGTGAACCAATCGCTCGATATCTGCCTGAAGCTGCTGCAGTGTTTCACCTCTTTTCTGTGTCCTGTTGTTAAGCTGAACTCGGAAGACTTCTGTCATGTGGCTATCCCCGAACCGCTATTCCATTGCGTTTACCAGAACTGTGAAGTCACCACTCTTCTCTGCTGGGATGATTTGTAGCAGTTCAGCAGCAGATCTTCTTAAAGCAAGCGTAAAGGCAAAATATATTTTTCGTGATCGTCCCAGCCGTTTGTTAACGCTGCTGCTTCAAACTGTTTCTTGTAGATTGACCACGGAATCTGCCCATCAAAGCTGCGAGGATTCACTTCTCTCTTCTTTGAGGACTCAACAGAAGCTTCTCGAGCTTTCATCTTTCGCACTCTTTCTAGTTCATTTGTGATGGTTTCGATTTGTTCGTTCATTTTCTCGAAACGTGTATTTTGTTTTTCGACGCGCTCGTCGAGAGTATTGATTTTCTCTTCGAAGTCTGCAAACTTGCCTTCTAAAAGGTTTCTCTGTTCGTCGAACCATTCTAGAATATTCTTTTCATTCTCTTCAAATTTGGCTAAAAGAACTGACATCACGTTAGATAAGGGAACATTTGCATTTACCTCTTCCACTTTTGCTTCTAATTTGAAAGCAAACTCTTAATCATTAGATGTTGCCCCTTATTCTTAATGTCCTACACAAGTGTTTACTAATACAAATACAACTGTTGCTACGTACTTATTCTAATATAACACGATATTAGAGTAAAAGAGATAAAGAGTGTATACACATTACAGTATATACACATTACAATATACCCATCCTTGCCAACAAAAAGGAGAAATTTAACATTTGGAACGGATAGATTCCAAATCTATGTGTATGCTTCATTGCAGCCACATCAAGCATTCGAAAACTGTGGACCAAAGAAAACATAAGAAATTAACAACTAGAAAATCATAATAGTAAACTTCCTTACTTCTAAGCAGCAATCACCCCTATTACCGATGTCGTAAACGACAGAAAAATATACGAAACGACACAATCTGCATTCCATAAGTCGTTTTCAACTTTTGTCACTCGTTTTGTTGTCGTGTGTAAACGTCAAGTGTGTTGAACGCTTTAATTCAGCATTCTGTAAGACGAAACGAAACGACGACAATAAAAAAAAAACGACGGTATCTCTCGTTTGAAAATTTGCTCACGACGAAGAAATGGGAGTTTGCAAAACTGTAAGTTTCCTTGTTAAATAATTTATTTTATGGAATTTATTAGTACTTTATTTGCAATAAATAAGAAAATAAATATTTTTGCACATTTTCAGTTAAAATTAACAAACCAAAACCAATTCGAGGCGCTTGTTCAGCTGATGGAAAGGAACGAGCAGTTGGCTAGGGGATTTTTGAAATGAATGAACAAAGTTGATTTTAAAAAAGAAAGGAATGTAATACCTGATAAACTCAACAGCAAAAGTCCTCCAATAAGAGATGGTGATGGTTGGCAAAAGGTTTGAATCAGTTTATTCTATTTACATGAACACATTTTAAATATGCTTTTATCAGCTTGGGCTGACTTTGAATTTAAAGTAAAAAAAAAAATTGTTCAGAACAACAAAATAGAAATGAAAGGAACTGGAGGAGGGCCAAACCAATTGCACATCCTATCTGCGCTTGAGGATCCTGTTGCAAATCTACTTAAATATAAACAGATGGTTAAGCCCGAGTGGAAATGCAATTGGTGTATCGCAGCTCCCAACCACTTCAACGTCTTCATCATCCGGACATACATAAGTCAAAGCAAATTCAGGCTACAAATGCAGATGCCGAAGCTTCACTGTCCTATTTTTACAATTAATTGTGCCTTTGCAATATTTCGCTCTCTACCTTCTTCATCATTGTCATTATCGCTGCTTGTGTTGTAATACATTTCAACACTTATCATTTTAATAATTTATGTATTTGGTAATAATTTAATAAAAACACATTTGTTGAATATCGAGTAATGAAATGATTTAGAATTTGATTTCAGTTTGACAGATCTCTGATACATTTTCATCGTTTAAAAATCTGCTACAAAATAGTCACGCCAAAAAAGTTATGGAATGCCACTTAAAAAACGACACGACAAAGAAAACGAGAGTCGTCGAAAAAACGAGACGACATCGGTAATAGGCATGAATATGATTTGGACGAACATAGCAAAAATCCACAGTTGAACGGTTTGGGGTTTCCTCGGTAACGCTGTGTCAGTGTTGTTGATTATAAAATGAAATATTCTTGGAAAATTGATATATTGTTGTGATGTTTAACTATGAGTTGCAAGGATTGAAGTGTGCTGCCCATTTAAATCCATGAGGTAAATTTTGATCTTTTCTTTTTCGACTGCTCTTAGCTGCTTTAGTTACTCTTCGATTTTCTTCTTCTTGATGTCTTTGCTTTCTGGTTTGTCTGATGAGTTTGAATGGTAGGTGATGTTAGTGCTGATGCTCTAACCGTAGCTTGTTTTTTGATTTAAATTAAAATTGTTTATCGTTTTTTAACAGTTTCCACTGAAAAACATTATTTAGATAAGTCTTTAGTTTAGAGAACTCTTAAAATATGCCCACTCTTTTTCACTGCTTAACGTTTATTAGTCATTTTATCAGCTGTGCGCATACGTTTCATTGGAGTAGTTCCTCTTGACTGTGACGAGGTGAGGATGACGATGTATCGGAATCATAACCACTAGACATTGAAGACCCTGAAGATAATAAAAGTTATACTTGAGATAAATTTAAAAAATACAATCTCTCACCTCAACCGGAACAACTTATGCTTTCTCTTCGTGTTATCAGTTCCAGATTTGTTGGATGGTGGGGAAGATTATTCAACAACTTCAACTGCATCCTCGTCGTCTTCATCATCATCTTCGTCTTCGTGACTGCTATGTAGTTTCTTCAGTTACTTGCTCCTTACGTTCCTCTTTCTCTAGTTGCCGTTTGGGTCAATTTGTAGTTGATAGAGATCCGTTCGTAGCTTCATCTTCAATATAAATTTTAGTGTTATCTTCGTTTGTTTGATCGCTTGATCGACACGCTTCCATTTCGCTAATATCACTCAGGCCTTCGTGGCTCATGTTAATAGCACCGTATTCTCGGTTATCATCTAGGCTTCACCCATCACTGGACACACTAGACACACTTTAACGTCGTGATTTACGTTCCTTGAACTTCGTGATTTACTTTCCATGAACTTCATGATTTACGTCTGGCAGGTGGAATAGATTGATTGCGAGATACCGCGCCCGGCCACTGTGCACCACTCTTTTCGCTGCTAGATAAAGCACGTTTGATGGGCGCCTTGTTGTTCTCTTTGGCGTTTCAAGCTTTGTCAATTTTATCGCTTGATAAGAAGATGAAGACGATGAGGAAACTGAGTTCGAATTGGATGATGCTCTTGATGAACGTGAACTTACGCGCGACGACCACGATACTGCTCGTATCGTATGCCCAACCCGACTGGGACTTGCCGATTCCAACTTTTTCGATCCGGAGTTCATTGGTGTGGCTGACTTAATAGTTGTATTTGATTTAACCGATATAGATTTCGAGTTATTGAAATCTTCTGGTTAGATGCAATCTTTAATGCTTCTCAAAAAAAAATCTGAATAAATTATATTTCAATAGTTTGTTTTTGTTTTGATTTCATTTTTGTTGTCAAAATACTCACCTCGTTTTTAACCTGTCATAACTAGGACCAACTCAAATTGTGCCACGATCGCATTGCTGTTCTAGGGTGAGCCTATACTTTCAGCATAATTTTTTCAGTTTTTAGCGAAATTTTTCATAAAAATCATAGAATTTGTATGCCAAAAGCAGTCAAATATTATTGTTAGCACAGTTTTAACTGAAAAGAAGTTACACAATTCATTTTTCTTAAAATATTGCATTAATTTTTTCAATTTTTGAATTCATAGGATCTTTTTTTTGAACGGCTGAGTTCACCTCACATTGATTTCCCCCTAATTGTGCATATTGAGCCCAAAAACCCATAAAAACTACATAGAATCTACACTTTTCCATAAGAAATGCACGGGACAACTAACGCATGCTTATGCTAACGGGCATAATCCTCTCAATTTAGCTTGTAGGCCGAAAGAGAACAAACCCATGAAGTCGGGACTCTAGATAATATATTTCTTCTATGCTCAAAGTGTTGAGATCGATCTCTCGACGAAAGCTCTATGTGAGAAAGTTGACAGATGAGTTTTTGGGCCCAACCTGGAAACACGTGGTGGTGCTTTGACTCATCAAGAAAAAATGAGGATTTTTCTGCGTTATGTAGGAGATCCTGGATTTCAAAGCGGTGTTTGTGAAGACATTGGTGTCAATCAATCAACGATATCTAGGGTGGTACAGCAAGTCGCAACAAAAAGTATGGAGTGAATCAAAAGACCGTTTTGCTGAGCTTGTTGTTGGGCTGCTCGATTTTCTCTGGCGAGAAAGTAGAGAGAACCCCCCTTAACAGTGGTAGCGGTAGGTAGATTATATTACTAATAAGTAAAGTGCATTTCTACATATCGGTACATATGTACATACATATAATGCTTATTTCAATTATAATTGAGTGTGTTTTTGGAAATTTAAATTAAATTATATTATAAAAACAAAGTAAACAAGGCGCTAATTTACAGGTAAGTTTTTTTATATCATATTTCTCTTAACAAAATAATATCAATGCTTTTTAACGATAGACGCTGCCCATTGTGTTTGTGTGTACATCTCAACGGTCATAGCTGCCACAGGCGTTGACAGTGGAGGTGTCACCATCTCTACCAATAGTGAAACGCATTGAATGCAACAAAACCATCAGCAACAACACCACCAAGTCAATGATGCAAGTGGAAGTTTTGCCATTCAATAGTCGACAGCTAACGCCCTTCTCCCAGCAGCTGAGTGTTGGTGTTGAAACAACTGTTAGCAGCAACAGCAACTGCCAACTCGGCCTTTTCATCAGCTGCCAAGAAATAAAATGCAAGCCGCTCAAAAAAAAGCGACGCAACAGCGCGCAGAGATCAATTGTGTAAGTACGAATCGAAACATTCATATCGTGGTAATTCCAAGCTTGTAGCACCAAATGTCTCACTATCTTGCAGCCACTAAAGGACGATAGGGACACTTAGCTGGCTGACACAGAAGACGTAGCTTAAGTAGATTTTGAAGCAACCTGCTGAGAGAATATAGCACCTCCTAAATGAAGGGAGTCGGAAATACTTGGTAAGTTTTCTGAATGGAAATTCAAAAAATAATCTCATACTATTTTAGAATATGCAAAATAGAAGAATTCCCTAAATTCATTATGCCTATTGCATCACCAGAACTAAGTGCATTCTGCACAGAACTATCTGGAATCACAAATACGAACGTCGACACAGGAAATTCTCTACAAATTGCCTAATGATGTTGCAAGAGTGGCTGCGCATAGAGTTACAAGCCCGCTTTCTTCACATGCCAAAAATGTCAAAAATAATAAAATCGGAAATTGTGCATTTGTGACATGGTCCGATTGGGATTTTGAATTTGCTTCGCAAAAGAAAATCAACGCAAACGACTTAATAAGCCAAAATTTTTCAATCTATGAATCGACTTAAACCACAAACTTTGAAAGCACTAATTAATATTTTTTTTTAGCAACCAAACAAAACGAAGCGCTTTTGCAACAAATCATACAATTTAAACCGATGACATGCTTAGAATCTCATCCATTGATAATCTACTTTCGTCGTTTTGCAGCTAGTTTTAAATAAAGTTATAATTTCTTCAAAATTGTATGTTATTTAGTATAATTTTTGTTTTTAAAATTCAATGCTATTATTTATTTTGAATAACAAAACAGAAAACTAGATGTTAAAATGTATCTTTGCTTAAGAGTAATTAAAAAAATATTAAATTTTTCCCAGAAAAACACTTCTTTTTGGTTTTCCTAAATTGTATCTACTCAATTCAAATATTACATTAGTAAATTATAACTTTTTTTTGTAGGTACTGAATTTTTGTCAAATAATAAATAAAAATGTAAAACTGTATTAAGTTTATATTTTTTTTTATTGATTATTATGTTCAATTCGACAAAATTAAAAACATAATATTTGTATTCCTTATTCTTCTTATGTTTTGGTTCATCACGTTCGTGTGTTCGCGATTTCATGTGGTCAACAGACTCATGAGTCTTCATTTGATTCTACCTCAAGTTTTAAAAACCTTGATTGTAACTTTTATGGTTTTAAATAGTTTGTTTAAGAGATAATTTTTGATGCTTATTACGATCTCAAACTTCTATTTAAGCTACATGTGTTCAAACTGAAAAACACAATTTTTCAACATTATTTTTGTATATGTTCAACATACTTCAAGATAAAAAGGACTAAACAAATTTAAACGGAATATTGAAGAAAGATATTGTAGATTTGGAAAATCATCAAATTTTGTTGTTGAAAAAAGCTATTTCATGAATTTAGCGAGCCTCGAAAAGCCTTATATGTATGTATATTATGTCACTAATTATAAGGTTTAGTGCCTAATAGAATTTAAAAACATATTTGTATTAATTTCATTTTATTTTAAAAACATATAAACATGATTAACAAACCAAGAAGTCTTCATGTTTAATGATTAAAATAATTCTTTATCACAAAAAAAGAATACAATATTATTGTTAAAGACTTTTAATTAATGTAAAATTTAATATGGATATAAGCTAAACAAATTGTAATATTCGGCTTGGTCCGACAATTAAAACTTATTCATACCTTGAAAATAAAACACAAATTCACTTTATTCAAATCACTCACAAACTTATTTATTCAACACTTTCAATTCTTAATTTTCCGCACAGTATCTTTTTTTTATAGTATTTCACATTCAATCTTGACCCGCTTCGCTCCCGAGCGCCTTTTTATATCCCTCAAATCGGTTCGGGAAACTACTAGGTTTTTGTAGGAGCTGAATGTTCTCGATACTTAACTAAGCGAGTTCTAATCTTAACCACTAGATGTTGCCCCTTATTCTAAATGTCCTACACAAGTGTTTACTAATACAAATACAACTGTTGCTACGTACTTATTCTAATATAACACGATATTAGAGTAAAAGAGATAAAGAGTGTATACACTGTTCTACACAAAAGTTTAATTTGGTATGTAAAATTTAAAAAGAAACTCAAAACTTCAATTTTATTAAATTTTTCTTTATTTGAAAAAACACCCTTTCAAAATCACGAATTAAACAGAAGTGTCCATGGTTTTTGTATTAACCTCCATCTGACCCTCTTTTATTTAATTTGTATAAAGCATCATTCACATGAGCGCGACCAACGAACGACGAATGAATTACAAAATGTGAGTTTATATACGTTTAAAGACATATTTCCACACAAATTCTTAACAAAACGATAGCAATATAGTTTCTATTTGATTTATGATGCATACTTTTACTTTTCAATATCATATATTAATAAATTAAAGAAAACAAATTTATTCGTCGCGAAAAAAATTATAGTTGATACGAACTGTCAAACTTTATTCGCGTTCCACATTATCCACACTCGCAACGAATAAAAAAATCGCGCGTACTTAACCTAAAAAAATCGTTCTTGTTTTGGTTTCGGTGGTGAATGTCAAACTTCATTCGCGACGAATTAAAAACTCTCATGTGAAAGAAATGTCAAAATCGACGAATATTCGTTCATTCGTTGGTCGTTGTTCGTGCTCATGTGAATATTGCTTAACAGTCAGAAAAGTTATTCGTTCAGAAGTTGGTGATTTTTAGTTACACAATATATTGATGGAGAGTTGACATTTCGATTATGGCAGCATCCAACATTCTCCCCCCCAGTGCACAAGGTAAACGGTCATATCACTCTGGTCGACCATAAGCGTTGAAGAGGTACCAAATGTATTAATTTATAATATTACATGCAAAAAGAGATATGATTAATTATCTTTTCAATTACTATTTATTTTAAACAATATGTGTATTAAAATACATCTACTTCATCAAAGTTTACTATAGTTAATAAATTTCAACCTTCGTTTTGCTTCATGTAAACCCTAACAAAAAGTTAACGTCAGTTTCGTACGACATCCCTGACTTGTAATTGCATATTGCAATCGAAGCTTAAATAAGGTCGATACTAGAGACAGCGTATGCAGTTTCCTTTCGATTCCGACATTATTTTCCATTCATGTTTATCTTGTGCAGTACCTATGTATGTATATTTTATTGTTGGTAAAAAATAAAAAAACATAATTATCGCGATCGGTGTGTGTTCCGTTTTCCATTAATTCATTTATTTGGCAAGTATACTTTAACTGTTCCTTATTGGTGTGATATTTCACTAAAGTAATAAATAATTTAATTCAATTGAAAGTGTTTCAATTTGTGTACTATATGTATGTTTGAAGTGTTCTTCCGTTATTTCCATTGTATATAAAACTAAATAGTACTATCATGAAGATGAACGGTCGGCATGACTCTTCTCAACGACTTCCCAAACGTCAAACATGTGGAATGTATTGCGGTGAGGGGAGAATGAGCGAGAGATTTCCAATATTAAATAATAATTTTCCAGATAATTGAAGAAAAGAAGATAGAGAAGAATGTATACAAATTTAGCGATAGTTGGAGGGAGTCAATGGAAAGGCATTTTTTTTATTATTTTTCAATGCATATTCTATACAAATATGTATAATGTGTTTTTTTTTTTGCTTGGTAGGTATTGAGGAATATTGAAAAATATCAACAAGGCAAAAAAAGGATTGAATGAGTACAAACTGTTTCCGGTTCCCAATTTGAAACTTTAAGTAGGTACTTCTTTTTTTAAATTCAAGTAAAATGGCAATGAGAAAGAAAAATAATATAATGCTCATAATGGTCAGATATTTTTATTGTTTGTTTTTTATAAGGATAAATATAGGTAGATAGATATTATATAACCTTTACAATGTTGGATATTTTTAGAAATATATTTTAGATTTAGATTTATTTATTCATTTTATACTTAAAAACTATTTTACAAAAGTTTATATGATAGAAATATACATATATAGAATAATAGTGTTCATTCTGTAACTTTGGAAGTTAGTGGTGAATGAAACATCAAAAGCTTTATTTATAATTCAAATAATATCTGATGTGGGGTGACAATCAGTGTTTACAAAGTTTAATGATATAATAAAGAAAAAAATAGAGAAAAAAAAAAATGTACTTTACAATTATGAAAATGTTTTCAGAAAAATAATGAATACAAATTTATATACGTAGAAGTTCATGGCCTACATTAACAATTTAAAAGAAAAGAAAAATAGCTAATATTTAGATAAAAGATTCAATACAATTGTAATTCAGAGTGAATAACCAGTCTTTGACTTTTTTAATGAAAGAAGTAGAACGAAGAGTCTCTCTGATACATAAAGGCAATTTATTAAAAAGATATGGAGCTGTGTATGTATAAAAACGTGAAAAATGAGTTTTATGAGCAATTGGAACATTTACTAATCTCAAATTATTTATCCGCAAATTATACATTTGAGAATTCCTACTCGGAATGTTACCGCTTTGTTTGAAAAACTCTCTTAGAACTTTAAATACGTATAAATGTCTCATTGGAAGAATTCGCAAATCTTTAAATAAAGGCAAACTTTCAGCTAACCGATTCTTTTTGTTAATAATTCTAATTAAGTGCTTCTGAGCTATCAGTAAAGGTCCAAGAGAGTTAGCATACGAACCACCCCAACAAGTGATACCGTATTGCAACTTCGAGTGAGCAAGGCCATAGTAAATTCGAGTAAGTACTTTTCGAGAACAAAACTCTTTTAAGAGATACATTTTACGTGTGACCAACATCATGTATGCTTTTAACGTTTGGATATGAACTTTCCAATTTAGATTAAAATCGATCGCAACGCCAAGGTATTTGAAGTGATCAACTGATTCAATTTTGAAACATTTTTCAGAGCACTGCAAGCTAGATTTAAAATTTGTTCTACCACAATTGTGAATAGGTAATGCAAATCGATTACAGTCGTAGGCATGAAAACAGAGGTTATATTCTTCTAAGCTATTTCCGGATAATTTAAAAGAAATTAGTTTAGTTTTCTCACTAATGATTAATTTATGTGAGGTAAACCACAATCTTAAGATTTCAAGATCTTCCTCAATATTAACAACACATTCAAATAAATTTTTACATTCATACGTAAATGCGATATCGTCAGCAAAAGCAGTAGGAATACCATTAAGTCTTAGCTTAAGGAGAGAGTTGATGTAAATAAGGAAAAACAATGGGCCGAGTACAGAACCCTGTGGTACACCATTTCTTAAAGGTTTTGAGTCACTTAAAACTCCATTGACATTTACCCTCTGCTTTCTGTCTTTTAAATAAGATTGAAGCCACCGAAAAATATGACCTCGAAAACCAGCATTGTACAATTTATGAAGCAATAGATCATGATCCACCATGTCAAATGCCTTAGTCATATCAATAAATAGACCCATGGTTGCTTTATTATAGTTAAGACCAGCATACAGTTGGCTACAAACCCTCAATATGGCATCTTCCGTTGACATACCTTTTCTGAAACCAAACTGATTGCTGCAAAAAAAGTTAAATTTATCTAAAAACGACACAATACGAACTTTTAGTAATTTTTCAAAGATCTTAGAAAAAGTGGAGAGGAGAGATATAGGTCTGTAATCCGAAATCTTTTTTCTGCAACCTTTTTTAAAAAGTGGTATAACCTCCGCACATTTAAGGTGATCAGGAAAGCAACCCCTATAAATACTTTGATTGAATAAGAAACATAAGACGTCTACTATGTAGAAGGCAATATGTTTCAAAAATACACTTGATACACCATCAGTCGTGCAAGAATTTGTATTTCTTAAGCCCAAAATTACATTATAGATTTCACTCGAAGTTATCTCTTCAAAAACAAAGCTGTTAACTTGGATATCTTCGAAATCTGAAGAATTTGAGCAATTGCAGGTATTACTGCTGCCGGTTACAGGTTTAAGTTTTTCAGATATTTCTGTGAAATAATCGTTAAATTTATTAGAAATAATGCAATAATCTGATATTGTTACTCCGCCAACTTCTATTTTAGCAATTTCAATCCGATTTCTTTCAGTCCCTAAAATTTTATCAACTACTCTCCATTCTTCTCGTAAATTCCCATCAGCTCTTGCAATCATATCGGAGTAGTAATTATTACGAGTATCCTCTATCTTATCAGAAACAGTTTTGCATACGTTTTCATAATGTTTTTTAAGTTTTTTATTTTTTGGATGTTTCTTACATTTCATGCTAATTTTTTTCTTCTTTTTAATTTGATTAAGAAGATAAGAATTCATCCAAGGCTTTGAAAATTTTTGGCTACTGAACTTTTGCCTAGATGCAAAGGAACATGATTTTATGTGGTTTTGTAAAATATTTATAAACTGATCAAATGCAATGGAAGGGTCACTTTCTAAATAAACTTGATCCCAGAATTCGTATTTCAAGCATTCTTTTAATAATTTAAAATCAATTTTATATTTCGTTTGATTAGCTCTTGGTTTCAGTTTCTCAGAACTTATATGAACACTATGATAAGTAAGCACAGTCATTCTGTGATCAGTAAGCTTAAAATCATGGACACTACCACTAAATAAGCTTTTATTATTCTTATGAGATCTTAAAAATATGTGATCAATGCAACTTCCAGTTGAATCGGTCACGCGGGTTGGTTCGTTAATAAGACTCTTAAGACCATTAGTAGCCATTGTAAACAAATAGTTTTCGGAATCATTATCTAAGTCATTGAGTATATCAATATTAATATCTCCCAAAACAATTAAATTTTTTGCCTTTATTGTTTTAAGAATATTGCTAAATTCGTCAATGAATTTTTTTTTATTAAAACCATGTAATCTATATAAGCACAGTATAGTATAGTTAAAATTATCGAACACAATCGTTAGATTCATTGAGTCAGCGCTAGTTAGATTTAATTTAGAACAATTGCACATATAACCATCCTTAACATACACAGCTACACCTCCAGCAGAATATGAGTTATTACAATTGGCAAATAAAGAGTATCCCGGTATATTATATAGACTAAGTTCAAAATCATATACCCAAATCTCACTCAAGACTATTACTACAGGTAAATTAATAAGAGACTCAACATGAACTAATAGACTAGAAAAATTTTTTCTTAAGCTACGTATATTTTGATGTAAACAAAAACAATATCCAACTACATCTTCAACTGGGTATTCAAATGCATTTAAGACTATGTTTGGGCCTGAATTAACAACATTCATATTTTTTCAAAATCAACAGCACTGTTTATTCTTACATAGTTGTCACCCTCTTTCTTCCGCATATATATAGCCCCATTCTTCGTCCAGACATATTTATACCCCTTGTTGACTTTCATCGACTTCGCAGTGTTTAGTAATCGTCTTGTTTGATATGATAGGCATTCGTTGATATACATATTTTCTGATTCCACTTGTGCATTGAGTAAGTTGGTAGTCAGCTGTTCTTTTTTTTCCTCGTTTCGCTGTCATTATTTTCTCCTTGGATTGATAAGAGATGAATTTTACTTGGAGAATATTTTTGCTTCTTGAACTGCTCCCCCTCCCGCTATCAGAAGTTTGTGAATTTGCTACGTTAATTTTTTTCAAATAGCACTGGTCAATTTCTCCTTCATTTACATCTACGTTCAATCCATCACGAAAGACTTTCAAAGCGAGATCAGTGTTAGACATTGCTGTGCTTATGGTTGGAACGTTGAAAATTTCAATGCAGTTGATGAGTAGCTGTTGTTCCAGGTTATTGACTTTAAGCTCTAGAGAAAGAATTCTTTTTTCACTCTCGGAATTTTTTGCAATGAGAGCATTTATTTGTTCTTTTTGATTTTCTTCAATTAAAACAACTTTAGCATAGATCATCTCTAATGTAATTGTTGATACATCTCCAATTTGTGTTTCGGAAGCAGATTCTGAGATAGAGCTTGATTTATTTTGGTTGAAAGGTGAAGAAAATTGTTGAAGCGACTTTTTTGGTGGTGGTGGTTGATGTGGTGAGGCGGCGGGTGGTGGACAAAAAGCTTTAACCACAGGTGATTGTTTGGATAAAGACTCTCTTCGTTGGCTGGTACACGATTGACATCTCCAAATAGAGTTACCTTTCCTTTTTCCAATCTCTGCGGCAGTAATCCTAGCACAAGTAGCGTGAAAAGTGTTATTGCAAGCATTGCATTTCACTTTGAGATCTTTTCTATCGATTTCAGATTTACAAATTCCGCACAGCATTATGAAAATTAAAAAAAAAAGGAAACTTTACTTTGTAAAAGAAGGAAACAAAAGCTCTCGATGCGACTGCACCCCACAACGACTATCGAAAGACGTGTGTTTAATGTTTTCTATTTCTTAAGCATAGTAAATACGCAATCATGTAGGTACAAATTACAGTATTAATTTATTTTATTGAAATAACACTTAATATAACTGTTTGTTCACATAAAAAAATTAGCAATTCCTTTAATTTTAAGTGTGAAACATATTTCCAAGTTTTAGTATTGTTTTTTTTGTAGGTTTTTATTTTTTGTAAAAAAAACTATTACCTACTTCGATTTTTCTCAAAATTTGTCATAATTTTGAAAACAATATTTCCTATAAGTTAAAATTAGTTGGAAGTCATAATCTCAAATTTTTGAAAAGATATTTGAGTCGAAAATCAATTTGTACCACCTTTTATAACTTTTTTTTTAGGTTTTTATTTTTTGTAAAAAAATTGTCAATTCGATATTTTTCAAAATTTTTCCTAATGTTGAAAACAATATTTCTTATAAGTAAAAATAAGTTTGAAGCCTTAATCTCAAGTTTTTGAAAAGATATTTGAGTCGAAATTCAATTTTTACCAACTTTGAGTAATGTTTTTTTAGGTTTTTATTTTTTGTAAAAAAAACTGTCAATTTTATTTTTCTTAAAATTTTACCAGATGTTGAAAACGTTATTATTCGTTGCACAAAATTGTTTTGGAGATAAAATCATTTCTTATTCGAAAATTTTCGAGGTGACAATTTTTTTTCAGTTTTTTGATTTATAAAAAAAACCGTTAATTGGATTTTTTTTTTCAAAAATATTCTTGTGTTGTATCACGTGCCAATATATAATATAAAATTTAATTCAAGTCTCTAGCGTCAATGGTTCGTGAGATATTGAGGGTTAACCAACATTTTCACCTGTTTTTTTAAAATTGCTATGGTAAAAAAAACCACCCACTCAATTTTTTTGAGAGTCCTTTCTGCATCTTTCTGCTTTATTACCTGTATAACAAAATTTATTTGAAGTCGATATCTCTAGACGTACGAACGTACGTACACACGCACGCACAGACATCTTTCTAAAAATCTTTTATTTTGACTCTAGTGACCTTGAAACGTCGAGAAATGTCAAAATTTTCAATTCGACAAATCGGACCCATTACAATAACTTCCAATGGGAAGTTAATAAATAAATAAAGTTTTATTTATTTATTTTATTATTTTTGGCTTCATTAGAACCAGTATTTAAAAAAAGTTATTCCAACGCCTAGCACTACATGCCAATCTACTTAGATACTACTTACATACCCACCCTCTACCTACATATACCTACATTGTAGAAATATAAAATTATAAATATTAAAAAATGTATTTACATACTTCTATACCCCATATTCAAAATATGGCAACAATGAATCCTACAGAGAATGAAATTTGCAAACGTTGCATTTAAATTTTCAAATTTCTCAAAAACTGAAAATCTAAAATCAAATGAATATAATTTTCTTCAAGCAAAATACCTACTGCTAAAAGCATACAAAATACAATTCATAGCTATAACGATATGTATATATGCATAACTCCTTTACATTGATAGGTAGGCAGAGGTACAAAAAAATTCAAGGTAACTATGGTAACGAACTGTTTTTGTGTTTTTGTTTTCACATTTTCTCATTTCTTTTAAAATAAACAGCTGATTCAACTGACTCCCTCACACATCTTAATACTTATGAGGACAAAATAATATACTCCTTTCATTCCCACTCTTGCTTTCAAAATTTTATTTTCCAGTCGCTCTTAGTTTCGACACCAAATTTCCGTACACGCAGCGCCCTCATGCTCCGCCTTTCGTACCAAAATTTTCTGTTCCATGATAGTACTATTCAGTTTTATATACAATGGTTATTTCTTAGTTTGTGCCATCAATTAACTTTTTTTTGAAGAGGTTCGCGTCATTGAGATTCTGTCCAGTGTTGTTGTTGTTAATTTACATTCAGCTATATATTTATATTTCTTGTGGCATAGTAGGCAATTAATTGAGTTCCTACTATTTTGTTTATATGTGATTTATTATACATACATATTAGAGCGTTTCAAAAAAAAAAAATTATTTTTTCTCGGAACCAGGCTCAAAAGTTTCGTTTACATGCCAAAATAGGCCTCTGAAAATATGAGCCCTTAATATTAATATTTAGGACATCCGCATCGCATTTTTCGATAAGAATAACACAGGAAAAAAATTTTGTTTTCTTCTGATTTTTATAACTAACGAACGATAAATTGCATTGTAATACCTCTTATGTATTTTGTAGAGAATTGAACGCTCTACAAAAAAGGTTGAATGTCAATTTTTGATAAATCAACTCAGTCGAAAGTTATTTAAGATCAAAGTTTAATTTACCCTTAATTAAGGCGTTTTCTTTACAATACTCCTAAATTTATAAGATTAGGTACTAGTTTCAAAACCAACTGAAAGTTTATTTCTAAGCTCTCATATGTACATAGAGTAAAAAAAAACAAAACTCTTATATTTTGCCCTCAAAGATTGCTGAAATTTTATTAATCAAACAGTTTTAAATAAATTGCGCTCGAAAACAGCTGAAATTTTTCTGTTTGATTAATAAAATTTTAGCAATCTTTGAGAGCAAAGTATAAGAGTTTTGTTTTTTTTTACTCTGAGAGCTTAGAAATAAACTTTCAGTTGGTTTTGAAACTAGTACCTAATCTTATAAATTTAGGAGTATTGTAAAGAAAACGCCTTAATTAAGGGTAAATTAAACTTTGATCTTAAATAACTTTCGACTGAGTTGATTTATCAAAAATTGACATTCAACCTTTTTTGTAGAGCGTTCAATTCTCTAGAAAATACATAAGAGGTATTACAATGCAATTTATCGTTCGTTAGTTATAAAAATCAGAAGAAAACAAAATTTTTTTCCTGTGTTATTCTTATGGGAAATCGAAAAATGCGATGCGGATGTCCTAAATATTAATATTAAGGGCTCATATTTTCAGAGGCCTATTTTGGCATGTAAACGAAACTTTTGAGCCTGGTTCCGAGAAACAATAATTTTTTTTTTTTTTGAAACGCTCTAATACCTACATATGTACATATATTTTGTTTTTGTTCTTTAACAGGCTGATTGGTGTTGGTTGTTATTAAGCATAGATAAGCTGCTGATGCCGACGATGGTAAGTTGTTATTTTTTTGCTATAATGGTTTGAATATATGTATGTATGTTTGTTTTCTTTTTCAGGTGTTGTTATGGTTGCCACCTCAGTTAACTTGATGGATTTATTTATGTGAGTTTTATTTTGTTTGGTTTTGATTTCATATTTTATATTAATAATTTTAATTAGGTTATATTACTGAGTTTATTAATTTTAAATTTATTTTGAGTATTCAGTGTGTTTTCTCTTTTAGTATTTTTTTAGTGGACTGTATGTGTTAAGTTGAGTTGTGATGTATATGGGATTGTGTTTTGAGCACAAAAACTTTTTTTTTTATTTTGCTTGGGTGGAAGTTGTTTAAATATGAGTTGATAATGTTTTAATTTTATATAAATGAGTTGATAAAATGATGAATGTGTTTTGAGTTTATTTAAATGGTTTGTAAATGTGTGTTAAATGTGATTTTAATACAATATAATATTTTTTGAGTATGTTGTAATTTGGCTTGACTAAATTTTGATTGTGTTGGGAATATATATATGTGTGTGTGTGTATATATATATATATATATATATAGATATACATATATAGATATATATATATATTAAGTATATTTTACTTTGTTGTGTAAGGTTTTCCAAAAAGTTTTGATTGTATTTTGGTTTGTTTGTATATAGTGTTGATCAGGCTCTTATATATTTGAGTTAAAGTTTTTTTTTTTTTCAATTTAAGTTGATCTTTACACTATTGTGTTTTCTGTATCAACGTTGTTCGATGGGAGTGGGCATATTTTTGTGATAGGCCTCTTGAATTTGTTGTTCTGGGTTCTTACTTTTACAACGCGGATCAGTTCATCTTGTCCTGTATAGGTTTCAACAATCCTTGCTAGAGACCATTGTGACGGTGGAAATCTTTCATCTCTCAGCAAGACTAAATCTCCGATTTTAGGTTGTTCAACCATTTCGGTCGGTTTTGAAGCCTTGTTAATTATTCTCCGCTCCATTCCTTCCAGAATGTCTGCAGTAATGCTTGTAGTCGTTTCCATCTGTCCAAGTAGCCTATGTTTTCAGTTGGTAGGTTGGCTTCAGGGACTGTATGTATTGATGTGCCGATCAAAAAGTGTGCTGGTGTTAGGGCGTTAAAATCATCCAAGCTATCTGTAACGGGACAAAGGGGTCTCGAGTTAAGACAAGCTTCTATTTGTGTTAGAAGCGTACTGAGCTCCTCGAATGTCAGGGCTTGGTTTCGGGCAACCCGTTTCAAGTGGTATTTGACTGATTTCACTCCTGCTTCCCATAAACCACCAAAGTGAGGAGAAGCAGGATTAATAAAGTTCCACTTGGTACCCAATTTGCTTAATGAGTCAGCTATTTCTTTATAATCATGTTTGGCTACATTTAACATCTTTTGAAGTTCGGTATTAGCACCTTTGAAATTAGTACCGCAGTCGCTATAAATATTTGAACATATTCCTCTTCGAGATATAAATCTTCTGAACGCGGCAATAAAGGCTTGAGTTGTGAGATCTGTTACAGCTTCAAGATGAATTGCTTTTGTAGAGGGACATATGAAAATTGCAAAATATCCTTTAAATTTCTTGGAATTTCTTCCTTTCCAAGTTTTAACTTCCAAAGGGCCGGCATAGTCTACACCAGTGTGAGTGAATGGTCGTGATATATTTACTCTGGGTGCAGGAAGGTTTCCCATCAGTTGTTGCATTGATTTGGGTTGATTCTTAAAACAAGTGAAGCATTTACTCAACCACTTCTTCACTGTTTGCTGGATACCCCCATGTAGGGTTTTCTCATGAGCATCTTCAATGATGAGTTTCGAGAAGTTGTGATCTGGTTTCAATGCAATAGGATGCTTTTGATCATATGTAAGGTTGGCATTTTGCAGTCGGCCGCCAATTCTTATAATACCAGATCGATCAATAAACATGTTTAGAGATTTGTTGAGCTTTGTTCTCTTAGTAAGTTTGAGTTCTTTTATGACATCAGGAAACATGAATTGTTGAACACTTCTTATGGTTGTGCGTAATGCAATGTCAAGTTCTATGGGTGAAAGAACTGACTTCATTCTTAAAACATCATCCTTTCTTACATTATAGATAAATCTGTTCACAAAGGCTATGATTCTTAATACTTTGATAAGCTTAGATTTTTTGCAAACTACATCAAGAATGCCATTAGCATCTTTGATGGTGACATGAATCTTGATTTGTCTCTTTTCTTCTTCCGTTTCTAATTGGGTGGGTTGTGTAGGTACTGAGAAATCCCATTTTTCATGAAGAAAGTGTGGTCCGCTCCACCATAGTGTATTGATCTTCAATTTTGATGGAAGGATACCACGCGATATTAAATCCGCTGGGTTTAATTTGGTGGGGATATGTCGCCATACATTAATATTGGTCAACCGTTGAATTTTGGTAACTCTATTGGCTATGAATGTCTTCCATTTCGATGGTAATCCAGATATCCAGCTCAGGGTGATTGTAGAATCAGTCCATGCAAATATTTGGACGGTTTTAAATGGAAGAACTGATCGGGTATAATCGAGAAGTTTTGCCAGCATGACAGCTCCGCAAAGTTCTAATCTTGGTAACGATACCGTGTTTACAGGCGCTACCTTTGTTTTAGAAATGAGCAAATGAGTGTGTATGAGGTTCTGGTTGTCTAGTACTCTAAGGTAGACGACGGCTCCATACGCTTTGACTGATGCATCACTGAATCCGTGGAGTTCTATTTGTTTGATGTCACTTTGAGTGTTTATCCATCTTGGAAGGTGTATGTCTTTTAAAATTTCCAACTCTTCTTGAAAAGAGAGCCATTCTTGTTGTAATTCAACTGGAATATTGTCGTCCCATGAGAGGCCCTTCAGCCATAATTGTTGCATGATGATCTTAGCCTTGATAATACAAGGTGCTATCCATCCTAATGGATCAAAAAGACGAGCGATGGTTGAAAGAATGGTACGTTTTGTAACGATATTATCGAGAACGATCTTTTGGAAAGAAAAGAAGTCAGTAGATGGGAACCAACTAATTCCAAGAGTCTTCGTGTGATCCAGAGATCCTAAAGTCAGCGAAACACTTGTTTCTCGGTCTTCTTCCGGAATGGATTCCAAAAATTCCCTTTCATTACTCATCCATTTACGAAGACGAAATCCAGCTGAAGATAATAGTGTTGAAATTTGATGGTACTTTTCTTTGGCTACCTCTAATGAATCAGCACCTGAAACTAAATCATCGATGTACATATCTTCACGGATCATTTGGGCGGCTAGTGGGTATGTTGATTCTTCGTCAGAGGCAAGTAAGTTTTTGAGAGTTCTATTCGCTAAATATGGAGCTGGAGCAGTACCAAACATCAAAACTTTAACCTTATAGAGTTTAACAGGTGTTGTTGTATCTTCACGCCAATACAGCATTTGATAATATGCATCATCTGGATGAATTTGGATTTGTCTATACATCTTTTCTATATCAGATAAAAAGGTAATTTTATGTGTTCTCCACCTTAAAACTATTGCTATAATATCTGTTTGTGTCTTAGGTCCAGTCATCAGATGGTCATTTAACGAAATTCGGTTCGAAGTTTTAAATGAGGCGTTGAAGACTACACGCAGTTTTGTGGTTGTACTGGAGTCTTTTATGACGGCATGATGTGGCACGATGTTGTGAAAAGGTGAGTTGTAGATAGTGTCTTGAGTGATATCCACTTCTTCCATTTGGTTAAGTTTGAGATATTCTGCCAGACATTTATTGTATTCTTCGTGTAATGTTGGGTTGATAAGTAACCTCTCTTCTTGCTTGTAATACATCCTTAACGCTGTTTGTTGTGTTGATTTTAATGGGTGATTTTTTTGAGGTTAGGATTTTCATGCATTAGTATTTGACAGATCACGCGGGATTTCAGACATGGTGTCAAAGAGAAAGATGCTCAGTATGCTTTGACATTTCATCATGAATAGACTTACTAACGAGCAACGCTTGCAAATCATTGAATTTTATTACCAAAATCAGTGTTCGGTTCGAAATGTGTTTCGCGCTTTTTTATCGACAAATTTTGTTCAGCGATGAGGCTCATTTCTGGTTGAATGGCTACGTAAATAAGCAAAATTGCCGCATTTGGAGTGAAGAGCAACCAGAAGCCGTTCAAGAACTGCCCATGCATCCCGAAAAATGCACTGTTTGGTGTGGTTTGTACGCTGGTGGAATCATTGGACCGTATTTTTTCAAAGATGCTGTTGGACGCAACGTTACGGTGAATGGCGATCGCTATCGTTCAATGCTAACAAACTTTTTGTTGCCAAAAATGGAAGAACTGAACTTGGTTGACATGTGGTTTCAACAAGATGGCGCTACATGCCACACAGCTCGCGATTCTATGGCCATTTTGAGCGAAAACTTCGGAGAACAATTCATCTCAAGGAATGAACCGGTAAGTTGGCCACCAAGATCATGCGATTTGACGCCTTTAGACTATTTTTTGTGGGGCTACGTCAAGTCTAAAGTCTACACAAATAAGCCAGCAACTATTCCAGCTTTGGAAGACAACATTTCCGAAGAAATTCGGGCTATTCCGGCCGAAATGCTCGAAAAAGTTACCCAAAATTGGACTTTCCGAATGGACCACCTAAGACGCAGCCGCGGTCAACATTTAAATGAAATTATCTTCATATCAGTAAATGTCATGGACCAATCTAACGTTTCAAATAAAGAATCGATGAGATTTTGCAAATTTTATGCGTTTTTTTTTAAAAAAAAGTTCTCAAGCTCTTAAAAAATCACCCGATAGTTCTGGTCATTGATTTGCCTTGAAAGGTAACGATACTTCAAAACGCCCTCCCGGCAACCTCTTGACGTGTTCTAAAAAGTGATTTTCGCAAGCTACATCTTCTTCTGCTTCGGCTTTTTGGTATGGAGATTCCTCAATCTCCCAAAACTTTCGCATTTGTGTGTCTATGTCGACAGTTTGTGTGTAGACTTGAATAGAGTTGGGTTTTTCAAGCGGTACTTTTCCTAATATGATCCAACCATATTCGGTTTTTTGAGCGATCGGACATATTTGTTCATCATTACGAATGACTTCATTCAAAATTATTTCGCAATAAACGTCATTCCCTAACAAAATATCGATGTTTGATGGTCGATGAAATGTTGGATCGGCTAATTTTAAACCTTGGATATGTTTCCATTTTGTTGAGATAATTTCATGACTTGGTAAAAGTCCTGTTAATGTCGACATAGAAAAATCTGAATAATTTGAACTCAGGTTAAGTTCAATATAGTTTTGACAAGAACCGCTTTTGTTCTGCCCTAATACCGAAATATCAAATGAAGTATTGTATTTTTTGAGTCGCAAAAGTTGAGATGCTGATTCTGTTATAAACGTAGCTTGTGATCCAGGATCAATCAAAGCTCTCAATTTAATAAAGTTTCCATCAGCTGATTTGACTTTAATGATTGCTGTTGCAAGTAAGATTTGCGTATTTTTAAAATCCTTCAAATGAAAGCAATTTGATGATGTTGATGGTGGTGGATCGTTTGGGTAGAAGGTTGATGCGTTTGGATTGAATTCTGTTGATATATGGTGTGCATGTGAGCTGTTTGTGTTATATGTGTTTGGATTTGTGTTGTTGAATGAATTTGTTTTATTGTGTGGTATAGTTCTGGTTTGAGTTTGAGAGATTGTGTTATTTGAATTGGGTGGTAATTGGTTAGCTTGAGTGAATGTTTGTCGTTGGTATGTGTTTTGTTGATTGTGTAAGTTGAGTTGGTTTTGTGCGTTGCCAAAATGAAGCAATGAATTATGTTGCTTTTGACAAAAATGGCATTTTTTATCACTAGGGCAACTGTTTGTTTTATGGCTATATGCCAAGCAGTTAAAACAGTTCCCTAATTGTTTTACAGTTCGTTGCCTTGTGTTGACATCCATTTTTAAAAACTTTGTACATATTCTTAATGAGTGTGCACCCTTATGGCACAGTTTGCATGCAAAATTTGCTGTTTCCGCATTAACATGAAATACTGTTTTTAATTGTTTTTTGTGTGTTGAGGCTAATTTTACATTTTGCTGCTCATCAACCATTTCCAGTGTTCGGAACCTTGTCTCTAAAAAATCTGAAAACTCTTTATAAGTGGGTATCTCTTTCTTAGTTCCAAGTGTTGCTTCCTATTTCACTTGTACCGTTGATGGAAGCTTTTTTAGAAGCAAAAAAATGATGATTGCATCCCAATGTTGGACTGGCAATCCTAGGTTTGTGAGGGCGTGTAAAATTTTGGTTGAATTATCCGACAATTTGCGAATACCTTTCGAATTCTCCTCATGAACTACTGGCAATTCATAAAACAACTTTAACTCGTTATTAACAAGAATTCTCTTAAAATCATATCGTGAATTTAATAATTCCCATGCTTTTTCATAGCTAGCATCATCTACGTTAATATGTTCAAGCAAAATGCCTGCTCCTTCTTTACAGCATGACTTTAAATAATGTAGTTTTTCTATATTTGTTAGTGATTTATTGCTATGTACCAAAGAAAGGAATTGATCTCTAAACGAACGCCAATTCTGGTATTCACCCGTGAAAGTTGGAGGATTAATTAGGTAAGCGTACATCGTGATGCTTGTTATTTTCAGATTTTGCAACTGGAGGAACAGCAGTAGTAATTTCTTTCGCTTTCGCCTCTGCAAACTTGTCCAACTCATCTAATAGCATAGATCTGTAAAGCGTATAGATCTCATTTGCTTCGTTAAAAAATTCTTCGGTGCTATTTAAAACATCTTCTTTGACGTCATCACTGCAAATCACTAGTTGATATTGGGTTTTTATGTTCACCCAATTGCCTTCAAGAGTTTCGAGACGTGTTGTTACATAATTTTTGGTTCGGCGAGTGGGGCTCACCGTCTTTTTAAAATTTTCAAAATCTTTTGAAATTTGCGTGCAGGTGCTTCTTACAAACTTAGATGCATTCATTGTTCGTATTTATTAATCAAATAATATTTCTTTATGTGTAATTGTTTCAACAAATAAATGAAAAGTGTACTCACTGTGATTTTTGTACTTATTCCAGATAAATGACTGCTTAAAATTGATGGCGCTTTGTGATGGGTTGCGATTGGCGATGGGTACGATTGGCGATGGGTAGCTGTTGGCGATGGGTAGCGATTGGCGATGGGTAGCGATTGGCGATGGACTGCACGAATTCCTTTACTATGCTTTTTATAAATTATTTTGTTAATGAAAACTTGTTTCAATTTTGTTTTGTAATTTTCAAAGTTTTTAAATATATATTATCAAACGACAAGATGTCGGCACACACTCTTTTAATTTTTGAGGATTTGTGTAGCAAATTAAATGTTTATGGTTCGCTTTTTAATAGGCAACGAAGGACCAAAATGTTCTACACAAAAGTTTAATTTGGTATGTAAAATATAAAAAGAAACTCAAAACTTCAATTTTATTAAATTGTTCTTTATTTGAGAAAACACCCTTTCAAAATCACGAATTAAACAGAAGTGTCCATGGTTTTTGTATTAACCTCCATCTGACCTTCTTTTATTTAATTTGTATAACAGTCAGAAAAGGTATTCGTTCAGAAGTTGGTGATTTTTAGTTACACAATATATTGATGGTGAGTTGACATTCCGATTATGGCAGCATCCAACATACACATTACAATATACCCATCCTTTTGTCGTGGATCTGAAGGAGTCTTTCTCTGAGGTCATCCATGTAGTCATCCTCGACTTGCGGCTCCGACGTGGGACATCCAAATTTTATTTCGCTCGGCAGTTTGATGTTCCTTCCCATCAAAATCTCAGACGGTGTATGGCCAGTTGAGCTATGTGTTGCACTTCTATACGCCATCAAAAACAGTGGAATGTGTAGATCCCAATCTCGCTGGTTGTCGTGCAAAACTTTTAAAAGATGTTCCTTCAGGGTTCGGTTGAATCGTTCGACCATGCCATCGGATTGTGAGTGGAGTGGTGTTGTTCTTGTCTTCTTGATGTGAAGAAGCCCACAAACTTAAAAATTGATTCATTGATTGATTGATTCAAAATTCCTTCCTGGGCGGAATGCAGGGGCTCTACTCTGTAATGCGTTTCGAAATCCAATCCGATTCGAATCTGATATTCGATTCGTTTATGAATTCGTACTCTGTAAAATGTTCGAATCGAATAGAACAATCATCTAGTACTTTTTCTATTTATCCAATAGATATACCGAGTCTCGAAGTATTTCTTTTGAGATTTGTCAAAGCAAAAATACAAACAAAATCAAAACAAATCACAAAGACGAGGAAAAAATTAAAATTCAGTCATTATTATCACTTGAAAATTATCGTAATGACTTTTTTTACACTTCACTGCTTTGCAATTGCCACATCTCTCTTTTTAATCCAAGCTTAGAAAGTTTAAGCTGATTTTTTTCATAGTCATTTCATTTTTTGTGTTGAAATTTGTCTTTTGCTAAGGTATACTTTTTTTCCTTCAAGTCATACGAATTCCACCATAATTTCAAATAACTTTTGTTTGGTATGCACATTTTTCGCTGATGATTCCCTGTAATGGGATTTATTTGCTTAAATTTTGAATAAAATTATTATTTCCTTGCTTATATTTTATCTATTTCACACAACTCAACAATATTTTCCTTTTGTGTCCTTTAAAAACGACCTTCGAATTGCAATTCGTTACCTCTCTTGGTGTAGAAAGAAAATTTCCGTTTTCGAACGCTAATGACATTCGGAAACGCATTGCCAGGTACGAAAAATCCGAATGCGGATTTGTCATTCCGTAAGTACTAGATTTCTTATCCGCATTAGAAATAGAGAGTACGAAATATTCGTTTTCGAAAATATTTGCTTTCGAAATGCATTACAGAGTAGGGCCCCAGTTCTAATGGAACGCCGAATCTGCTCACCCAGTTGAAGACAATTTGATCTGCGACTGCTTTGGCTTCTTGATTTGGAATGGCGTATGCTTCAGGCCACTTGCTGAAGTAATCCATGACGACCAGAATATAACGATTTCCATTATTTGCTCCCGGAAATGCACCGATCTCGGTAAGACCATCTGCTGATTCCCATTTACGTCGAAGGACACCCTCTTGGACATGAAACGAGTCCCACTGTGCCCAATAGGCCTTCAGAGTCTGTAGGAAATATCAGCCCATTCAGGTTTTTCCTGGTGTTCCTTCCATGCGAGGATGGGTTCGATATCTGAGTCTTCTTGTTGAGTTTTCCTCAACTCGTCGTTGCTTCAGCCATAAATGGGATCGGCTCTGGTTCGTTGGACAGTAACCACTTCTTTTTCTTCTTGTCGTCTGCAATGCTTACAGTCTTGCTTACATGGTCTCCGAGACAGTGCATCTGCATTTGAGTGAAGCTTCCCCTTCCGATGTTGAATTTCATAATCAAACGTCTGCAGCCTCTCAATCCATCTCGCCACTTGATCCTCTGGATTCTTGAAATTCAAAAGCCAGTTTAGTACTCCATGTTCGAAGAAGAAAGTTCTGTCCATAAAGATACTTATGGAAGTGCTTTGTTGCCAAAATCAGTGCATGAAGTTCTTTTCTGGTCACACAATAGTTTCTTTTCGACTTCGAGAGTAAGTTTCTGTAATAGGCAATCACCTTTTCTTGGCCATTATGCACCTGCGATAGTACAGCACCAATCCCGACATTGCTGGCATCAGCATCATTTATGAACGGTTTTCCTGGAGTCGGGTGGGTCAGCACTAGTGCATTACACAAGCGTTGCTTGAGCTCTTGAAAACTTCGCTCGCACTCACCTGACCATATAACTTGCTTTCTCTTTTCCGTTAGCTGATGTAGACTCTTGACGATTCCAGCAAAGTTCTTCACAAAGCACCTATAGTAGGTGGCTAGACCCAGAAAGCTTCGGAGTTGGTGTTTGTCCTGTGTTGTTGGCCAATTCTTCATGGTGTCAACTTTATCAGGATCCGTCTTTACCAGAACCATGTTCTTTACAGGTCTCACAAGATTCTTCCCAATGGAGACATTTTGGGAGGACTTTACAGATGCTGGTTCGACCATGAGTTATCGATGGCTGCCAGGCTTACCCTTCAATTTCGTCCAAACGAATACTTCTGAAGAAGCAGGCAAAGTCAGATCTTCTTCGATGACGGTTTTCACAGATGACGAGGTCTCATACGAGTTAGTCCCATAGATCATCGGAATCTCGATGTTTCGATATTTCAGGACTTGGTTCCCGATGTCCAATACCACCTCGTGATCTTTCATGAAATCGACGACGACAATGCACTCGTCACATATATCTGCTACCAGGAACAGGTGAGAGAATTCCAACTCTGCCATCCGCATCTTAAGACGTACCTCACCATAAACTTTTGCGGCCTCTCCAGTTGCAGTCCTTAGACGGACGAAAGCTGTTGTTTATACTTGCTTCCACGGTCAGGCTCTTGTTGTCACGTTTCGTTTGAGAAACCTGGATGTCGTTTCTGGGGCCATCGATACCATAAACCAGCTTCTGTCCCTTAAAGTTGGTTCTTATTCGTTTTCCCGGGTGGGAAACAACTTCAGAAGCAACTTTGTTGGTTTTACTTTGACCAGTTAAATTACTTCTGTTTCCACAGTGTTGGCATGCGGTTCCTCTTCGCGGAAATCTGCACTATCACTGTAGGTGCCCACTCTTATTGAAGTTCGAGCATCGTGCTGGTCCGTCTCCCTGACTCCTTTCCACATTAGCCTTCTGACAAGAGCATTCTGGGACTTCTAATTCTCTTACGCGATGCACGTTTTGGGAAGCTTGTTCTGCAGCTTCCATCGTCAGAACGAAAGCCAATGCTTCTGGTAGTGTTCGCTTTCCGGCAGTGCGGATAGCCCTTTGGAGATTTATATCGCCCAAAGCTCTCACAAAGGCTTTAACAGCAAGTTGATTTATTATCTCGTTACCAGCTGTTGGATATGCCAGGTGAACCAATCGCTCGATATCTGCCTGAAGCTGCTGCAGTGTTTCACCTCTTTTCTGTGTCCTGTTGTTAAGCTGAACTCGGAAGACTTCTGTCATGTGGCTATCCCCAAACCGCTATTCCATTGCGTTTACCAGAACTGTGAAGTCACCACTCTTCTCTGCTGGGATGATTTGTAGCAGTTCAGCAGCAGATCTTCTTAAAGCAAGCGTAAAGGCAAAATATATTTTTCGTGATCGTCCCAGCCGTTTGTTAACGCTGCTGCTTCAAACTGTTTCTTGTAGATTGACCACGGAATCTGCCCATCAAAGCTGCGAGGATTCACTTCTCTCTTCTTTGAGCACTCAACAGAAGCTTCTCGAGCTTTCATCTTTCGCACTCTTTCTAGTTCATTTGTGATGGTTTCGATTTGTTCGTCCATTTTCTCGAAACGTTTATTTTGTTTTTCGACGCGCTCGTCGAGAGTATTGATTTTCTCTTCGAAGTCCGCAAACTTGCCTTCTAAAAGGTTTCTCTGTTCGTCGAACCATTCTAGAATATTCTTTTCATTCTCTTCAAATTTGGCTAAAAGAACTGACATCACGTTAGATAAGGGAACATTTGCATTTACCTCTTCCACTTTTGCTTCTAATTTGAAAGCAAACTCTTAATCATTAGATGTTGCCCCTTATTCTTAATGTCCTGCACAAGTGTTTACTAATACAAATACAACTGTTGCTACGTACTTATTCTAATATAACACGATATTAGAGTAAAAGAGATAAAGAGTGTATACACATTACAATATACCCATCCTTGCCAACAAAAAGGAGAAATTTAACATTTGGAACGGATAGATTCCAAATCTATATGTATGCGTCATTGCAGCCACATCAAGCATTCGAAAACTGTGAACCAAAGAAAACATAAGAAATTAACAACTAGAAAATCATAATAGTAAACTTCCTTACCGATGTCGTAAACGACAGAAAAATATACGAAACGACACAATCTGCATTCCATAAGTCGTTTTCAACTTTTGTCACTCGTTTTGTTGTCGTGTGTAAAGGTCAAGTGTGTTGAACGCTTTAATTCAGCATTCTGTAAGACGAAACAAAACGACGACAATAAAAAAAAAACGACGGTATCTCTCGTTTGAAAATTTGCTCACGACGAAGAAATGGGAGTTTGCAAAACTGTAAGTTTCCTTGTTAAATAATTTATTTTATGGAATTTATTAGTACTTTATTTGCAATAAATAAGAAAATAAATATTTTTGCACATTTTCAGTTAAAATTAACAAACCAAAACCAATTCGAGGCGCTTGTTCAGCTGATGGAAAGGAACGAGCAGTTGGCTAGGGGATTTTTGAAATGAATGAACAAAGTTGATTTTAAAAAAGAAAGGAATGTAATACCTGATAAACTCAACAGCAAAAGTCCTCCAATAAGAGATGGTGATGGTTGGCAAAAGGTTTGAATCAGTTTATTCTATTTACATGAACACATTTTAAATATGCTTTTATCAGCTTGGGCTGACTTTGAATTTAAAGTAAAAAAAAAATGTTCAGAACAACAAAATAGAAATGAAAGGAACTGGAGGAGGGCCAAACCAATTGCACATCCTATCTGCGCTTGAGGATCCTGTTGCAAATCTACTTAAATATGTATAAACAGATGATTAAGCCCGAGTGGAAATGCAATTGGTGTATCGCAGCTCCCAACCACTTCAACGTCTTCATCATCCGGACATACATAAGTCAAAGCAAATTCAGGCTACAAATGCAGATGCCGAAGCTTCACTGTCCTATTTTTACAATTAATTGTGCCTTTGCAATATTTCGCTCTCTACCTTCTTCATCATTGTCACTATCGCTGCTTGTGTTGTAATACATTTCAACACTTATCATTTTAATAATTTATGTATTTGGTAATAATTTAATAAAAACACATTTGTTGAATATCGAGTAATGAAATGATTTAGAATTTGATTTCAGTTTGACAGATCTCTGATACATTTTCATCGTTTAAAAATCTGCTACAAAATAGTCACGCCAAAAAAGTTATGGAATGCCACTTAAAAAACGACACGACAAAGAAAACGAGAGTCGTCGAAAAAACGAGACGACATCGGTAATAGGCATGAATATGATTTGGACGAACATAGCAAAAATCCACAGTTGAACGGTTTGGGGTTTCCTCGGTAACGCTGTGTCAGTGTTGTTGATTATAAAATGAAATATTCTTGGAAAATTGATATATTGTTGTGATGTTTAACTATGAGTTGCAAGGATTGAAG
The DNA here is from genome assembly GCA_920104205.1 of Eupeodes latifasciatus. NCBI lineage: Eukaryota > Metazoa > Arthropoda > Insecta > Diptera > Syrphidae > Eupeodes > Eupeodes latifasciatus. The sequence goes on along the minus strand of OV049924.1, from coordinate 256,552,699 downwards.
TGTGCTGCCCATTTAAATCCATGAGGTAAATTTTGATCTTTTCTTTTTCGACTGCTCTTAGCTGCTTTAGTTACTCTTCGATTTTCTTCTTCTTGATGTCTTTGCTTTCTGGTTTGTCTGATGAGTTTGAATGGTAGGTGATGTTAGTGCTGATGCTCTAACCGTAGCTTGTTTTTTGATTTAAATTAAAATTGTTTATCGTTTTTTAACAGTTTCCACTGAAAAACATTATTTAGATAAGTCTTTAGTTTAGAGAACTCTTAAAATATGCCCACTCTTTTTCACTGCTTAACGTTTATTAGTCATTTTATCAGCTGTGCGCATACGTTTCACTGGAGTAGTTCCTCTTGACTGTGACGAGGTGAGGATGACGATGTATCGGAATCATAACCACTAGACATTGAAGACCCTGAAGATAATAAAAGTTATACTTGAGATAAATTTAAAAATTACAATCTCTCACCTCAACTGGAACAACTTATGCTTTCTCTTCGTGTTATCAGTTCCAGATTTTTTGGATGGTGGGGAAGATTATTCAACAACTTCAACTGCATCCTCGTCGTCTTCGTCATCATCTTCGTCTTCGTGACTGCTATGTAGTTTCTTCAGTTACTTGCTCCTTACGTTCCTCTTTCTCTAGTTGCCGTTTGGGTCAATTTGTAGTTGATAGAGATCCGTTCGTAGCTTCATCTTCAATATAAATTTTAGTGTTATCTTCGTTTGTTTGATCGCTTGATCGACACGCTTTCATTTCGCTAATATCACTCAGGCCTTCGTTGCTCATGTCAATAGCACCGTATTCTCGGTTATCATCTAGGCTTCACCCATCACTGGACACACTAGACACACTTTAACGTCGTGATTTACGTTCCTTGAACTTCGGTGGAATGGATTGATTGCGAGATACCGCGCCCGGCCACTGTGCACCACTCTTTTCGCTGCTAGATAAAGCACGTTTGATGGGCGACTTGTTGTTCTCTTTGGCGTTTCAACCTTTGTCAATTTTATCGCTTGATAATAAGACGAAGACGATGAGGAAACTGAGTTTGAATTGGATGATGCTCTTGATGAACGTGAACTTACGCGCGACGACCACGATACTGCTCGTATCGTATGCCCAACCCGACTGGGACTTGCCGATTCCAACTTTTTCGATCCGGAGTTCATTGGTGTGGCTGACTTAATAGTTGTATTTGATTTAACCGATATAGATTTCGAGTTATTGAAATCTTCTGGTTAGATGCAATCTTTAATGCTTCTCAAAAAAAAATCTGAATAAATTATATTTCAATAGTTTGTTTTTGTTTTGATTTCATTTTTGTTGTCAAAATACTCACCTCGTTTTTAATCTGTCATAACTAGGACCAACTCAAATTGGGCCACGATCGCATTGCTGTTCTAGGGTGAGCCTATACTTTCAGCATAATTTTTTCAGTTTTTAGCGAAATTTTTCATAAAAATCATAGAATTTGTATGCCAAAAGCAGTCAAATATTATTGTTAGCACAGTTTTCACTGAAAAGAAGTTACACAATTCATTTTTCTTAAAATATTGCATTAATTTTTTCAATTTTTGAATTCATAGGATCTTTTTTTTGAACGGCTTAGTTCACCTCACATTGATTTCCCCCTAATTGTGCATATTGAGCCCAAAAACCCATAAAAACTACATAGAATCTACACTTTTCCATAAGAAATGCACGGGACAACTAACGCATGCTTATGCTACCGGGCATAATCCTCTCAATTTAGCTTGTAGGCCATATAAATTACGTGGCCATATAAATGAATATACATATGTAGATATACCTATGGACAGCGCGGCTGCGCGACGGCGACGACACCGTCCACCATTCCATCGATGAATATTTGGTAGTTGGCTGAATTATCCTAATCCTTCCTCGGTGGCTGGTCACCGACAGAAGAAGTCGATAGACTTCTGATTTAATGATATTCTGAAAAGAAAAGATAAATTTAGTCAAGAAAATAATAAGAATATATTACCAATGCAAAGTGATGAAGTTGTTTTGTTGTCCATGTTTGTTATGATTTTGTTTTGACAATTACCACATTAGGTATCCTATCTAGTTGTTTCGGTCTGCGCATGCAATAGTAGCTTTGTCTTGTTTTCACCCAAGGGATAAGGGGGTAGACAAATTACTACTAGCGCATGCGCAGGAATGTATTAGACACGATTGTTCATCCACCGGATGAACTTAAATGAATTGTTCAAAGGTTTAAGTCTAAGATAAGTAGTAATAATACAGGATGAGATGAAAATTTATTTAAATAAATAGTTTACGATATTAGATTGATAGGAAAAAGATTAGATTAATAAGTTAAGATAAATAATAGGATTAATTAGGAATTTAGGAATTATGTAGATTGATATTAGAGTAATAGAAGAGGTAATAGACTGTTATAGAGGTATAAGATTGTATTAGTAGTATATATGTGTGGGTACGATTTCTTGGACGTGGATGAGGGGGGTTAATTATCTGTGTTAGGGATGGAAAAAAATTGTGGGTTGGAAAATAGTGACCTCACTCAGAGGTAGTGGTAACTATTTACTTAGTTAATATGAGAATGACTAGGAACTAGCCTAAGGGATTGTATGATCATTCTTACGTTTGAGAGTTTGAGAAATAGAAGTGTTAACGGCCATTCCTTTTGTGACCAACAGTTTTTTTTAAATTCAAAATCTATCAATTTTTCTTTTACAAGTGATACAAATAGTAAAACTTAAATAAGAAGTTTGTTTTATTAAACAAAATAAGTGGATTGAAATAAATATAATAAAATCAATATACCAGGTAAAATATAATTATATTGTGAAAAAGAAGAAAGAAGATTTAATATAGGTATAATTCTATATATTTAGATTGAATTTGTTCCGTTGAGTTGGAAATAAGATCTAGAAGAAAAAATTCTAGAAAGTTGGTGGCGATACATACATATATAGATAATTTCAACAGCAGAGGTATGTGACCATAAAATGGAAGTGTTAAAGTTTGTGTCTGATGTGTGATTTGCTTTTTCTACTTTTATTAGGTTCAGGTCAAGTTCTCCAAAGAGCAGCAAAATTAGTAGCAGAAGCCTGAGCCTCTGCGAAGTTTCTTTTTTACCTCCTTCGGCTTTTCAAATTGTGACTTTGGACAAGAACATTCCATATAGTAGAAGTATTCCTTTGTCCAGTACAAAGGAAACAACTTCGAAAGTACAAAGACCACAGTCCAAGAGGGTACTTTATATCTTAGACAATAGATATATATAGATATCCCTCGAAGGAAGAAAAAAAAGGAACTTGTGCAAGAAGAAGAGAAAGGGTGTCCAATGGGAAAGTTAAGGAAATAAAGAAGTGATTAAAGTGAAGAAATAAGAAAGAAGAACTTAGAATTTTTTTTACCTCAATATAATTAAATATATATACTCTTCGATTTTAATTAAAGTAGAGTCAAATCAAAGTAGTGTAAAATCCAGTTCTCTAAAAAATTTTTTTTTTGTTTGGACTAATTAATTTTTTTTGAAATTTGAAGTCAGTTTAAATTTACATTAGTGAAAAAGTGATTTTACAGGCTGGTATAATAAGATTCAAACATAGTAAATTCAGTGGTGGCGAAAGTGCTACCCCTGGTTCTCTACGTGCTGCCGGCAGAACGACGAGGGACTAAGGAAACAGTGAGTAATAACATATTTTTTTTGTGGACAAAGGATCAATAATAAAAAGCCTCTAAGGTCAATTTATTAGCTAATTTTGATTTAAACTTTTTTAGTTTTTTTGATATATTTTTATTATTTTAATTATTTGTCTTTATAAGATAAGAAAAGTGGGAGAACTCGATTGAGTTTTTTTTTGTGTAATGAATTTTAAATGGATTTATAAAATTATAATTTGAATTGCGGTTAAAAATATAAAAAATGGATTATTAAAATTATAATTTGAATTGTGGTTAAAAATATAAAAAATGGTGTACTGATTTAATAGCTAGTGGTGTGTGAAGGCTTGGTAAGGCCGTCCAGATGTGATTTTGAATTTTTGTTGGACATGACAGACTAACTACCTAAACGGACTAATTCGTGACTGGTTGAGTCATTTTAGGGGCTATTTCCGCTACATTCGGCCAGGGAAATAGCGAAGGAAGTATCTTCATGATACTTGGGCGGGTTGGCCAGACTTTCGTCAATAACATCAGACGAACGTTTGGGATTCAGTGTGACGATATTTGGGTGGGGGGGTAAGAAAGGGGTGCTTTAGGAGGAATAAGTTTACATTTTTTAGATTTTTTTTATTTTAGTTTTAGTAAGGGTTTTCTTTTAATTTTTTTACTTAATTTTTTTTTATAATTTCTTTTTATTAATTTTTATTATTATTATTATTTTTTTAGGTGAATGTTTTTTTTCATTATTTTATTAGGTTAGTTATATTATTTTGTTTTGATTTTTTTAAAACTTAATTTTGAAGCACCGATTTCGAGTTTCTCTTAGATATCGTCAAAGTTCACAGGTTTGTGTCATTTTATATCTTGTAGTTACCTTAGGCACGAATAAAATTAATGTTTAGTCGAGCAGGAGGTGTACTGGGAGGTGGCAAGAACCACCCCACGCGACGAGCTGAGCCGTGCAACCACAAGCGTGCTGTAGCCTCTCCCAGTACTCCAAAGCATTCCCCCGTGGAGACCTGACTCCTATCAATGGCGCCCAACGAGACCTAACGGTTTTGATATTTTTTTTTCTACGATTACACAAACCTGGAACTGGTAACTTTTGATCTTGTCACAGATTGAAAATTTCTGTCCAAATCTACAGGCCATGAATCAGAGATTTTTGTGAGGAGGTTGGAAATCTGGGACAACATCAAAAGTTTGAACAGGGTCGTACCATTTCGAATCTCAGCTGTCCATAGAATTAGGTACAGCCAGATTTTTTGTGAGGTAGAGATTCGAAGTTCGAAAACCTTGTTCATGTGGAAGTTTATTTTAAACTCACATCCAGCCATTGATTAGGCTATAAGCCAGGAACTATGTAGTGGTTGTGGGGGAGAGATGAACTGAAGCAACCACTGAATTTCAAATGCACCAGTCACAAGACATAAGTACTTAAGGACACAACTAACGACCACCAATTTGCAGATGTATAGGAAAACTTTGCCAACCTTCACACACCTAGCGTTTGCTAATATACATACAATACATAGTAAATACAAACAATATTGTTTTTTTTTACAAATTACATTTTTTCTTTATTGATAATTTTTTTATTACATTTAAGAGAATAAACAAATAAATATGTTATTTAGTTTTTATTTAATTTTTATTTTAAATTTTAATTTTGCAACTTAATTTTAATTATATATTTTATTTTGATTCACGACGCGTTTCGGAGATGTTTCTCCATCATCGGGTGGAATACTTTTCAAATTATTATTACAAATTACATTTTTTACAAATTACATTTTTTTTATTGATAATTTTTTTTTTATTCATTTTTTTTTATTTATCTTATAACTTGATTTTTTTTAACATTGAAAATCGTTTTTTTATAATTATTTCTTTTTTTTATTGCTTTTTTTTATTATTATTTACACATCAATTTTCATTTTTTTATGATCTTTATTTTTGAATTTTTTGTTTATTAATCTTTATTTTTGAATTTTTTTAAACAATAAGTTCTTTTTTTATACTTTAATTTTTGAATTTTTTTATAATTTTTTTTACGATACTTTTCACTCTGAATTTAGCTTTTCTTGCTGGATAATAGATTAATAGTTTCAAATTCAGGAAGAAATAAGAAAAAGAGAATAGTTGGTAAGAATGTCTGAAGGGAAGAAAAATGCTACAGGGACAGTTCCAAAAATAACTGGGAAAAAAAGGGTCACACGTCAGACGGAAACTGTAGACGAGGAAAGCGAAGTAGTTGAGACCCAATATACTTTCAACTGTACCACTGACAGTGACAGAAAACGACGACTTAGACAAGACATACCATGAGATAACAAACATTATTCGCAACATAGACTTACTTGGAACAAAAGATAAAAACAACAACTTTCAAAATTCGAACATAAAAAACGCGACAGTAAGACGTGAAGAGGCCGCAATGGGTCTTGAAGATGATGAAGACAATGAGAACGAACAAGAATGTATGCGAACTGAACTAGAACAATTGACCCAACGAAATTTAGAACTCGAAAGATTACGATTAGAACAAGAACAACTAACTTTACGAAATGTTGAATTTGAACAAGAACGACTACGAGTAGAACAAGAACAGAAACGATTACGTTTAGAACAAGACCGAATTACGGAACTTAATAGAAAACTTCGAAATAGAACGTGCAGGACTTGCTAAACAAAACTATGAACTTGAACAAGAACAATTACAAACAGAACAAATAAGACAAAACCAAAACCGAACTAGTACGAACGCAACTACTAACACACCAAATATAAACGTACTGACAGAACTCGACTTGTACGAAAGAATGCAAAAAATTGCAACTCTAACTGTCAAGGAAAGTCAGACCAAAACAATGAGTGTTCTTGCAGATGGCTTGTCAGAAATATACAAGTTGTTTGATAAGAACATGAAAGAGGTCAATTCAAAGTTATTGAGTTTAGACCAGTCCTTGACAGTTCAGAGAGACATGACGAATGTACAAGACTCAGAACAAAACACCACGAGTACTAAAAGGACCAACAGACAGACAAACCACTCGATAAATAGCCAATCGACATCACATCCGTCAGATAAAAGCTCTTCATTTAGGGATACCAATCGAAGCATTGATGTTCATAAGTGGGGAGTTAAATTTGACGGTTCGTCAAAGGGCATGTCGGTTGGAAGTTTTATTTTTCGAGTGGAGAAATTACAGAAGAAAAGTGGACTGTCTGACGATCAGCTCTTCGCTAATTTCCACCATTTGGTCACGGGCTCTGCTGAGCGTTGGTTTTGGGATATTTGTGAGGAAAATCAGAATGATGAATTATTCAACTATCATGATTTGAAGACCGAATTACTTCGACAATTCAAACACAATAAGCGTGACCATGAAATCCAAGAGGCAATCATGAATCGAAAACAGCAATCCCATGAAACATTCGATGATTTCTATGCTGATATTAGAGGTCTGACTTTGCAAATGCAAGTCCGACCTAAAGAAAGTGATTTGGTTTCCATGGTAAGGAAAAATTTGAAGGATAGAATCAGCACATTAGTTTTTGGTTGTGCGATCAGTAATATCCGCGAATTGAGAGAGGAATGTAAGAGAGCTGAAGAGCATTTAGCATTAAGGGATGCCAAGATAAAACGTTTTACACATGAAATACATGTAAGAGATAGAGTAAGTGATGTAGAAGAAGAAGATTATGAGTTAGCAGCTTTTCAAGCTAAGAGACTTGAAAGGAAGGGATTTAGGGACCAAGAGAGGTATAAAGGACAAAAAAAGAAAAGAGATGAATTGAAGGACAAACAAAAGCCTGTTGGCGATTGTCCGTCCTCTTTTCATACCTTAACGTGTTTTGTTGTGGACAGGGTAGTGTGTCCTTCCGATGTGCTGCATGTCAGGGAAACCCGATAGTCGGCAGTACATCCGGGAGTCAACCGCCGACGACAAAACCCCTCCCGGAAAATTCGAAGAACCTAAAAGAATAGAAATTTTGAAAAGAAAAACTGATAATGAAAATAATAACGAAGGTACTCACCGGATTGAAGAAAGGAACCATCATAAAAGTCTTCACCAGAGAATGATAGAATATGAAAGTGCTAGAAAGAGAATTTTTGGTGAAGAAATAGATTGTATGAAAGTGAAGAGTAGGAATTATCTGAAGATTATGAGGCTAAGGGAAAAGAGTGCAATTAAAAGACTGACTAAAAGTAAAATTGAAGCGACAATACTGACAATGACAATAGGCCATACGCAAAAGTGCAATTAGAGGGAGAGGATTTTGAAGGACTGTTAGATAGTGGAGCGTCCGTTACGTGTTTAGGAAAAGGAGCAATGGATTTTATAAGTAGGAAAAATATCAAAATTACAAAAATGAACAATGATATTAGAACGGCTGATGGAAATCAACAGAAGATAGTATGATGTTTTAGAGCGAATGTTTCATGGGATGGTAGAACACAAGAGTTGGAGATTCTGGTTGTTCCTAGTCTTTTGCAACCACTGTATCTAGGTGTAGATTTCTGGAGTTCTTTTAATGTTGCTCCAAATATAATTAGTGAGCTTAACGCTCCAGTAATGACGAAAGAACAGCCAAATTTTCGCGATCTCTCACCAGATCAAGCTAAGCAGTTGGAGAGCATCAAGTTATTGTTCCCCTCCTTTGCCATACTCGGATTGGGTAAAACCAATCTTGAAGAACATGTGATAGAAGTGGATGACGAACAGATTCCCATAAAACAGAGGCACTATCCCATTTCTCCAGTAGTACAGAAACTGATGTACGCTGAACTGGACAGAATGCTGGAGATGGGAGTGATAGAGGAGAGTAACAGTGCTTGGAGTTCTCCGGTTGTCTTGGTGAGAAAAAGTGGGAAAAACAGGCTGTGTCTGGATTCTAGAAAGGTTAATGCCAGAACGAAGAAGTTTGCTTATCCTCTTCCACATATAAAGGGAATTATAAGCAGACTTCAAGATACGAAGTTTATCTCCAGTATAGACTTGAAAGATGCCTTTTGGCAAATTCCACTGGAGATCAAGTCAAGGGAGAAGACAGCTTTTACAGTCCCTGGGCGACCGTTATACCAATTTACGGTTATGCCATTCGGGTTGTGTAACGCCACCCAGAGAATGTCTAAGCTAATGGACAAAGTCATTCCTGGTCGTCTTCGACAGAATGTCTTTGTCTATCTCGATGACCTCTTCATTTGTTCTCCAGATTTCAAAACACATATGAAGGTACTGGAGGAAGTTGCTATAGCTTTACGCCAAGCAGGACTAACAATAAACGTAGAAAAAAGTAAATTTTGTTTCAAGGAGATAAAATACTTAGGGTATGTAGTTGGTGACGGATGTATAAGAACTGACAAGGACAAAGTATCGGCGGTCGAGGACTTTCCGATACCGAAGACCCCCAAGCAACTCCGTAGGTTCCTGGGTATGACCGGATGGTATAGACGTTTCATACCAAACTACGCAACTATAGCAGCTCCACTGTTTGAAGAAAGGACAAACTTTTAAGATGACCGACGAAGCTACAACAGCATTTTAACTACTCAAAACGAGTTTAGTTACCGCTCCCATACTCACGAATCCAGACTTTTCAAAACATTTTTACATACAATGCGACGCTTCAACCTCTGGAGTGGGGAGTGTGATCTTCCAGATGGATGAGGAGAAAAATGAACGACCGATAGCATTCATGTTCCAGAAGCTGAATTCTGCTCAAAGGAATTACAGCGTTACAGAACTTGAATGCTATGCGGCCATATTGTCGGTGAAAAAGTTCAGGGCCTACGTGGAAGGTTTACCCTTAACTATAATCACCGATCACGCAAGTCTGAAATGGTTGATGACGCAAAAAGATCTAACTGGACGATTGGCCAGATGGAGTTTCAAACTCCAAGGTTTCGACTTCGTGATCGAACATAGGAAGGGTGTCCAAAATGTAGTCCCTGATACTCTCTCACGAGTCCATATGGAGGAGATAACGACCGAAAATTTGGCACCAGAGGTTGACTTTAGTTCACCATATTTTTCGTCAGAAGAATATGTTGAGCTAAAGAAGACAATAGAACAAGACAAGAACAAATTACCAGACATTTGCTTATCAGACGGATTCGTTTATAAACGAACGGACATTAGAACGGGTGACGCAGTACAGGACGACCGAGCGTGGAAGCTTTGGGTTCCGAAAGAGTTGTGCGATGGTCTTTTGAAAGCTGCACACGATTCCCAGTGTCTGGACACGGTGGCATAAACAAAACGCTGTCCAAATTGCGACAAAAATATTTCTGGCCTGGAATGGCTGCCGATGTACAGAACTGGGTGAGATCGTGTGACATTTGCAAATGTAGTAAGTCAATCAATATTACTACTAGACCGCCGATGGGACAACAAAGACTGACTGAACGACCTTTTCAACGTTTATTTATAGACTTTTTAGGCCCTTATCCAAGAACAAGAAACGGAAACACACACATATTCATCGTGCTAGATCACTTTAGTAAATATGTGTTTCTGAAGGCAATACGAAAAGCCACATCATCTGAGGTAGTTAAATTCCTAGAAGAAAGTGTTTTTCATGTGTTTGGTGTTCCAGAGTTTGTTCATTCAGACAACGGAAAACAATTCATTTCGGAATTGTTTTCCAGCTTCTTGACGAGATATGGTATCAAACATATACTAACTGCAATTTATTCACCACAAGCTAACGCGTCTGAAAGGGTAAACCAATCTGTTTTATCGAATATTCGGTCCTATCTCGGTAGTGACTAAAAACATTGGGATCAGCACGTTAGCAATGTGGCGTTCTCATTGTGAAGCGTTGTACATGATGCTATTGACGTTGAACCATACTACGCAATATTTGGAACACCAATGGTTCAGAACGGCAAAACATATGAACTACTCCGAAAGTTAGGAGCAGTAAAAGAATCAAAGATCGAAATTCTAAACAAAGACGACCGACTAGCGTTAATTAGAACGAAGATTTTTGAAAATCTGAAATTAGCACACCAAAAAGCTACCAAAGTATATAATACTCGAAGTCGAGAAATCCAGTATAAAACTGGCCAAATAGTTTACAGACGAAACTTTAAACAGAGCAATGCAATAGAAAATTATAACGCAAAACTCGGGCCAAAATTCTAAAACCGGTAGGAAATTCCCTTTATGAAATAGGAAATCTAAAAGGTGATAAAGTAGGAGTTTATCATGCGAAAGACTTGCATGTTTAAAAATAAAAACCAAATTGACGCACTCAGATGATGTTGCCCACTGTGATATTAGAGTTAGATAAAGATACTTTAGTTTTTTTTCAGTTTATTCTTATAGGTCATTTTATATTTACATTGATAGTCTGTGATATTTTTCTTTAGTTTAGGTAGGTAGCTTAGCCTTTATAATCTGTGATATTTTTTTAGTTTAGTTAGCTTAGCTTTTTATAATCTGTGATATTTTTTTTTAGTTTAGTTAGGTAGCTTAACTTTTTATAATCTGTGATTTTTTTTTAGTTTAATTAGTTAGCTTAGCTTTTTGTAACCTGTGATATTTTTCTTTAGTTTAGTTACTTAGCTTTTTTATATAATCTGTGATAGTTAGTTAGTAAGCTGAAGTACCTGATTTTTTTAGTAGGATAAAGACTGATTTTTTTACCTGTGATATTAGATGTATAGCTAGTTCAAACTAGAAATTATTTGTTTTAACAGAAGCTGTGATAATTTTTCTTTGTAGATACGTTAGAAAGTAGGCTGCCACCAAAGAGTATATATAGGTATTGTCTGAAAGAAAACAAACAAAAAATAATAGAACTGCTCGACAATTGAAATAATAGAGCATGGGATCTCAGGTAATGGGCTCAGCCACACTACGAGACCATTCAGATAAAAAGATACTAACCCATTATGATTTTTTACGATGTAAGTGGCCTCACGACCACTCAGCCACTTCCATCGAGCCTGTTACGTGGCCATATAAATGAATATACATACATAGATATACCTATGGCCGCGGCTGCGCGACGGCGACGACGGCAACGACACCGTCCACCATTCCATCGATGAAGATTTGGTAGTTGGCTGAATTATCCTAATCCTTCCTCGGTGGCTGGTCACCGACAGAAGAAGTCGATAGACTTCTGATTTAATGATATTCTCAAAAGAAAAGATAAATTTAGTCAAGAAAATAATAAGAATATATTACCAATGCAAAGTGATGAAGTTGTTTTGCCAGGATTCGATTGCTTTCGCATTCGAATCTTTACAACACAAATTCATCACTCTACATAGTTACTACTTACCTTAGTTATATAAAAAAGTATTTAGGAACACCTGAAAAAGAAATAAAAATAATAAAAATATAATTAATGTTGCTAGAAGTTAGTTTAATCTAGTTAATAATACTTACCAAAAATAATTTCTGCTCCTCGGTGTTGTCCATGTTTGTTATGATTTTGTTTTGACAATTACCACATAGGTATCCTATCTAGTTGTTTCGGTCTGCGCATGCAATAGTAGCTTTGTCTTGTTTTCACACAAGGGATAAGGGGATAGACAAATTACTACTAGCGCATGCGCAGGAATGTATTAGACACGATTGTTCATCCACCGGATGAACTTAAATGAATTGTTCAAAGGTTTAAGTCTAAGATAAGTAGTAATAATACAGGATGAGATGAAAATTTATTTAAATAAATAGTTTACGATATTAGATTGATAGAAAAAAGATTAGATTAATAAGTTAAGATAAATAATAGGATTAATTAGGAATTTAGGAATTAGATTGATATTAGAGTAATAGAAGAGATAATAGACTGTTTGTTTTATTAAACAAAATAAGTGGATTGAAATAAATATAATAAAATCAATATACCAGGTAAAATATAATTATATTGTGAAAAAGAAGAAAGAAGATTTAATATAGGTATAATTCTATATACATATATAGATTGAATTTGTTCCGTTGAGTTGGAAATAAGATCTAGAAGAAAAAATTCTAGAAAGTTGGTGGCGATACATACATATATAGATAATTTCAACAGCAGAGGTATGTGACCATAAAATGGAAGTGTTAAAGTTTGTGTCTGATGTGTGATTTGCTTTTTCTACTTTTATTAGGTTCAGGTCAAGTTCTCCAAAGAGCAGCAAAATTAGTAGCAGAAGCCTGAGCCTCTGCGAAGTTTCTTTTTTACCTCCTTCGGCTTTTCAAATTGTGACTTTGGACAAGGACATTCCATATAGTAGAAGTATTCCTTTGTCCAGTGCAAAGGAAACAACTTCGAAAGTACAAAGACCACAGTCCAAGAGGGTACTTTATATCTTAGACAATAGATATATATACATAGATATCCCTCGAAGGAAGAAAAGAAAGGGTGTCCAGTGGGAAAGTTAAGGAAATAAAGAAGTGATTAAAGTGAAGAAATAAGAAAGAAGAACTTAGAATTTTTTTTTACCTCAAAATAATTAAATATATATACTCTTCGATTTTAATTAAAGTAGAGTCAAATCAAAGTAGTGTAAAATCCAGTTCTCTAAAAAAATTTTTTTTGTTTGGACTAATTAATTTTTTTTGAAATTTGACGTCAGTTTAAATTTACATTAGTGAAAAAGTGATTTTACAGGCTGGTATAATAAGATTCAAACATAGTAAATTCAGTGGTGGCGAAAGTGCTACCCCTGGTTCTCTACGTGCTGCCGGCAGAACGACGAGGGACTAAGGAAACAGTGAGTAATAACATATTTTTTTTTGTGGACAAAGGATCAATAATAAAAAGCCTCTAAGGTCAATTTATTAGCTAATTTTGATTTAAACTTTTTTAGTTTTTTTTGATATATTTTTATTATTTTAATTATTTGTCTTTATAAGATAAGAAAAGTGGGAGAACTCGATTGAGTTTTTTTTTGTGTAATGAATTTTAAATGGATTAATAAAATTATAATTTGAATTGTGGTTAAAAATATAAAAAATGGATTATTAAAATTATAATTTGAATTGTGGTTAAAAATATAAAAAATGGTGTACTGATTTAATAGCTAGTGGTGTGTGAAGGCTTGGTAAGGCCGTCCAGATGTGATTTTGAATTTTTGTTGGACATGACAGACTAACTACCTAAACGGACTAATTCGTGACTGGTTGAGTCATTTTAGGGGCTATATCCGCTACATTCGGCCAGGGAAATAGCGAAGGAAGTATCTTCATGATACTTGGGCGGGTTGGCAAGACTTTCGTCAATAACATCAGACGAACGTTTGGGATTCAATGTGACGATATTTGGGGGGGGGGGTAAGAAAGAGGTGCTTTAGGAGGAATAAGTTTACATTTTTTAGATTTTTTTTATTTTAGTTTTAGTTAGGGTTTAGTTTTCTTTTAATTTTTTTACTTAATTTTTTCTTATAATTTCTTTTTATTAATTTTTATTATTATTATTATTTTTTTAGGTGAAGGTTTTTTTTTTATTATTTTATTAGGTTAGTTATATTATTTTGTTTAGATTTTTTTAAACTTAATTTTGAAGCACCGATTTCGAGTTTCTCTTAGATATCGTCAAAGTTCACAGGTTTGTGTCATTTTATATCTTGTAGTTACCTTAGGCACGAATAAAATTAATGTTTAGTCGAGCAGGAGGTGTACTGGGAGTTGGCAAGAACCACCCCACGCGACGAGCTGAGCCGTGCAACCACAAGCGTGCTGTAGCTTCTCCCAGTACTCCAAAGCATTCCCCCGTGGAGACCTGACTCCTAACACATGCTTATGCTAACGGGCATAATCCTCTCAATTTAGCTTGTAGGCCGAAAGAGAACAAACCCATGAAGTCAAGACTCTAGATAATATATTTCCTCTATGCTCAAAGTGTTGAGATCGATCTCTCGACGAAAGCTCTATGTGAGAAAGTTCTAGTTTTGATATGCAAAAAGATGAGCAAACCCTCGATTGCATGAGATTGATCTCACAAATTGTTGAGGATGGGTTTTCTCTTAAGGCCCAACTATAATAGACTTAACCGAAAGTAAGCTAATGTCAAAACCGAACGAAAAGTTATCAGAAGTTATCGTCAAAACAAAAAGTAACCATAATGGATTCAAGTAACTTAAGCAAAATGTGTTTCAAATTTGACATTTGCTTAAGCTCGAGCCATTTAAATGGCTCTTGCGTAATTGCGCGAAAGTTAGCGAAATTTAATTAAACAACTATCAAAATGGCCGAGTTTCTGAAAAATTTGGTTACAAATCGTGTTTATAAAAATAGAAGATGTCCATTTGGTGAAGAAGGTGTACAATTATTGACAGATGAGTTTTTGGGCCCAACCTGGAAACACGCGGCGGTGCTTTGACTCATCAAGAAAAAATGAGGATTTTTCTGCGATATGTAGGAGATCCTGGATTTCAAAGCGGTGTTGGTGAAGACATTGGTGTCAATCAATCAACGATATCTAGGGTGGTACAGCAAGTCGCAACAAAAAGTATGGAGTGAATCAAAAGACCTTTTTGCTGAGCTTGTTGTTGGGCTGCTCGATTTTCTCTGGCAAGAAAGTAGAGAGAACCCCCCTTAACAGTGGTAGCGGTAGGTAAATTATATTACTAATAAGTAAAGTGCACTTCTACATATCTGTACATATGTACATATAATGCTTATTTCAATTATAATTGAGTGTGTTTTTGGAAATTTACATTAAATTATATGTATGTAATACCTGTTATTTTATTTATTCAGCTTAATACAAGCTATAACTTAACATAACTTAACTTAACTTAACTTAACTTAACTTAACTTAACTTAACTTAACTTAACTTAACTTAACTTAACTTAACTTAACTTAACTTAACTTAACTTAACTTAACTTAACTTAACTTAACTTAACTTAACTTAACTTAACTTAACTTAACTTAACTTAACTTAACTTAACTTAACTTAACTTAACTTAACTTAACTTAACTTAACTTAACTTAACTTAACTTAACTTAACTTAACTTAACTTAACTTAACTTAACTTAACTTAACTTAACTTAACTTAACTTAACTTAACTTAACTTAACTTAACTTAACTTAACTTAACTTAACTTAACTTAACTTAACTTAACTTAACTTAACTTAACTTAACTTAACTTAACTTAACTTAACTTAACTTAACTTAACTTAACTTAACTTAACTTAACTTAACTTAACTTAACTTAACTTAACTTAACTTAACTTAACTTAACTTAACTTAACTTAACTTAACTTAACTTAACTTAACTTAACTTAACTTAACTTAACTTAACTTAACTTAACTTAACTTAACTTAACTTAACTTAACTTAACTTAACTTAACTTAACTTAACTTAACTTAACTTAACTTAACTTAACTTAACTTAACTTAACTTAACTTAACTTAACTTAACTTAACTTAACTTAACTTAACTTAACTTAACTTAACTTAACTTAACTTAACTTAACTTAACTTAACTTAACTTAACTTAACTTAACTTAACTTAACTTAACTTAACTTAACTTAACTTAACTTAACTTAACTTAACTTAACTTAACTTAACTTAACTTAACTTAACTTAACTTAACTTAACTTAACTTAACTTAACTTAACTTAACTTAACTTAACTTAACTTAACTTAACTTAACTTAACTTAACTTAACTTAACTTAACTTAACTTAACTTAACTTAACTTAACTTAACTTAACTTAACTTAACTTAACTTAACTTAACTTAACTTAACTTAACTTAACTTAACTTAACTTAACTTAACTTAACTTAACTTAACTTAACTTAACTTAACTTAACTTAACTTAACTTAACTTAACTTAACTTAACTTAACTTAACTTAACTTAACTTAACTTAACTTAACTTAACTTAACTTAACTTAACTTAACTTAACTTAACTTAACTTAACTTAACTTAACTTAACTTAACTTAACTTAACTTAACTTAACTTAACTTAACTTAACTTAACTTAACTTAACTTAACTTAACTTAACTTAACTTAACTTAACTTAACTTAACTTAACTTAACTTAACTTAACTTAACTTAACTTAACTTAACTTAACTTAACTTAACTTAACTTAACTTAACTTAACTTAACTTAACTTAACTTAACTTAACTTAACTTAACTTAACTTAACTTAACTTAACTTAACTTAACTTAACTTAACTTAACTTAACTTAACTTAACTTAACTTAACTTAACTTAACTTAACTTAACTTAACTTAACTTAACTTAACTTAACTTAACTTAACTTAACTTAACTTAACTTAACTTAACTTAACTTAACTTAACTTAACTTAACTTAACTTAACTTAACTTAACTTAACTTAACTTAACTTAACTTAACTTAACTTAACTTAACTTAACTTAACTTAACTTAACTTAACTTAACTTAACTTAACTTAACTTAACTTAACTTAACTTAACTTAACTTAACTTAACTTAACTTAACTTAACTTAACTTAACTTAACTTAACTTAACTTAACTTAACTTAACTTAACTTAACTTAACTTAACTTAACTTAACTTAACTTAACTTAACTTAACTTAACTTAACTTAACTTAACTTAACTTAACTTAACTTAACTTAACTTAACTTAACTTAACTTAACTTAACTTAACTTAACTTAACTTAACTTAACTTAACTTAACTTAACTTAACTTAACTTAACTTAACTTAACTTAACTTAACTTAACTTAACTTAACTTAACTTAACTTAACTTAACTTAACTTAACTTAACTTAACTTAACTTAACTTAACTTAACTTAACTTAACTTAACTTAACTTAACTTAACTTAACTTAACTTAACTTAACTTAACTTAACTTAACTTAACTTAACTTAACTTAACTTAACTTAACTTAACTTAACTTAACTTAACTTAACTTAACTTAACTTAACTTAACTTAACTTAACTTAACTTAACTTAACTTAACTTAACTTAACTTAACTTAACTTAACTTAACTTAACTTAACTTAACTTAACTTAACTTAACTTAACTTAACTTAACTTAACTTAACTTAACTTAACTTAACTTAACTTAACTTAACTTAACTTAACTTAACTTAACTTAACTTAACTTAACTTAACTTAACTTAACTTAACTTAACTTAACTTAACTTAACTTAACTTAACTTAACTTAACTTAACTTAACTTAACTTAACTTAACTTAACTTAACTTAACTTAACTTAACTTAACTTAACTTAACTTAACTTAACTTAACTTAACTTAACTTAACTTAACTTAACTTAACTTAACTTAACTTAACTTAACTTAACTTAACTTAACTTAACTTAACTTAACTTAACTTAACTTAACTTAACTTAACTTAACTTAACTTAACTTAACTTAACTTAACTTAACTTAACTTAACTTAACTTAACTTAACTTAACTTAACTTAACTTAACTTAACTTAACTTAACTTAACTTAACTTAACTTAACTTAACTTAACTTAACTTAACTTAACTTAACTTAACTTAACTTAACTTAACTTAACTTAACTTAACTTAACTTAACTTAACTTAACTTAACTTATATATATATATATTTTTTTTTTTTTGTTCTTGTTATCCCTAAGGCCCACATAAAAGCTCTTTAATGTACAAGAACTAACAATTTTGATTTTATTAGACTTAAAATTAAAAGGGACGAGGAATTCGGACTCAAAATGGGAAAAAGTAAAGGGTATCTCTCAGATGGGATTTGGAAATGTTAAAGTCGAAGACTAGCATAGCAGCGTTGCAGTGACGAAGAATTCTGGACATTGGTTTTAATTTTTGTTGTCAAAATACTCACCTCGCTGTAGATCTGTCAAAACTGGGAACAGCTCAAATTGGGCCATGTTCGCATTGCAGTTCTAGGGTGAGCCTATACTTTCTGCATGATTTTTTCTGTTTTTAGCGAAACTTTTCATAAAAATCATAGAATTTGTTTGCCAAAAGCAGTCAAATATTATTTTTAGCACAGTTTTCACTAAAAAGAAGTTGCAAAATTAATTTTCTTAAAATATTGCAAAATTAATTTTCTTAAAATATTGCATTAATTTTTCAATTTTTGAATTCAACGGATCTCTTTTTTGAACGGCTGAGTTCACCTCATAGATTTTTCCCCTGTGGTTGAGCAATATGGGCACAAATTCCATAACAACTACATTCATAATGGCTTGGTCCCATAAGAAATGCACGGGACAACTAACACATGCTTATCCTTATGGACAAAATCCTCTCAATTTAGCTTGTAGGCCGAAAGAGAGCAAACCCATTAAGCGGGACTCTAGATAATATATTTCCTCTATGTAGATGGGGCTGAGGACTAAAATGAAGCATTTTGATGGGCCCTAGGACTAAATGTGAGAATGGGTTTGGTTTTTTGCATCATTTCACGCACACTTTCTTACATTTAGTCCTCAGTAGCTTGTAGGCAACCGAAATGTCAGTCTGAGATTCCGATCTTGATAAATGGAGTATTTTTGGTAAGAAGCTTCAAGAATCTCAAGCTGATTTATCATCCGTTGTGCAGATCTATAGTTCTCTGGCTTTATTTCTTCAATTGTCTGAGAGACAGACAATTTTCTGAATATGAAGAAAAAGCTAAAGCACTGTCTGGAGTTCATGATTATTTTCGTTATGATACTCGTAGCAAAAAAAAACAGAAAAAATCAGACAGATGAATCACGGGTAAATGAAAGACCACCTTTTTCTGGACAAGAAAATTTTAGCACAAATGTTTATTCTAGACACTCTTATTGTACAATTAGGCGGGCGTAAAAGTGCATATGACAAACTTTACAAACATTTCAATTTTTTCGACGATTTATGTGAAATAGATAC
Organism: Eupeodes latifasciatus; assembly: GCA_920104205.1. NCBI lineage: Eukaryota > Metazoa > Arthropoda > Insecta > Diptera > Syrphidae > Eupeodes > Eupeodes latifasciatus. The sequence continues at coordinate 256,533,229 of OV049924.1, read as the reverse complement.
AAACGAGTTGAAAAATCTTGCCTATAAACTAGTCAATAAGTATCCTGACGATTTGGAAGAGACGTTAGGCAATGAATGTATTCATTGCCATTATCAACTCAAAGATTTCTTAGTATAAATAGAAGATCAACGCTCGGCACAAAGAATACACCATGTATTGCATTCCCGGAGTCTTCGAGATATTTATCCGAATGTGGACATTGCTCTCCGATTTTTTTTGAGTATTCCGGCTACAAATTGTTCAGGAGAAAGACCTAAAAAGAGTAAAAACATATCTACGTGCAAGCATGGGCCAAGATAGACTTAATGCTCTTGCATTGCTATCTATTGAAGCGCAACTAGTGCAAGAAATTAATTATCGACGTTTTTGCGCGGACGAAAGCCAGGAGAAAATTTTTTGAATTGATTCATATAAAAAAAAGTATTTATTATTTTCCAATCTTAGGATTATAACTTATTTATCTTTCATTTTAATTAATTATATTTATAAATTATACTTCAATAAAATAAAGTTATTTTGGAAAAAAATAATATTGGTTCAAAATTTATGAAATAAAATTTATCGCATCGAATGGGGCCTAGGGCGGCAGCAAGCCTAAATCCGTCACTGAATGCTGACCATCTTAGTGAATTTCTAGTAAAAGAACTGAAACTAAAAAAGTTTTACTGGAGAAGTCTAACCAGATTTAAAGGCAAGAAAAAGAGATGCTATGCTTAAAATCATAGAAGCATTTAAAAAAACATTTGGCGGGGACATAAGTGAAAAAAAGTGTCAAATATGAAGTCCCGCTTAAAAAGTAAAATAGGTTTAAAAAAAACTGGAAATAAGAAAATAATTCTTAAGGACTGGGAAAAAGAATTGCTTATTTTGATAGAGTCTGAAACTAATCCAACGCTTAATAAAATACTATAATACTAATAATCCAACAACGATATCAAATCTATTTGCTAAATACTTTAGCAAATCGTATACTGAACATCTTCATGATCCTGATCCACACTACTTTAGTTATTTAAATGGCTGCACTCAAACCTCTCTTTCATCTTTTACAATAACTGAAGAAATGGTACTTGCCAAAATCGTAAGCCTCAAAGAAAACTTTAGCCCTGGTCCCGATGGCGTCCCATCAGTTGTTCTAAAAAAATGTATGCATTCTTTGTCAAAGCCTCTAACTGCACTCTTTCAACTTTCTATTTCCCAAGGTGTGTTTCCTCATATATGGAAAGATTCATTTATATTTCCCATTCATAAACAAGGCAATAAAACTGAAATTAACAATTATAGACCTATTGCGAAACTTTCATGCATCCCAAAACTTTTTGAAAGCCTAGTTTATGATTCCGTTTATTTCCATTGCAAGCCCTTGTTCTCCCCCGCTCAACATGGTTTTCTTAAATATAGATCCACTACGACTAACTTAATTGAGTTTATATCAAAAGTTTTGTCAGCCCTTGAGAATGGTAATGAAGTTGATGTTGTATACACTGATTACAGTAAAGCCTTTGATAAAATATCCCATAAAATAATTTATCTCAAACTTAGAGCCCTAGGCTTTCCATCTATGTTTATAAACTGGATAGGCTCCTACCTTGCCAATAGAACTTATAGAGTCCTCTTCCGTAACTCAGTTTCCAGTCCCATACATGCAACTTCTGGCGTCCCACAAGGTAGTCACCTTGGCCCCCTTCTCTTCGTCTTATCTGTTAACGATGTCTGTCTTAAATTAAAAAACTCAGATATCCTAATGTTTGCGGATGATAAAAAATTTTTAAGATTATCTCAACTCCATCTGATTCCTTACTTTTACAAAATGATCTTAATATCTTTTTTGTTTGGTGCATGCATAATTTCCTAGAGTTAAATGTAGGTAAATGTAAACAAATGACCTTTTCGCGCAAACAAATCCCATCTCATAGAGTATATTTCTTCCTTAATGACGCCGTCAACGAAGTCGATTCTAATAGAGATCTTGGTATTATGTGTGACAAACACCTCAATTTCCATTCCCATTTTGACCAAATTATTAATAAAGCTAATAGATCTCTCGGTTTTATTAAGAGATGGTCAAAAGAATTTTCCAACCCCTATTTAACTAAAGCGCTTTACATTTCCCTAGTCCGTCCTCATCTTGAATATGCATGCCAAGTATGGTCTCCCTTTTATGAAAACCATTCCCTCAGAATTGAAAATGTTCAAAGACGTTTCGTTCGATTTGCCTTACGTGGCCTCCCCTGGGATGATACATCCAACTTGCCTCCTTATGCCGATCGACTAAAACTGATAGGTTTGCAACCCTTATATATTAGACGCAAAAACGCTGATATATTATTTGCTCACCAATTGTTAATGGGCAATATAGATTCCCCGGCACTCCTGAGTAATATTCATCTTAACACCAACCCTCGAAATCTGCGATCTGTCTCCCTTTTCTATATCCCTCATCACCGCACTAATTACGGGCACTTTGAACCAATGTCCAGAATTCTTCGTCACTGCAACGCTGCTATGCTAGTCTTCGACTTTAACATTTCCAAATCCCATCTGAGAGATACCCTTTACTTTTTCCCATTTTGAGTCCGAATTCCTCGTCCCTTTTAATTTTAAGTCTAATAAAATCAAAATTGTTAGTTCTTGTACATTAAAGAGCTTTTATGTGGGCCTTAGGGCCCACATGAATTAATGTTGAAAACTGATAACAAGAACAAGAACAAAAAAAAAAAAAAAAAAAATATATATATAAGTTAAGTTAAGTTAAGTTAAGTTAAGTTAAGTTAAGTTAAGTTAAGTTAAGTTAAGTTAAGTTAAGTTAAGTTAAGTTAAGTTAAGTTAAGTTAAGTTAAGTTAAGTTAAGTTAAGTTAAGTTAAGTTAAGTTAAGTTAAGTTAAGTTAAGTTAAGTTAAGTTAAGTTAAGTTAAGTTAAGTTAAGTTAAGTTAAGTTAAGTTAAGTTAAGTTAAGTTAAGTTAAGTTAAGTTAAGTTAAGTTAAGTTAAGTTAAGTTAAGTTAAGTTAAGTTAAGTTAAGTTAAGTTAAGTTAAGTTAAGTTAAGTTAAGTTAAGTTAAGTTAAGTTAAGTTAAGTTAAGTTAAGTTAAGTTAAGTTAAGTTAAGTTAAGTTAAGTTAAGTTAAGTTAAGTTAAGTTAAGTTAAGTTAAGTTAAGTTAAGTTAAGTTAAGTTAAGTTAAGTTAAGTTAAGTTAAGTTAAGTTAAGTTAAGTTAAGTTAAGTTAAGTTAAGTTAAGTTAAGTTAAGTTAAGTTAAGTTAAGTTAAGTTAAGTTAAGTTAAGTTAAGTTAAGTTAAGTTAAGTTAAGTTAAGTTAAGTTAAGTTAAGTTAAGTTAAGTTAAGTTAAGTTAAGTTAAGTTAAGTTAAGTTAAGTTAAGTTAAGTTAAGTTAAGTTAAGTTAAGTTAAGTTAAGTTAAGTTAAGTTAAGTTAAGTTAAGTTAAGTTAAGTTAAGTTAAGTTAAGTTAAGTTAAGTTAAGTTAAGTTAAGTTAAGTTAAGTTAAGTTAAGTTAAGTTAAGTTAAGTTAAGTTAAGTTAAGTTAAGTTAAGTTAAGTTAAGTTAAGTTAAGTTAAGTTAAGTTAAGTTAAGTTAAGTTAAGTTAAGTTAAGTTAAGTTAAGTTAAGTTAAGTTAAGTTAAGTTAAGTTAAGTTAAGTTAAGTTAAGTTAAGTTAAGTTAAGTTAAGTTAAGTTAAGTTAAGTTAAGTTAAGTTAAGTTAAGTTAAGTTAAGTTAAGTTAAGTTAAGTTAAGTTAAGTTAAGTTAAGTTAAGTTAAGTTAAGTTAAGTTAAGTTAAGTTAAGTTAAGTTAAGTTAAGTTAAGTTAAGTTAAGTTAAGTTAAGTTAAGTTAAGTTAAGTTAAGTTAAGTTAAGTTAAGTTAAGTTAAGTTAAGTTAAGTTAAGTTAAGTTAAGTTAAGTTAAGTTAAGTTAAGTTAAGTTAAGTTAAGTTAAGTTAAGTTAAGTTAAGTTAAGTTAAGTTAAGTTAAGTTAAGTTAAGTTAAGTTAAGTTAAGTTAAGTTAAGTTAAGTTAAGTTAAGTTAAGTTAAGTTAAGTTAAGTTAAGTTAAGTTAAGTTAAGTTAAGTTAAGTTAAGTTAAGTTAAGTTAAGTTAAGTTAAGTTAAGTTAAGTTAAGTTAAGTTAAGTTAAGTTAAGTTAAGTTAAGTTAAGTTAAGTTAAGTTAAGTTAAGTTAAGTTAAGTTAAGTTAAGTTAAGTTAAGTTAAGTTAAGTTAAGTTAAGTTAAGTTAAGTTAAGTTAAGTTAAGTTAAGTTAAGTTAAGTTAAGTTAAGTTAAGTTAAGTTAAGTTAAGTTAAGTTAAGTTAAGTTAAGTTAAGTTAAGTTAAGTTAAGTTAAGTTAAGTTAAGTTAAGTTAAGTTAAGTTAAGTTAAGTTAAGTTAAGTTAAGTTAAGTTAAGTTAAGTTAAGTTAAGTTAAGTTAAGTTAAGTTAAGTTAAGTTAAGTTAAGTTAAGTTAAGTTAAGTTAAGTTAAGTTAAGTTAAGTTAAGTTAAGTTAAGTTAAGTTAAGTTAAGTTAAGTTAAGTTAAGTTAAGTTAAGTTAAGTTAAGTTAAGTTAAGTTAAGTTAAGTTAAGTTAAGTTAAGTTAAGTTAAGTTAAGTTAAGTTAAGTTAAGTTAAGTTAAGTTAAGTTAAGTTAAGTTAAGTTAAGTTAAGTTAAGTTAAGTTAAGTTAAGTTAAGTTAAGTTAAGTTAAGTTAAGTTAAGTTAAGTTAAGTTAAGTTAAGTTAAGTTAAGTTAAGTTAAGTTAAGTTAAGTTAAGTTAAGTTAAGTTAAGTTAAGTTAAGTTAAGTTAAGTTAAGTTAAGTTAAGTTAAGTTAAGTTAAGTTAAGTTAAGTTAAGTTAAGTTAAGTTAAGTTAAGTTAAGTTAAGTTAAGTTAAGTTAAGTTAAGTTAAGTTAAGTTAAGTTAAGTTAAGTTAAGTTAAGTTAAGTTAAGTTAAGTTAAGTTAAGTTAAGTTAAGTTAAGTTAAGTTAAGTTAAGTTAAGTTAAGTTAAGTTAAGTTAAGTTAAGTTAAGTTAAGTTAAGTTAAGTTAAGTTAAGTTAAGTTAAGTTAAGTTAAGTTAAGTTAAGTTAAGTTAAGGTCTTTTGATTCACTCCATACTTTTTGTTGCGACTTGCTGTACCACCCTAGATATCGTTGATTGATTGACACCAATGTCTTCACCAACACCGCTTTGAAATCCAGGATCTCCTACATATCGCAGAAAAATCCTCATTTTTTCTTGATGAGTCAAAGCACCGCCGCGTGTTTCCAGGTTGGGCCCAAAAACTCATCTGTCAATAATTGTACACCTTCTTCACCAAATGGACATCTTCTATTTTTATAAACACGATTTGTAACCAAATTATTCAGAAACTCGGCCATTTTGATAGTTGTTTAATTAAATTTCGCTAACTTTCGCGCAATTACGCAAGAGCCATTTAAATGGCTCGAGCTTAAGCAAATGTCAAATTTGAAACACATTTTGCTTAAGTTACTTGAATCCATTATGGTTACTTTTTGTTTTGACGATAACTTCTGATAACTTTTCGTTCGGTTTTGACATTAGCTTACTTTCGGTTAAGTCTATTATAGTTGGGCCTTAAGAGAAAACCCATCCTCAACAATTTGTGAGATCAATCTCATGCAATCGAGGGTTTGCTCATCTTTTTGCATATCAAAACTAGAACTTTCTCACATAGAGCTTTCGTCGAGAGATCGATCTCAACACTTTGAGCATAGAGAAAATATATTATCTAGAGTCTTGACTTCATGGGTTTGTTCTCTTTCGGCCTACAAGCTAAATTGAGAGGATTATGCCCGTTAGCATAAGCATGTGTTAGGAGTCAGGTCTCCACGGGGGAATGCTTTGGAGTACTGGGAGAAGCTACAGCACGCTTGTGGTTGCACGGCTCAGCTCGTCGCGTGGGGTGGTTCTTGCCACCTCCCAGTACACCTCCTGCTCGACTAAACATTAATTTTATTCGTGCCTAAGGTAACTACAAGATATAAAATGACACAAACCTGTGAACTTTGACGATATCTAAGAGAAACTCGAAATCGGTGCTTCAAAATTAAGTTTAAAAAAATCTAAACAAAATAATATAACTAACCTAATAAAATAATAAAAAAAAAACCTTCACCTAAAAAAATAATAATAATAATAAAAATTAATAAAAAGAAATTATAAGAAAAAATTAAGTAAAAAAATTAAAAGAAAACTAAACCCTAACTAAAACTAAAATAAAAAAAATCTAAAAAATGTAAACTTATTCCTCCTAAAGCACCTCTTTCTTACCCCCCCCCCCCCCCAAATATCGTCACATTGAATCCCAAACGTTCGTCTGATGTTATTGACGAAAGTCTTGCCAACCCGCCCCAGTATCATGAAGATACTTCCTTCGCTATTTCCCTGGCCGAATGTAGCGGATATAGCCCCTAAAATGACTCAACCAGTCACGAATTAGTCCGTTTAGGTAGTTAGTCTGTCATGTCCAACAAAAATTCAAAATCACATCTGGACGGCCTTACCAAGCCTTCACACACCACTAGCTATTAAATCAGTACACCATTTTTTATATTTTTAACCACAATTCAAATTATAATTTTAATAATCCATTTTTTATATTTTTAACCACAATTCAAATTATAATTTTATTAATCCATTTAAAATTCATTACACAAAAAAAAACTCAATCGAGTTCTCCCACTTTTCTTATCTTATAAAGACAAATTAATTAAAATAATAAAAATATATCAAAAAAAACTAAAAAAGTTTAAATCAAAATTAGCTAATAAATTGACCTTAGAGGCTTTTTATTATTGATCCTTTGTCCACAAAAAAAAATATGTTATTACTCACTGTTTCCTTAGTCCCTCGTCGTTCTGCCGGCAGCACGTAGAGAACCAGGGGTAGCACTTTCGCCACCACTGAATTTACTATGTTTGAATCTTATTATACCAGCCTGTAAAATCACTTTTTCACTAATGTAAATTTAAACTGACGTCAAATTTCAAAAAAAATTAATTAGTCCAAACAAAAAAAATTTTTTTAGAGAACTGGATTTTACACTACTTTGATTTGACTCTACTTTAATTAAAATCGAAGAGTATATATATTTAATTATTTTGAGGTAAAAAAAAATTCTAAGTTCTTCTTTCTTATTTCTTCACTTTAATCACTTCTTTATTTCCTTAACTTTCCCACTGGACACCCTTTCTTTTCTTCCTTCGAGGGATATCTATGTATATATATCTATTGTCTAAGATATAAAGTACCCTCTTGGACTGTGGTCTTTGTACTTTCGAAGTTGTTTGTTGTTGTTTCAATTTTTTCGACGATTTATGTGAAATAGATACAAACGAGTTGAAAAATCTTGCCTATAAACTAGTCAATAAGTATCCTGACGATTTGGAAGAGACGTTAGGCAATGAATGTATTCATTGCCATTATCAACTCAAAGATTTCTTAGTATAAATAGAAGATCAACGCTCGGCACAAAGAATATACCATGTATTGCATTCCCGGAGTCTTCGAGATATTTATCCGAATGTGGACATTGCTCTCCGATTTTTTTTGAGTATTCCGGCTACAAATTGTTCAGGAGAAAGACCTAAAAAGAGTAAAAACATATCTACGTGCAAGCATGGGCCAAGATAGACTTAATGCTCTTGCATTGCTATCTATTGAAGCGCAACTAGTGCAAGAAATTAATTATCGACGTTTTTGCGCGGACGAAAGCCAGGAGAAAATTTTTTGAATTGATTCATATAAAAAAAAGTATTTATTATTTTCCAATCTAAGGATTATAACTTATTTATCTTTCATTTTAATTAATTATATTTATAAATTATACTTCAATAAAATAAAGTTATTTTGGAAAAAAATAATATTGGTTCAAAATTTATGAAATAAAATTTATCGCATCGAATGGGGCCTAGGGCGGCAGCAAGCCTAAATCCGTCACTGAATGCTGACCATCTTAGTGAATTTCTAGTAAAAGAACTGAAACTAAAAAAGTTTTACTGGAGAAGTCTTACCAGATTTAAAGGCAAGAAAAAGAGATGCTATGCTTAAAATCATAGAAGCATTTAAAAAAACATTTGGCGGGGACATAAGTGAAAAAAAGTGTCAAATATGAAGTCCCGCTTAAAAAGTAAAATAGGTTTAAAAAAAACTGGAAATAAGAAAATAATTCTTAAGGACTGGGAAAAAGAATTGCTTATTTTGATAGAGTCTGAAACTAATCCAACGCTTAATAAAATACTATAATACTAATAATCCAACAACGATATCAAATCTATTTGCTAAATACTTTAGCAAATCGTATACTGAACATCTTCATGATCCTGATCCACACTACTTTAGTTATTTAGATGGCTGCACTCAAACCTCTCTTTCATCTTTTACAATAACTGAAGAAATGGTACTTGCCAAAATCGTAAGCCTCAAAGAAAACTTTAGCCCTGGTCCCGATGGCGTCCCATCAGTTGTTCTAAAAAAATGTATGCATTCTTTGTCAAAGCCTCTAACTGCACTCTTTCAACTTTCTATTTCCCAAGGTGTGTTTTCTCATATATGGAAAGATTCATTTATATTTCCCATTCATAAACAAGGCAATAAAACTGAAATTAACAATTATAGACCTATTGCGAAACTTTCATGCATCCCAAAACTTTTTGAAAGCCTAGTTTATGATTCCGTTTATTTTCATTGCAAGCCCTTGTTCTCCCCCGCTCAACATGGTTTTCTTAAATATAGATCCACTACGACTAACTTAATTGAGTTTATATCAAAAGTTTTGTCAGCCCTTGAGAATGGTAATGAAGTTGATGTTGTATACACTGATTACAGTAAAGCCTTTGATAAAATATCCCATAAAATAATTTATCTCAAACTTAGAGCCCTAGGCTTTCCATCTATGTTTATAAACTGGATAGGCTCCTACCTTGCCAATAGAACTTATAGAGTCTTCTTCCGTAACTCAGTTTCCAGTCCCATACATGCAACTTCTGGCGTCCCACAAGGTAGTCACCTTGGCCCCCTTCTCTTCGTCTTATCTGTTAACGATGTCTGTCTTAAATTAAAAAACTCAGATATCCTAATGTTTGCGGATGATAAAAAATTTTTAAGATTATCTCAACTCCATCTGATTCCTTACTTTTACAAAATGATCTTAATATCTTTTTTGTTTGGTGCATGCATAATTTCCTAGAGTTAAATGTAGGTAAATGTAAACAAATGACCTTTTCGCGCAAACAAATCCCATCTCATAGAGTATATTTCTTCCTTAATGACGCCGTCAACGAAGTCGATTCTATTAGAGATCTTGGTATTATGTGTGACAAACACCTCAATTTCCATTCCCATTTTGACCAAATTATTAATAAAGCTAATAGATCTCTCGGTTTTATTAAGAGATGGTCAAAAGAATTTTCCAACCCCTATTTAACTAAAGCGCTTTACATTTCCCTAGTCCGTCCTCATCTTGAATATGCATGCCAAGTATGGTCTCCCTTTTATGAAAACCATTCCCTCAGAATTGAAAATGTTCAAAGACGTTTCGTTCGATTTGCCTTACGTGGCCTCCCCTGGGATGATACATCCAACTTGCCTCCTTATGCCGATCGACTAAAACTGATAGGTTTGCAACCCTTATATATTAGACGCAAAAACGCTGATATATTATTTGCTCACCAATTGTTAATGGGCAATATAGATTCCCCGGCACTCCTGAGTAATATTCATCTTAACACCAACCCTCGAAATCTGCGATCTGTCTCCCTTTTCTATATCCCTCATCACCGCACTAATTACGGGCACTTTGAACCAATGTCCAGAATTCTTCGTCACTGCAACGCTGCTATGCTAGTCTTCGACTTTAACATTTCCAAATCCCATCTGAGAGATACCCTTTACTTTTTCCCATTTTGAGTCCGAATTCCTCGTCCCTTTTAATTTTAAGTCTAATAAAATCAAAATTGTTAGTTCTTGTACATTAAAGAGCTTTTATGTGGGCCTTAGGGCCCACATGAATTAATGTTGAAAACTGATAACAAGAACAAGAACAAAAAAAAAAAAATATATATATATATAAGTTAAGTTAAGTTAAGTTAAGTTAAGTTAAGTTAAGTTAAGTTAAGTTAAGTTAAGTTAAGTTAAGTTAAGTTAAGTTAAGTTAAGTTAAGTTAAGTTAAGTTAAGTTAAGTTAAGTTAAGTTAAGTTAAGTTAAGTTAAGTTAAGTTAAGTTAAGTTAAGTTAAGTTAAGTTAAGTTAAGTTAAGTTAAGTTAAGTTAAGTTAAGTTAAGTTAAGTTAAGTTAAGTTAAGTTAAGTTAAGTTAAGTTAAGTTAAGTTAAGTTAAGTTAAGTTAAGTTAAGTTAAGTTAAGTTAAGTTAAGTTAAGTTAAGTTAAGTTAAGTTAAGTTAAGTTAAGTTAAGTTAAGTTAAGTTAAGTTAAGTTAAGTTAAGTTAAGTTAAGTTAAGTTAAGTTAAGTTAAGTTAAGTTAAGTTAAGTTAAGTTAAGTTAAGTTAAGTTAAGTTAAGTTAAGTTAAGTTAAGTTAAGTTAAGTTAAGTTAAGTTAAGTTAAGTTAAGTTAAGTTAAGTTAAGTTAAGTTAAGTTAAGTTAAGTTAAGTTAAGTTAAGTTAAGTTAAGTTAAGTTAAGTTAAGTTAAGTTAAGTTAAGTTAAGTTAAGTTAAGTTAAGTTAAGTTAAGTTAAGTTAAGTTAAGTTAAGTTAAGTTAAGTTAAGTTAAGTTAAGTTAAGTTAAGTTAAGTTAAGTTAAGTTAAGTTAAGTTAAGTTAAGTTAAGTTAAGTTAAGTTAAGTTAAGTTAAGTTAAGTTAAGTTAAGTTAAGTTAAGTTAAGTTAAGTTAAGTTAAGTTAAGTTAAGTTAAGTTAAGTTAAGTTAAGTTAAGTTAAGTTAAGTTAAGTTAAGTTAAGTTAAGTTAAGTTAAGTTAAGTTAAGTTAAGTTAAGTTAAGTTAAGTTAAGTTAAGTTAAGTTAAGTTAAGTTAAGTTAAGTTAAGTTAAGTTAAGTTAAGTTAAGTTAAGTTAAGTTAAGTTAAGTTAAGTTAAGTTAAGTTAAGTTAAGTTAAGTTAAGTTAAGTTAAGTTAAGTTAAGTTAAGTTAAGTTAAGTTAAGTTAAGTTAAGTTAAGTTAAGTTAAGTTAAGTTAACTTAAGTTAACTTAAGTTAACTTAACTTAACTTAACTTAACTTAACTTAACTTAACTTAACTTAACTTAACTTAACTTAACTTAACTTAACTTAACTTAACTTAACTTAACTTAACTTAACTTAACTTAACTTAACTTAACTTAACTTAACTTAACTTAACTTAACTTAACTTAACTTAACTTAACTTAACTTAACTTAACTTAACTTAACTTAACTTAACTTAACTTAACTTAACTTAACTTAACTTAACTTAACTTAACTTAACTTAACTTAACTTAACTTAACTTAACTTAACTTAACTTAACTTAACTTAACTTAACTTAACTTAACTTAACTTAACTTAACTTAACTTAACTTAACTTAACTTAACTTAACTTAACTAAACTTAACTTAACTTAACTTAACTTAACTTAACTTAACTTAACTTAACTTAACTTAACTTAACTTAACTTAACTTAACTTAACTTAACTTAACTTAACTTAACTTAACTTAACTTAACTTATATATATATATTTTTTTTTTTTTTGTTCTTGTTCTTGTTATCAGTTTTCAACATTAATTCATGTGGGCCCTAAGGCCCACATAAAAGCTCTTTAATGTACAAGAACTAACAATTTTGATTTTATTAGACTTAAAATTAAAAGGGACGAGGAATTCGGACTCAAAATGGGAAAAAGTAAAGGGTATCTCTCAGATGGGATTTGGAAATGTTAAAGTCGAAGACTAGCATAGCAGCGTTGCAGTGACGAAGAATTCTGGACATTGGTTCAAAGTGCCCGTAATTAGTGCGGTGATGAGGGATATAGAAAAGGGAGACAGATCGCAGATTTCGAGGGTTGGTGTTAAGATGAATATTACTCAGGAGTGCCGGGGAATCTATATTGCCCATTAACAATTGGTGAGCAAATAATATATCAGCGTTTTTGCGTCTAATATATAAGGGTTGCAAACCTATCAGTTTTAGTCGATCGGCATAAGGAGGCAAGTTGGATGTATCATCCCAGGGGAGGCCACGTAAGGCAAATCGAACGAAACGTCTTTGAACATTTTCAATTCTGAGGGAATGGTTTTCATAAAAGGGAGACCATACTTGGCATGCATATTCAAGATGAGGACGGACTAGGGAAATGTAAAGCGCTTTAGTTAAATAGGGGTTGGAAAATTCTTTTGACCATCTCTTAATAAAACCGAGAGATCTATTAGCTTTATTAATAATTTGGTCAAAATGGGAATGGAAATTGAGGTGTTTGTCACACATAATACCAAGATCTCTAATAGAATCGACTTCGTTGACGGCGTCATTAAGGAAGAAATATACTCTATGAGATGGGATTTGTTTGCGCGAAAAGGTCATTTGTTTACATTTACCTACATTTAACTCTAGGAAATTATGCATGCACCAAACAAAAAAGATATTAAGATCATTTTGTAAAAGTAAGGAATCAGATGGAGTTGAGATAATCTTAAAAATTTTTTATCATCCGCAAACATTAGGATATCTGAGTTTTTTAATTTAAGACAGACATCGTTAACAGATAAGACGAAGAGAAGGGGGCCAAGGTGACTACCTTGTGGGACGCCAGAAGTTGTATGTATGGGACTGGAAACTGAGTTACGGAAGAAGACTCTATAAGTTCTATTGGCAAGGTAGGAGCCTATCCAGTTTATAAACATAGATGGAAAGCCTAGGGCTCTAAGTTTGAGATAAATTATTTTATGGGATATTTTATCAAAGGCTTTACTGTAATCAGTGTATACAACATCAACTTCATTACCATTCTCAAGGGCTAACAAAACTTTTGATATAAACTCAATTAAGTTAGTCGTAGTGGATCTATATTTAAGAAAACCATGTTGAGCGGGGGAGAACAAGGGCTTGCAATGGAAATAAACGGAATCATAAACTAGGCTTTCAAAAAGTTTTGGGATGCATGAAAGTTTCGCAATAGGTCTATAATTGTTAATTTCAGTTTTATTGCCTTGTTTATGAATGGGAAATATAAATGAATCTTTCCATATATGAGGAAACACACCTTGGGAAATAGAAAGTTGAAAGAGTGCAGTTAGAGGCTTTGACAAAGAATGCATACATTTTTTTAGAACAACTGATGGGACGCCATCGGGACCAGGGCTAAAGTTTTCTTTGAGGCTTACGATTTTGGCAAGTACCATTTCTTCAGTTATTGTAAAAGATGAAAGAGAGGTTTGAGTGCAGCCATCTAAATAACTAAAGTAGTGTGGATCAGGATCATGAAGATGTTCAGTATACGATTTGCTAAAGTATTTAGCAAATAGATTTGATATCGTTGTTGGATTATTAGTATTATAGTATTTTATTAAGCGTTGGATTAGTTTCAGACTCTATCAAAATAAGCAATTCTTTTTCCCAGTCCTTAAGAATTATTTTCTTATTTCCAGTTTTTTTTAAACCTATTTTACTTTTTAAGCGGGACTTCATATTTGACACTTTTTTTCACTTATGTCCCCGCCAAATGTTTTTTTAAATGCTTCTATGATTTTAAGCATAGCATCTCTTTTTCTTGCCTTTAAATCTGGTAAGACTTCTCCAGTAAAACTTTTTTAGTTTCAGTTCTTTTACTAGAAATTCACTAAGATGGTCAGCATTCAGTGACGGATTTAGGCTTGCTGCTGCCCTAGGCCCCATTCGATGCGATAAATTTTATTTCATAAATTTTGAACCAATATTATTTTTTTCCAAAATAACTTTATTTTATTGAAGTATAATTTATAAATATAATTAATTAAAATGAAAGATAAATAAGTTATAATCCTTAGATTGGAAAATAATAAATACTTTTTTTTTATATGAATCAATTCAAAAAATTTTCTCCTGGCTTTCGTCCGCGCAAAAACGTCGATAATTAATTTCTTGCACTAGTTGCGCTTCAATAGATAGCAATGCAAGAGCATTAAGTCTATCTTGGCCCATGCTTGCACGTAGATATGTTTTTACTCTTTTTAGGTCTTTCTCTTGAACAATTTGTAGCCGGAATACTCAAAAAAAATCGGAGAGCAATGTCCACATTCGGATAAATATCTCGAAGACTCCGGGAATGCAATACATGGTGTATTCTTTGTGCCGAGCGTTGATCTTCTATTTATACTAAGAAATCTTTGAGTTGATAATGGCAATGAATACATTCATTGCCTAACGTCTCTTCCAAATCGTCAGGATACTTATTGACTAGTTTATAGGCAAGATTTTTCAACTCGTTTGTATCTATTTCACATAAATCGTCGAAAAAATTGAAACAACAACAAACAACTTCGAAAGTACAAAGACCACAGTCCAAGAGGGTACTTTATATCTTAGACAATAGATATATATACATAGATATCCCTCGAAGGAAGAAAAGAAAGGGTGTCCAGTGGGAAAGTTAAGGAAATAAAGAAGTGATTAAAGTGAAGAAATAAGAAAGAAGAACTTAGAATTTTTTTTTACCTCAAAATAATTAAATATATATACTCTTCGATTTTAATTAAAGTAGAGTCAAATCAAAGTAGTGTAAAATCCAGTTCTCTAAAAAAATTTTTTTTGTTTGGACTAATTAATTTTTTTTGAAATTTGACGTCAGTTTAAATTTACATTAGTGAAAAAGTGATTTTACAGGCTGGTATAATAAGATTCAAACATAGTAAATTCAGTGGTGGCGAAAGTGCTACCCCTGGTTCTCTACGTGCTGCCGGCAGAACGACGAGGGACTAAGGAAACAGTGAGTAATAACATATTTTTTTTTGTGGACAAAGGATCAATAATAAAAAGCCTCTAAGGTCAATTTATTAGCTAATTTTGATTTAAACTTTTTTAGTTTTTTTTGATATATTTTTATTATTTTAATTATTTGTCTTTATAAGATAAGAAAAGTGGGAGAACTCGATTGAGTTTTTTTTTGTGTAATGAATTTTAAATGGATTAATAAAATTATAATTTGAATTGTGGTTAAAAATATAAAAAATGGATTATTAAAATTATAATTTGAATTGTGGTTAAAAATATAAAAAATGGTGTACTGATTTAATAGCTAGTGGTGTGTGAAGGCTTGGTAAGGCCGTCCAGATGTGATTTTGAATTTTTGTTGGACATGACAGACTAACTACCTAAACGGACTAATTCGTGACTGGTTGAGTCATTTTAGGGGCTATATCCGCTACATTCGGCCAGGGAAATAGCGAAGGAAGTATCTTCATGATACTTGGGCGGGTTGGCAAGACTTTCGTCAATAACATCAGACGAACGTTTGGGATTCAATGTGACGATATTTGGGGGGGGGGTAAGAAAGAGGTGCTTTAGGAGGAATAAGTTTACATTTTTTAGATTTTTTTTATTTTAGTTTTAGTTAGGGTTTAGTTTTCTTTTAATTTTTTTACTTAATTTTTTCTTATAATTTCTTTTTATTAATTTTTATTATTATTATTATTTTTTTAGGTGAAGGTTTTTTTTTATTATTTTATTAGGTTAGTTATATTATTTTGTTTAGATTTTTTTAAACTTAATTTTGAAGCACCGATTTCGAGTTTCTCTTAGATATCGTCAAAGTTCACAGGTTTGTGTCATTTTATATCTTGTAGTTACCTTAGGCACGAATAAAATTAATGTTTAGTCGAGCAGGAGGTGTACTGGGAGGTGGCAAGAACCACCCCACGCGACGAGCTGAGCCGTGCAACCACAAGCGTGCTGTAGCTTCTCCCAGTACTCCAAAGCATTCCCCCGTGGAGACCTGACTCCTAACACATGCTTATGCTAACGGGCATAATCCTCTCAATTTAGCTTGTAGGCCGAAAGAGAACAAACCCATGAAGTCAAGACTCTAGATAATATATTTTCTCTATGCTCAAAGTGTTGAGATCGATCTCTCGACGAAAGCTCTATGTGAGAAAGTTCTAGTTTTGATATGCAAAAAGATGAGCAAACCCTCGATTGCATGAGATTGATCTCACAAATTGTTGAGGATGGGTTTTCTCTTAAGGCCCAACTATAATAGACTTAACCGAAAGTAAGCTAATGTCAAAACCGAACGAAAAGTTATCAGAAGTTATCGTCAAAACAAAAAGTAACCATAATGGATTCAAGTAACTTAAGCAAAATGTGTTTCAAATTTGACATTTGCTTAAGCTCGAGCCATTTAAATGGCTCTTGCGTAATTGCGCGAAAGTTAGCGAAATTTAATTAAACAACTATCAAAATGGCCGAGTTTCTGAATAATTTGGTTACAAATCGTGTTTATAAAAATAGAAGATGTCCATTTGGTGAAGAAGGTGTACAATTATTGACAGATGAGTTTTTGGGCCCAACCTGGAAACACGCGGCGGTGCTTTGACTCATCAAGAAAAAATGAGGATTTTTCTGCGATATGTAGGAGATCCTGGATTTCAAAGCGGTGTTGGTGAAGACATTGGTGTCAATCAATCAACGATATCTAGGGTGGTACAGCAAGTCGCAACAAAAAGTATGGAGTGAATCAAAAGACCTTTTTGCTGAGCTTGTTGTTGGGCTGCTCGATTTTCTCTGGCAAGAAAGTAGAGAGAACCCCCCTTAACAGTGGTAGCGGTAGGTAAATTATATTACTAATAAGTAAAGTGCACTTCTACATATCTGTACATATGTACATATAATGCTTATTTCAATTATAATTGAGTGTGTTTTTGGAAATTTACATTAAATTATATGTATGTAATACCTGTTATTTTATTTATTCAGCTTAATACAAGCTATAACTTAACATAACTTAACTTAACTTAACTTAACTTAACTTAACTTAACTTAACTTAACTTAACTTAACTTAACTTAACTTAACTTAACTTAACTTAACTTAACTTAACTTAACTTAACTTAACTTAACTTAACTTAACTTAACTTAACTTAACTTAACTTAACTTAACTTAACTTAACTTAACTTAACTTAACTTAACTTAACTTAACTTAACTTAACTTAACTTAACTTAACTTAACTTAACTTAACTTAACTTAACTTAACTTAACTTAACTTAACTTAACTTAACTTAACTTAACTTAACTTAACTTAACTTAACTTAACTTAACTTAACTTAACTTAACTTAACTTAACTTAACTTAACTTAACTTAACTTAACTTAACTTAACTTAACTTAACTTAACTTAACTTAACTTAACTTAACTTAACTTAACTTAACTTAACTTAACTTAACTTAACTTAACTTAACTTAACTTAACTTAACTTAACTTAACTTAACTTAACTTAACTTAACTTAACTTAACTTAACTTAACTTAACTTAACTTAACTTAACTTAACTTAACTTAACTTAACTTAACTTAACTTAACTTAACTTAACTTAACTTAACTTAACTTAACTTAACTTAACTTAACTTAACTTAACTTAACTTAACTTAACTTAACTTAACTTAACTTAACTTAACTTAACTTAACTTAACTTAACTTAACTTAACTTAACTTAACTTAACTTAACTTAACTTAACTTAACTTAACTTAACTTAACTTAACTTAACTTAACTTAACTTAACTTAACTTAACTTAACTTAACTTAACTTAACTTAACTTAACTTAACTTAACTTAACTTAACTTAACTTAACTTAACTTAACTTAACTTAACTTAACTTAACTTAACTTAACTTAACTTAACTTAACTTAACTTAACTTAACTTAACTTAACTTAACTTAACTTAACTTAACTTAACTTAACTTAACTTAACTTAACTTAACTTAACTTAACTTAACTTAACTTAACTTAACTTAACTTAACTTAACTTAACTTAACTTAACTTAACTTAACTTAACTTAACTTAACTTAACTTAACTTAACTTAACTTAACTTAACTTAACTTAACTTAACTTAACTTAACTTAACTTAACTTAACTTAACTTAACTTAACTTAACTTAACTTAACTTAACTTAACTTAACTTAACTTAACTTAACTTAACTTAACTTAACTTAACTTAACTTAACTTAACTTAACTTAACTTAACTTAACTTAACTTAACTTAACTTAACTTAACTTAACTTAACTTAACTTAACTTAACTTAACTTAACTTAACTTAACTTAACTTAACTTAACTTAACTTAACTTAACTTAACTTAACTTAACTTAACTTAACTTAACTTAACTTAACTTAACTTAACTTAACTTAACTTAACTTAACTTAACTTAACTTAACTTAACTTAACTTAACTTAACTTAACTTAACTTAACTTAACTTAACTTAACTTAACTTAACTTAACTTAACTTAACTTAACTTAACTTAACTTAACTTAACTTAACTTAACTTAACTTAACTTAACTTAACTTAACTTAACTTAACTTAACTTAACTTAACTTAACTTAACTTAACTTAACTTAACTTAACTTAACTTAACTTAACTTAACTTAACTTAACTTAACTTAACTTAACTTAACTTAACTTAACTTAACTTAACTTAACTTAACTTAACTTAACTTAACTTAACTTAACTTAACTTAACTTAACTTAACTTAACTTAACTTAACTTAACTTAACTTAACTTAACTTAACTTAACTTAACTTAACTTAACTTAACTTAACTTAACTTAACTTAACTTAACTTAACTTAACTTAACTTAACTTAACTTAACTTAACTTAACTTAACTTAACTTAACTTAACTTAACTTAACTTAACTTAACTTAACTTAACTTAACTTAACTTAACTTAACTTAACTTAACTTAACTTAACTTAACTTAACTTAACTTAACTTAACTTAACTTAACTTAACTTAACTTAACTTAACTTAACTTAACTTAACTTAACTTAACTTAACTTAACTTAACTTAACTTAACTTAACTTAACTTAACTTAACTTAACTTAACTTAACTTAACTTAACTTAACTTAACTTAACTTAACTTAACTTAACTTAACTTAACTTAACTTAACTTAACTTAACTTAACTTAACTTAACTTAACTTAACTTAACTTAACTTAACTTAACTTAACTTAACTTAACTTAACTTAACTTAACTTAACTTAACTTAACTTAACTTAACTTAACTTAACTTAACTTAACTTAACTTAACTTAACTTAACTTAACTTAACTTAACTTAACTTAACTTAACTTAACTTAACTTAACTTAACTTAACTTAACTTAACTTAACTTAACTTAACTTAACTTAACTTAACTTAACTTAACTTAACTTAACTTAACTTAACTTAACTTAACTTAACTTAACTTAACTTAACTTAACTTAACTTAACTTAACTTAACTTAACTTAACTTAACTTAACTTAACTTAACTTAACTTAACTTAACTTAACTTAACTTAACTTAACTTAACTTAACTTAACTTAACTTAACTTAACTTAACTTAACTTAACTTAACTTAACTTAACTTAACTTAACTTAACTTAACTTAACTTAACTTAACTTAACTTAACTTAACTTAACTTAACTTAACTTAACTTAACTTAACTTAACTTAACTTAACTTAACTTAACTTAACTTAACTTAACTTAACTTAACTTAACTTAACTTAACTTAACTTAACTTAACTTAACTTAACTTAACTTAACTTAACTTAACTTAACTTAACTTAACTTAACTTAACTTAACTTAACTTAACTTAACTTAACTTAACTTAACTTAACTTAACTTAACTTAACTTAACTTAACTTAACTTAACTTAACTTAACTTAACTTAACTTAACTTAACTTAACTTAACTTAACTTAACTTAACTTAACTTAACTTAACTTAACTTAACTTAACTTAACTTAACTTAACTTAACTTAACTTAACTTAACTTAACTTAACTTAACTTAACTTAACTTAACTTAACTTAACTTAACTTAACTTAACTTAACTTAACTTAACTTAACTTAACTTAACTTAACTTAACTTAACTTAACTTAACTTAACTTAACTTAACTTAACTTAACTTAACTTAACTTAACTTAACTTAACTTAACTTAACTTAACTTAACTTAACTTAACTTAACTTAACTTAACTTAACTTAACTTAACTTAACTTAACTTAACTTAACTTAACTTAACTTAACTTAACTTAACTTAACTTAACTTAACTTAACTTAACTTAACTTAACTTAACTTAACTTAACTTAACTTAACTTAACTTAACTTAACTTAACTTAACTTAACTTAACTTAACTTAACTTAACTTAACTTAACTTAACTTAACTTAACTTAACTTAACTTAACTTAACTTAACTTAACTTAACTTAACTTAACTTAACTTAACTTAACTTAACTTAACTTAACTTAACTTAACTTATATATATATATTTTTTTTTTTTTTGTTCTTGTTCTTGTTATCAGTTTTCAACATTAATTCATGTGGGCCCTAAGGCCCACATAAAAGCTCTTTAATGTACAAGAACTAACAATTTTGATTTTATTAGACTTAAAATTAAAAGGGACGAGGAATTCGGACTCAAAATGGGAAAAAGTAAAGGGTATCTCTCAGATGGGATTTGGAAATGTTAAAGTCGAAGACTAGCATAGCAGCGTTGCAGTGACGAAGAATTCTGGACATTGGTTCAAAGTGCCCGTAATTAGTGCGGTGATGAGGGATATAGAAAAGGGAGACAGATCGCAGATTTCGAGGGTTGGTGTTAAGATGAATATTACTCAGGAGTGCCGGGGAATCTATATTGCCCATTAACAATTGGTGAGCAAATAATATATCAGCGTTTTTGCGTCTAATATATAAGGGTTGCAAACCTATCAGTTTTAGTCGATCGGCATAAGGAGGCAAGTTGGATGTATCATCCCAGGGGAGGCCACGTAAGGCAAATCGAACGAAACGTCTTTGAACATTTTCAATTCTGAGGGAATGGTTTTCATAAAAGGGAGACCATACTTGGCATGCATATTCAAGATGAGGACGGACTAGGGAAATGTAAAGCGCTTTAGTTAAATAGGGGTTGGAAAATTCTTTTGACCATCTCTTAATAAAACCGAGAGATCTATTAGCTTTATTAATAATTTGGTCAAAATGGGAATGGAAATTGAGGTGTTTGTCACACATAATACCAAGATCTCTATTAGAATCGACTTCGTTGACGGCGTCATTAAGGAAGAAATATACTCTATGAGATGGGATTTGTTTGCGCGAAAAGGTCATTTGTTTACATTTACCTACATTTAACTCTAGGAAATTATGCATGCACCAAACAAAAAAGATATTTAGATCATTTTGTAAAAGTAAGGAATCAGATGGAGTTGAGATAATCTTAAAATTTTTTTATCATCCGCAAACATTAGGATATCTGAGTTTTTTAATTTAAGACAGACATCGTTAACAGATAAGACGAAGAGAAGGGGGCCAAGGTGACTACCTTGTGGGACGCCAGAAGTTGCATGTATGGGACTGGAAACTGAGTTACGGAAGAGGACTCTATAAGTTCTATTGGCAAGGTAGGAGCCTATCCAGTTTATAAACATAGATGGAAAGCCTAGGGCTCTAAGTTTGAGATAAATTATTTTATGGGATATTTTATCAAAGGCTTTACTGTAATCAGTGTATACAACATCAACTTCATTACCATTCTCAAGGGCTGACAAAACTTTTGATATAAACTCAATTAAGTTAGTCGTAGTGGATCTATATTTAAGAAAACCATGTTGAGCGGGGGAGAACAAGGGCTTGCAATGGAAATAAACGGAATCATAAACTAGGCTTTCAAAAAGTTTTGGGATGCATGAAAGTTTCGCAATAGGTCTATAATTGTTAATTTCAGTTTTATTGCCTTGTTTATGAATGGGAAATATAAATGAATCTTTCCATATATGAGGAAACACACCTTGGGAAATAGAAAGTTGAAAGAGTGCAGTTAGAGGCTTTGACAAAGAATGCATACATTTTTTTACAACAACTGATGGGACGCCATCGGGACCAGGGCTAAAGTTTTCTTTGAGGCTTACGATTTTGGCAAGTACCATTTCTTCAGTTATTGTAAAAGATGAAAGAGAGGTTTGAGTGCAGCCATCTAAATAACTAAAGTAGTGTGGATCAGGATCATGAAGATGTTCAGTATACGATTTGCTAAAGTATTTAGCAAATAGATTTGATATCGTTGTTGGATTATTAGTATTATAGTATTTTATTAACCCTTCGTAGCCCAAGAACATAAAAAATCATTATTTTTTTGAAAAAGGTTCGGTTTTGGAATATAAAAAACACGTATTTCTTAGAAATGTAAAAAAATTGTTTTTCAAGGATTTATTTCACATTTTAAGGATTGTGACATAACTGTAACATTGAGATTAAGGGAAAAAAAAAATATTTATGTGGTATGAAATGATCGAAAACAATTATTTTGTTTATTGTAACATAATGCTACACCGCATTTTTCGCAAATTGTTTGCGTTACTCCTGTGCACTTAGGAAACTTGCACCGTATCCTCTTTTCTTCCCAGATGGGCCAATGGCCGATTTGATCTTGCCGTACTGCCATTGGAGGTACATGCTGCGCGGGGCCCTTATGTTTTTTTGCTTGAATTTCATTTTCAATTGATCTTCGACTCTTTATGTTAGGCTTCAGTCCAAGCTTACATAAGGTCTCACCTACCTCAAGTCGAAAATCAGCTGAAGACATTTGTTTGTCGGTGAGATTTTTTGCCTTTCTGACTCTTCGGTATAACAGCCAAGAATTCGCCATCGTGAGGTCTAATAGATGATAGAACATTCGCACTTGCCATCTTTTGCTTCTTATCATAATTTTATATCTCCCCATGATACTATCTATTAGATCTACGCCGCCCATGTGCCGATTGTATTCTCCAACAATATAAGGGCAATCAATGTGTATGTGCCTCCTATTGGACTTATCGTAGCGTCTGACTTGGGTCTTAGGCAATTCACCAGCAAAAGATGATAAAAGAGTTACAACTTTGTTGTCCTTCCATATAACATTTGACACATCGATACCATCCATGTCTGCCACATATTCAACTGAAAATCCTCGTTCTTTTTTCATTACTTCCTTGTCAGTGGGCAATTTACAATCAGGAATTCGATTGCGTCGTACTGTCCCAAGACTCATTATACCCTCTTTAGCCAAATATTCCAGTAAAGGCAGAGAAGTGAAATAGTTGTCGAAGTATAGTTGAAAATTTTGATGCCTTGGTATTCCTCGAGCCATTCTGACAACTACGTTCGATGATGCTCCCAAATCTCTTTCTCCGGGAAGCACAACATTTTCAGCTCCTGTTTCAGGTTCAATTTTATAAGCGAATCCTGAAACCCCGCTGAGAACAAATATCTTGTAGCCCCATTTGTGGGGTTTCTTTGGATTTTACCGCTTCAAATTATTCCTTGCTTTAGTGGAGCAAATTTGTTCATCCACGCAAAGATATTCTTCCATGGGAACTCCACTAAAAGTTGCGTTCAATTGGTCCACGATCGGTCTAATTTTGAAAATCCTGTCACTGTTCGGTGCATTACGTGCTGGCAAGTTAGAATTGTCATTGAAATGTATATATTGTCTAATTTTCTCAAACTTTTGTTTTGACATTGTTCCTTGTATCATAGGAGTACCAATAGACGAATTCCAATGACTGGTTACCCTCGGAAGTTGTATCAGTGACATCATATAAGTTGCTCCAATGAACTGCTGGATGTCGGTTTCAGTAACTTGAAATGATTGGTTAGGATTTTTTTGAATGATGTAGAGATTTGTTTGTTCAGCGATAAAACTGATCAATTGTTTGGGAAAAAAATAGGAAAAGAACTGAATGGGTGTATCGAGCTCCAATAAATTTGGTGGTAGACTAGAATTTCCCGTGAATCGAATTTGTTGGTTGTTTATAACCAGGTTCTTTTTTTTCCATTTCAATTCTGGCTTTCGTCGCTTTTGATTAGTCGAAACTGGTTGGCTTGTTTGCTGTTCCGGATCTTGAAATGAGGGTCCAGCAATAGGTTCACTGCGTTCAATATCTTCAATGATTGAATCTACGTCAATTCCGTTATTTTCTTCCAAACCAGGAAAGGATTCAATATCTTCCAGTTGTGGTTGATAATCGGGGTCAATAAGGCTATCATCATCGAAATCGAATCCATCTTCACTATCATATTGGTAATTTATGCCATATACCTCATCTTCCCGCAGTGATCGCGAAGCCATTCTGCAAGAAAATGAGGCAATTTAGCATCAACATCCACATACTTGACTTATGAATTGAATACAACTAAAACAACCATTGTTACTCAATGTAACAGGATTGTTACAAACATAAAAAATAACTTTTTTCCTACATGCGCGTAAAAATGCAAACAAATAACAATATAATTATCATAAATATTTACTTACCTACAGGTTTTCAGGAAAATAACACAATTTTTCACAATCTTTGTATTTTTTTTATAAAATTTCAAATCTGCACGTACTCACTCTTGACACTACTTTCTGACCGAAAAATTCAAACTGATGAAAGTCCAAAAGCAACGCATACTATGATTTTTCCGGGATACTAGGTTCAAACAATAGTATGTTACAGTAATGTCACATCGATTTGAATGAACTTAATATACTTATAACGTATTTTAGAGGTATTTTTTGGGTTTGTTACAGAATTGTCACATGGGGCTATAAAGGGTTAAGCGTTGGATTAGTTTCAGACTCTATCAAAATAAGCAATTCTTTTTCCCAGTCCTTAAGAATTATTTTCTTATTTCCAGTTTTTTTTAAACCTATTTTACTTTTTAAGCGGGACTTCATATTTGACACTTTTTTTCACTTATGTCCCCGCCAAATGTTTTTTTAAATGCTTCTATGATTTTAAGCATAGCATCTCTTTTTCTTGCCTTTAAATCTGGTTAGACTTCTCCAGTAAAACTTTTTTAGTTTCAGTTCTTTTACTAGAAATTCACTAAGATGGTCAGCATTCAGTGACGGATTTAGGCTTGCTGCCGCCCTAGGCCCCATTCGATGCGATAAATTTTATTTCATAAATTTTGAACCAATATTATTTTTTTCCAAAATAACTTTATTTTATTGAAGTATAATTTATAAATATAATTAATTAAAATGAAAGATAAATAAGTTATAATCCTTAGATTGGAAAATAATAAATACTTTTTTTTATATGAATCAATTCAAAAAATTTTCTCCTGGCTTTCGTCCGCGCAAAAACGTCGATAATTAATTTCTTGCACTAGTTGCGCTTCAATAGATAGCAATGCAAGAGCATTAAGTCTATCTTGGCCCATGCTTGCACGTAGATATGTTTTTACTCTTTTTAGGTCTTTCTCCTGAACAATTTGTAGCCGGAATACTCAAAAAAAATCGGAGAGCAATGTCCACATTCGGATAAATATCTCGAAGACTCCGGGAATGCAATACATGGTGTATTCTTTGTGCCGAGCGTTGATCTTCTATTTATACTAAGAAATCTTTGAGTTGATAATGGCAATGAATACATTCATTGCCTAACGTCTCTTCCAAATCGTCAGGATACTTATTGACTAGTTTATAGGCAAGATTTTTCAACTCGTTTGTATCTATTTCACATAAATCGTCGAAAAAATTGAAATGTTTGTAAAGTTTGTCATATGCACTTTTACGCCCGCCTAATTGTACAATAAGAGTGTCTAGAATAAACATTTGTGCTAAAATTTTCTTGTCCAGAAAAAGGTGGTCTTTCATTTACCCGTGATTCATCTGTCTGATTTTTTCTGTTTTTTTTTGCTACGAGTATCATAACGAAAATAATCATGAACTCCAGACAGTGCTTTAGCTTTTTCTTCATATTCAGAAAATTGTCTGTCTCTCAGACAATTGAAGAAATAAAGCCAGAGAACTATAGATCTGCACAACGGATGATAAATCAGCTTGAGATTCTTGAAGCTTCTTACCAAAAATACTCCATTTATCAAGATCGGAATCTCAGACTGACATTTCGGTTGCCTACAAGCTACTGAGGACTAAATGTAAGAAAGTGTGCGTGAAATGATGCAAAAAACCAAACCCATTCTCACATTTAGTCCTAGGGCCCATCAAAATGCTTCATTTTAGTCCTCAGCCCCATCTACATAGAGGAAATATATTATCTAGAGTCCCGCTTAATGGGTTTGCTCTCTTTCGGCCTACAAGCTAAATTGAGAGGATTTTGTCCATAAGGATAAGCATGTGTTAGTTGTCCCGTGCATTTCTTATGGGACCAAGCCATTATGAATGTAGTTGTTATGGAATTTGTGCCCATATTGCTCAACCACGGGGGAAAAATCTATGAGGTGAACTCAGCCGTTCAAAAAAGAGATCCGTTGAATTCAAAAATTGAAAAATTAATGCAATATTTTAAGAAAATTAATTTTGCAACTTCTTTTTAGTGAAAACTGTGCTAAAACTGTGACTGCTTTTGGCAAACAAATTCTATGATTTTTATGAAAAGTTTCGCTAAAAACAGAAAAAATCATGCAGAAAGTATAGGCTCACCCTAGAACTGCAATGCGAACATGGCCCAATTTGAGCTGTTCCCAGTTTTGACAGATCTACAGCGAGGTGAGTATTTTGACTACAAAAATTAAAAGGAAAACAAAATACAATTTCTGCGATTTAAATAAATCAAAACAAAAGTCAAAATTAATAAAAACAAAGTTGTTAATAGTACTCCTGATTAACTGTTTTATCTATATTTTATAAACAATTTCATACAAAATGATCCTAAGTCAACTTTCATTTCATCGATCTAAAACCTGCCTTCTTCATATCCGAAGAAGTATTTCCCAACGTAACTTATTGGCTCTAGCTGATAGAGGATTCTTTCAGGATCTCTTTCCAGACACCGCTGGGTAAGTTGTATATTGTTTTGTATGTTTATAAAAACTACAAGAAATCGTAATGAATTACATTCTGTTCTTCTTAAAACGGTAGGCCGGAAAAGACAAAACTTTTCACAAGTCAACAACAAATGATCTAAGCCGGCTTTGATCCAACTGCCGATAACACGTTGGCAATCTCCTGGTAATAATGGGACTTCTGCATTGCCACCGAGAAGGACACAATCCAATTGCGTTAGTTGGAGGAGCTACGGGTCTTATCGGTGATCCTAGTGGCAAAAAAACAGAACGAAACCAACTAGGGTCGTCGGTCATTGAGACAAATTAATTGCTATAGAAAAACAGTTTAATAGAATATTCAAGAATCATCAGGATGTACTTTGGGACACTAGTAAAAACAAAAGTGACCTATCTCCTATTAGGTAACTATAATAGAAACCTAATGCGCTTTAAAAACTCAATAGTTTTGATAATCTTTCTTTCAGAGTCGCCAACAATGCATCATGGTACGAAAATCTGAATGTAGTGGACTTTGTTGCCAATATGGGAAGACACTTTCGAATGGGATCAATGCTCTCAATATCGTCAGTCCAGTCGCGACTTGAGAGTGCAGCTGGAATGAGCTATACCGAATTCACATATCAAATTTTCCAAGCTTATGACTGAATGATGAGAATCATCACAGCTGGAGGGTTTTATATCAATCAAAAGCGAACTCAAAACTTCTCCGAAGTTATTACCAATGGCATTCATGTTCTTAAAAATGGTCTTTCATTGCTTAGGGTCAGAAAAAGGAATTTTTATATTGTTAAGTGGTTAAAGTAAAAACAAAGATATTTCCAATGCTGTGTTAAAGGTTAAATACATTTTTTTTGTTGTTTTCGAATTGTTTGAGTTTGGTTTTCTAACAAACATGCCAAATATCCATACGCAATGATATGGATTCTTTAAGAAGCATTTTTTGAGAAAGGCCATTCGACGTTTTCTTAGTCATAAGCTAATTGAAAATAGTCCATTTTAAAAGCAAATGTATTATTATTATTAATTTTATTAAATGGTAAATAAATTACAAATTTAATAATTACTTAAACTAGAAATTAGCTGCCAGGGCTATCTACTAGGGAAGTTAAGTATTTAATTGTAAAATATAAGAGATATATACATGTGTAGGTAGTTATTATTGTTATTGTTATTATTATTATTTTTTTTTTTTAAATAGAGTTTTCAATTTTTTAATTCGTCATTATATTGTATACCAAATTTATGTTGTCAAAATTGATATTTTTCAAAAGATGTTGCAAGTTTTGCTTTGATAGTTTTGCGCAGGTTGAAGAGACTTTTGGACAGAAAAGAAGGTGGGTCATTGTAAGAGTGGAGTTATCCTCGCAGAGATGGCAGAGTGGAGGAGCTTCTTCTTCTTTTGAACAGGTGTTTGTGTGTAATGTATGAGTGGCCCGGTCTGAGCCTGATGTATAGCTTTAGTTTTTTAAAGATATGTTGCTGGGATAGATTGCTCTGTCCCCTTTTGGATTTAGTTTTTTGTATGAGTGGTTGTAGTTTGTCCAAGATTCTTTTCTTTTGCACTTCCAGTTTTCTAGAAGTAAATTGGTAGTATCTTTTTTATTGTGTTGAAAAAAGGCCTTTAATGGTTCTTTTTTCGCTGATTTGGCTCTGCGTCAGCTGCTTCGTTGCCATTGATTCCAACGTGGCCGGGAATCCAGATGGTTTTTAAAGTTTCGGGATTTAGGATGAGATGGTGTCTTATTGTTTCTACTATTTCAATCGAGTTCGAAATGTTTTCTATAGCCTTCATAGTTGAAAGGCTATCCGAAAATATGATAGTTTTTCTTTTCTAGGAGTGTGTTATTGCTTGGTATATAGCAAACGCTTCGGCAGTAAAAGTGGATGTGTCGAATAAATCTTTCGCCTTTTAAAAGTAAATGTAGTTTATGTGTTTCGTTCCCATTTTCATATTCAAAACTTTAAGACCAATGTGTACCTGTATCTCCTCTTAAATCCTTCCCAATTTTCCTAACGCTCACACTGTCTTTTAATAAAACATATAAAGTTATTTTATAACCCCTTCAAAACCTGTAAGTTATAAAAAAAAGCTTTGTAACAGCTAATAACAACTAATGAAATATCAGCTTTTATATAATTTAATTATCGAAAAAGTACATTTTTTATTAATGTTCCCTTAAATATCAAAATTCAAACAACTATATTATATTCCATTCCTGACAACATTACTCGCACATAGGAATGGTTGAGAGTCATAAGTCACTAGGCCCTAGTTCTCAACAAATTGTTGCGCCACCTAATTTATTTATTTATTTTTAATTTTATTATAGCTATTGGATATACTCGTAACATACGTATAAGGCTTTTAGAGGCTATTTAAACTCATGAAGTAACTATTTTTCAAAAATGTTTGTGATGGTTTTCCAAATCCGTTTAAATTTTTTCAAAACTTTGGGTAGAGTCAAATGAAAACACATGAGTCTTCTCATAACGAATATACAAATTACGAAAACTAAGTCAAATACTAAAATGATTTAAACTGTAGCTTAAATGCAAAGATATGTACATCTGTACTTTGCAAAATCATTTTGTAAAGTTAAGGGATACGTTGTGTACGAACGTGATGAAAAAAAAAGTTTTTAATTTTGTTGAATTGAACACTTGCTTCATTAAAGAAAAAAATACAATCTACTTAATTCAGTTTTTTTTTTATTATTTGGGAGTTGATCACCATATACATATTTAAATTCTTTTCTTTTACTTTCACTCTGTGGAATCAGAAGATGTTGAGTCTTTTCTTTAGAGCAGCGGCTTGTATTATATTTCTTGGTGGATGAACTTGACATGCACATGCACAACGAATAGTTGCAAAGTTAAAACGTCCTCAGTCAGATTTCTTTTACATTGTATTTTGCTAACATTATTTTCTTAAGTGCGCGAATTCGTCTTGCCGAAGTAAACATCTAACCAAAACCATAGAAATATCGCCACGATAACCAGTGAATAATAAAGAATTTAATTATTTTAAATACATAAACTTCTTAACCAAATTCAGTTTAACCAATTTCACATTTCACCTCACGCAATCACAATGTCAACGCGTCCCAAAACAGCTACAGTATCGCAACAAACACCACTATCCGTACCACCACCATCGAGTGCAAGTTCCCCAGCATCAACTGCTCCAAAACGGAATAAATCTAAACCAACTTACCAACAAACACCTCCATCTGCACTAACACCATTAAATATCGATTCTCCAGCAGCAACAAAAAAGCAAAACAATCTTTCTGTACCACCATCAAAGATCAATTCTCCTTCAGTATCAGCACTAATCCAAAACAAATCCAGCAAAAATGCTGAATCTTATCTTACGCTCTCAGCACTTGAGGAGCGCTTAAACAAACACACTGATATGATTGTTAACCGCATTACGGATGAGCTCTCCAAAATTCGCTGTGAACTCTTTGCTAAATTAGAGCAAACTGAAAGTAACTGGTCCGAGAAGCTTAAAGAAGTAAACACAACAATAGCTGAAATTGTGAGTCGGGTTGAATGCATTGAATCCACCACAATAGATACACTCACTCTTGACAGCAAGTTGATCACTGCGAACACCGCGATTACAGATGTTGTGCAGAGAGTCAATATCATCGAGGTAAACACAGATGAGGTGCGTGGGCTGAACTCTAAGCTTTTGTCATTACAAAAACAAGTTGATGCAGCGGAGAAAAAAGAGATTGCGGCGGATGCTGTCTTGTTTAGTGTTCCTTACGTACCAGATGAAAATTTAACAACGCTCTTTAATCATCTGTGCTTAACCGCCAATTGCAAAATTCCTACTCTGAAGAACATGTTTCGCTCTCGCTCCCGAAACAATAAGAGCCCAGTTTCACCACCTGTCATACTAATATTTAATAGTGTGTAAGAGAGGAACTCTACACTGAAGTGCATTACTGCCTACCGAAAACAACAACTAAGTCATCAACTCTCGCTACGTGATCTGGGTATAGAGTCCGACAAAGCTTGTTTCCTGAATGAAAGTCTATCCCAAAATACTCGTACTCTTCTTCACCATGCAGTCCGTATGAGAAATAATCATCAACTGTTTAGTGCGTACACATCATATGGTAATGTTTTCATCAAACTAACAGCTGATGGAGAAAGCATTGCTGTATACAACGTGGAAAGTTTAGAAGCTGCTGTGATGACGTCAAAATAATTTTGCCGTAAGCCGTATTGATCAACATACTATATAATTTTAAAATGGTTTTATTGTACAGCCTTTTTTATTTGCCTTTTTTCATTTTCATTGTCAAAATGTTTCGTAAAATATTCTTTTTATTGCAATATAATTTTTATTTTATTTTTATTTCTTTTGTAACAATGTTTTGCCAAATATTCTTTTTACTTTCAAATATTCTTTTCTTTACTAATTACGCTGCTTCATATTTCTCATTTTCTCCCTTCTCTTACTACTATTTTTACGAGCGCAGCTAACGGCACAAGGGGGTTCACTGGCGGTAACATGGATTCGAACTTGCACGACATGATTAGAGTTTTAAGGGCCCAACATAATAACGGATTAAAGTTGTGTCATTTAAATGCACAGAGTCTTTTCAATAAATTCGCGGAGTTTAGATATCTGTTTGTGGACTCGAAGATAGATATCATTTCTGTGTCAGAAACCTGGTTTCAGCCAGACAGAAGTGACGACTTCTATTGTTTAAAGGGTTTTAGGCTGTTCCGAGCTGATAGGAGGTTTTCCTCTGATGATGATGATGCGTGATGTGCTTACAAGCAGGTTTATATGTAAATCGGATGATAACTGTCCTTTAGAATATGTTTTTGTCAGTATTAAATGTAACACTGAGAGTATTTTGGTTGGATCTATTTACCGACCTTACAACTACATCAGCACCATACCTTTAATAACAACTTTGGAGTCTTTTTCTTGTTTGTTTTCCTATACTATTATATGTGGTGATTTTAATTGTAACCTGTTGAATTCTCGTTTAGCCGAAAACTTTCTTAGTGGATTTAGGGCACTCAATTTGAATCCTGTTAACCATTCCACCCCTACCCACTTTACTAAAGAATCTAGTACATTACTAGATCTTTGTCTTGCTAGTGACGTTGGTAAGGTAATTTTCTACACCCAACTTTTGGCACCTGGCTTCTCCAACTACGATTTGATTTTCGTGTGTTTGGATGTAGCGTGTGAAGTTGAACAACAAAGGTTTCAATATCGAGACTACAAAAATATTAACGCAGCTCAATTGGTGCATGACTTTGAGTGCATAGACTGGGACTCGTTGTACGTCATGCAAAACGTAGATGACCAAGTAGGTTTTTTACAACATAATGTGAATCAACTTTTCGATCAGCATGTTCCTTTGAAGACCCGTGTAGTTAAACATGGAGCTCCACCTTGGCTGAATGGTGACATCACTGCTGCGATGGCACATCGGGATGGAGTCAATGGAGGCGATACAAGCTGGAGGAATTCCACAAATCTTATTGCAGGCTTCGCAATCAAGTCGTCGTAATGATCAGAACGGCAAAAAGGATTCACTACGAACACAAACTTGGAAATTTTACATCTGGCAAAAAGTTATGGAAAAACTTGCGGGAAATCGGCATAGGGAAACCATGTAAGAGGTTAGCTGACGACATCGATTGTGATGCTCTTAATACGAAATTCACCACCTCACCTCCGTCCCTGGATGGAATAACTTCAGCTATTGATTCCTATTGAAGAGGAATTAACTGGTGTAAACAGCTACTTCAACTTTATTGGAATACAAGAGGAAGATATTGTGGAGGCAATAATAACCATCAAATCAAACGCTACAGGCCTTGATTTAATGGAACCTAAGTTCGTTAAACTGTTGATACCATATTTACTACGCTATATTACTCATTTATTTAATAGTATTCTTACCACATCCAAGTTTCCCTCAGAATGGAAGAAGGCCAAAATTATTCCTGTCCCTAAAAAGCAAACAGTCACTGCTACAGAATATCGGCCCATTGCTATTCTTCCGTTTCTTTCAAAGGCTTTTGAAAAGACTATTTTGAAGCAGATACAAAAATACCTAACAATCAACAACCTGTTAAGTTCTTGTCAATCTGGTTTTCGTCCAAAGCGCAGCTGCAAATCAGCCTTACTTTTCGTGACTGATGAAATAAGAATCACAATGGACAATGATTATATGACACTGCTAACGCTTCTAGACTTTTCAAAGGCCTTTGACACTGTTAGCCATCCAATTCTATACAACCTCGATTTAAATATCTCATTACTGAGCGTCAATTTTTTGTCCATGTTACACGCCTTTGGAACTCCCTGCCCACCGTGATGAGAGATATAAGAAGCATGAATAGGTTTAAATCTTTAGTTTTTAATTATTTGGCAAATCGTTGATAGGGATGTGACTGATATATTAGTATTCACTAAGATATTACTAATATTTGAAAATATTCAATATCACTAATACTAATACCATAGATATCATAATACTCCGATATTTATTTAAATACCCAACAAACTTCTCCCTTCACAAAAATGTTAAGTTCTCTGTTCTCCCTTCACAAAAATATTGACTTCTCCCTCTCCCAACACAAAAATATTCACTTCTCCCTTCCCTACACAACAATGTTAACTTCTCTCTACATTAAAACTACTCAAACGCACCTTCTACCGATTTAAATCTAAGATCATTTGTATTTAACAAAAAAATGCATTCTCTTGTTCCTACATCCTACTCCTATATCTCTTTCTTACCTTCGCTCGCCATGCATCGCCTTCGCCAGCAGTGTTGCCATAATCTCAAATTTCATAATGCTAGATTCCAAATTTTATAATGCTAAATCGTAAGGGAGCTCAAAAAACAAAATGCTAGATTTTAAGATCCATATAAAACGTCCATATCGATGATTAACAAACAAACATCTTTTAGCATTATTTTAAAATTTCATAATGCTTTTCTCTTCTCTATAATGCTAGATCTAGCATTAATAATGCCGTTATAGGAACACTGATCGCCAGCCGCCGCCGCCGCGGCCGCGCCGCTAATCTGAATATCTGATACATACTAAAACTAATACGAATACGAATACTATGAGATACCAAAATATTCGCTTCAGCCGGCAATGATACTAGTACCTAATATACTATAGTATATACAGTGAATCAAAAAAGTCTGCGTACAAATAAAACAACTGGAAATAACTTTAAAAATCCGCTTTATTTTAGGAATAACTTCATGAAATATGCTTCCGTGTTTTATTAAATTTTATGTATTCTCACAAAATAAAAATTAAAGCTTATAAAAAAATTCACAAAAAAAGATATTTACAAAAAATTAAAACACTAACAAAATGTGTCCCAAAAAAGTCTGCGTACGACACTGTTCTTACTTAGAAACAATTGTGAAGTGCAACGGGAAATTAACTGTTATCTTGTCAATTGTGTTTTGCTGGCTTCTTTATATAATTATCAGTTGAAAATTTGAGTTAGCAAAGCTGAAAATTATTGTAATTTGAGTTGATAAAGTGAAAAATAGTTGTGATAGAGCTAATTTTTAAAATGAGTCGAAAAAATTGTGAAATTCCTATGGATACCAGGTCAATTATTATTGAGCTTTACAACAAGGGGACTACATTACGAAAAATTGGTGATATTGTTCACAGAAGTCATTCCTCTGTCCAAAGAGTGGTAAACAACTTTAAAAGTACCGGAACTTTAAAAGTAAAACCACGATCAGGGCGCCCTAAAAAGGTAACCACGCGTTTAGAACACCACATACTGCGACAAGTTAAGTCGGATTCTAAAATAAGTGCTCCCAAAATCGCGTCGGGAATTTTACGAGATTTTGATGTGAACATTAATCCAGAGACGGTAAGAGTTGTTCTAAGAAAAAATAATTTTCATGGTAGAATCGCAAGACGGAAGCCGCACATCTCAAAAGTGAACGCTAAGAAGCGTTTAGTGTTTGCAAAGGAGTGGATTAAACAACCAGACGAGTTTTGGAAAACAGTTATGTTCTGTGACGAAAGCAAATTCAATTTGTTTAAATCCGATGGCCGTACCATGGTTTGGAGGAAGCCAAACCAAGAGTTTGCGAAACAAAATATTAATCCCACCATCAAACATGGTGGTAAAAGTGTGATGATATGGGGTTGTATGGGTGCACAGGGTGTTGGAAATATGCAATTTATTGATACTACAATGGATAAACATTTATACCTGGATATACTGAAAACAAACTTGCCTGAGAGTGTTCAAAAGATTGGTTTACCAAGGAATTACACGTTTGCCCAAGATAACGACCCAAAGCATAAGTCATTATTGGTTCAGGAATGGCTTTTGTATCATGTTCCGAAGCAACTTCACCCGCCTCCCCAATCACCTGATCTCAACCCCATAGAGAATCTATGGGAATTGATTGATCATCGTATACGCACACATAATATTACTTCGCAAGCTGTTCTTCGCTCAGTTTTGCAGGAAGAGTGGAATAAAATTACACCTGACGATACAAAGAAGATTGTTTTTAACATGAAAAGTCGACTTAAAGCTGTTATTAGCGCTAAGGGATACCAAACAAGGTATTAAGTTAAAAAATACAGTGTCGTACGCAGACTTTTTTGGGACAAATTTTGTTAGTGTTTTAATTTTTTGTAAATATCTTTTTTTGTGAATTTTTTTATAAGCTTTAATTTTTATTTTGTAAGAATACATAAAATTTAATAAAACACGGAAGCATATTTCATGAAGTTTTTCCTAAAATAAAGCGGATTTTTTAAGTTATTTCCAGTTGTTTTATTTGTACGCAGACTTTTTTGATTCACTGTATGATACAAAAATATTAGGTTTGAAGATAATATTTTTGTAGCCTAATATTTGTGTATCCTAGGTTCAATTTGCTTGCACAAATTGTGAGGCTCACGTTAAAAGGCAAACTTTTTATATAAAAAAAATTGCCAGTCTTAAGAAAATTAATATTGCTCTTAAAATGAAAATAAACAAAAATCGAAGACCCAAAATAAATGTTTGGAAACAAAATAATCGCTTAAGAGAAGAAATTAAAATACTTAAAGCCCGTGCAAAGCTAAATATACAAGAGAAAATTGACGTTTTACCAATGAACCAAAACTCAAAAACGTTTGCAAAACTCATTTTATCGCAAAGTACAACAGAGTACACTGAAGAAGAAAAATGGATTTCGCAGTGTATATTTTTCCGTTCAGCCGCCGATTATAATTTTTTGAGAAATCAATTACAATTTCACTTGCCTCATCCATCTTCTTTGCATAGATGGATAAGTATTAAAGGCCTTTCTCCAGGCTTAAACAAAAACGTTTTAGAGGAGATAGAAAAAATTACCTCAAAATTGGCAACGAAAGAGAAAGAAGTGGTTCTAATTTTTGATGAAATGAGCCTTCAGACAAGTTTAACCTACAATGAATACAAAGATGTAATTGAAGGTTTTGTAGATTATGGCAAAAACCAAAGATCTGATATATGTGCTAAGTCAGCCTGCGTTTTTATGATACGTAGTTTATGTGGCAACTTTAAACAAGTTTTGTATCATGTCATTTGCCCAAGTAATATCCCTTCACAACAACTTGAGGTAGAAGTGCATAACTGTTTGGATATATGCGAGAAATTAAAATTAAATGTACGAGCTATTTGCTGCGATCAAGGGCCTACAAATAGAAGTTTGTTTAATAAATTATGTCTAGATGACAAAAGTTGTAACTTTGTTTACAAACAACAAAAAATGTATGGTATGTATGATATTCCTCATCTTTTGAAAAGCATTAGGAATAATTTATTGAAATATAATTTGGCCACGGATGATGGAATTGTAAGTTGGAAAATAATTGAATATAATGTACAATTCTGAAAGATTAAATGCAACAAAAATTTGTCCAAAATTAACATCGGCACATATTGACCCAACAGAATTTCAAAAAATGAATGTAAAGTTGGCGGCACAAGTACTAAGTAGATCTGTAGCTTGTGGAATTGAAGCTTTATTAGGTCTAAATAAATTTCCCATAAATATATCGCATTTTGCAAAACCAACAGCTAATTTTATAAACAAAATAAACCGGCTTTTCGACCTTTTAAATGGAAAACCAGCTATTAAAAAAAATGATCAAAATCTAATATTCATAACAGAAATGAAAACATACATATATTCTCAACATTCAGCCTATTAATTCAAGAAACAAAGCGTTTTGTTTCAAAGGTTTTGCCTTAAGTATTGAGAGCATTTTGCAAATACAAAAAGCATTATATATAGACCATAATGATTTATATTATTTAAATATTAACAAATTTAACCAAGATCCCTTAGAAAATTTATTTGGAAAGATAAGAGCAAGAAATGTTAATAAAAGTAATCCGAATGCTGCTGAATTTGGCTCCCTTCTAGCAAAAGTTATAGCTATGAAATTTGTATTCAAATCTAAATGTTCAAACTGTGAAGAAGACGATACAGAATATCTTAAAGTTGATTGGAATGCTATTTTACAAACCAATGCTGAGGAACAAATATCGATTTCGTATGAGCTACCGGAG
Source organism: Eupeodes latifasciatus (assembly GCA_920104205.1). Classification (NCBI taxonomy): domain Eukaryota; kingdom Metazoa; phylum Arthropoda; class Insecta; order Diptera; family Syrphidae; genus Eupeodes; species Eupeodes latifasciatus. The sequence goes on along the minus strand of OV049924.1, from coordinate 256,495,681 downwards.
AGTGAATCATTTGAGAATATAGAAAACGACATGAATATTGATAATAAATTAAATGCTTTACCGCCTGAAGACACGATATTGATAAAGGTGCCGGAAATCGACGATCTTGCTACCAGATACTATGCAGGCTATTGCCTTTTTAAATCGTGAAAAAAATGAATAGTATCTGTGAAAACTGTATTCAACAAATGTCAAAAGATAAGCTTCAATTTGATTTAACGGAAATATTAAATAAATTGAGAGAATACGAAACCTCAAAAGAAAATACGGTTCTTATATGGCCTTCTGAAAATTTTTTCCAAGTCTGTAGTCTTCACGTAAAAATATTTACAACTTTCTTCAAAAAAACACCTTTTATATCGAGATTAAAAGAAAACATTGTAAGAGAATGTATAAACGCAACAAACAGACAATATCCTAGCTGGTTCGATGATTCCGATGAATGCTATGCACATAAAATTGACATCATACAATTTTTAAAAAAAGTCTTACTTTGGAAAAATTGTAAATGGGTAATTGACACAAAAGATAAAAGGTATAAAAATCCTAGAACTAAAATAAAAAAATTAATGAATGTTATGAACGCGTAGCTCAAACAAAAACAATAAAAAAAACAAATACATAACCAATTTACATATGTGGAAATTTAGTCAAATAATCGACTACTGTTAAAATGTAGACAAAGCCTTTACTTGATTTGGGTAGAGGACCCACTAAGTCTATACTGATCATCTCCCATGGTGTAGAAACTCCTATTCTCTCAGTCATAAGACCTGCTGGTTTATCATTAACTGGTTTCACTGATTGACAAGTGCTGCACTTCCTAACGTATCTAGTAACGTCTCCCCTCATCTTCGGCCAGTAGTATTTGGCCCCTACTCTAGCGAACGTTTTCCTAACCCCCATATGTCCAGCTAACGGACTATCATGACACTCCTTAAGAATACCTAATCTATCTTTCCTACCTATAACTAGTTTCCATTCTTCATTATTTTCATGAACTACTAAGTGATTTGATTTGACGTACTTAAACAGGCGGCCATTCTCAACTCTCCACGCTGGGTAAGCTAACGGGTTCATTTCCACCTCTGATATCATTTTTTCCACCCAAGGGTCTATATCCTCATCTGAGATTCCGGCCACCACCGGTACTCCACGAGATAACATATCCGGCACGACATGATCTTTCCCTTTGCGATGGATTATTTCATAATCAAATTGCTGTAATCTTACAGCCCAGCGCGCTAATCGTCCCTGTGGGTCTTTGAGGTTACTCAACCAAATCAATGAGTAGTGATCTGTTACGACTGTAAATCGAATTCCTTCGATATACGGTCGCAACTTCTCAACTGCCCATAGGACTGCTAAACACTCTTTTTCCGTAGTGGAATAATTTCTCTCTGACCTATTCAATGACCTGCTCAAATAACATATAACCTTTTCTCCTTCCTCGAATTTTTGCGAAAGGACCGCCCCAATACCATAATCAGACGCATCTGTCTGTACTACGAAAGGTAGTTCAAAATTAGGGCAGGTCAAAATTGGTGCTGTAATAAGACATTCTTTCGCTCTCCTAAAACTATCTTCACAATCCTTAGTCCATATGAATTTTTTGGATTTCTTAAGTAAATCCGTTAAGGGCCTAACTAAACTAGCGAAGTTTGGTACGAAGCGTCTGTACCAAGAAACTGTCCCTATAAAGCTCCTAACTTCTTTTACATTTCTTGGGGCAGGTATTTTGACCATGCTTTCTACCTTTTCTGGATCAACATGTAATCCATTCCTATCTACCACATACCCTAAGAATTTAAGCGACGGTCTACAAAAGTGACATTTGTCGCGCCCTACTTTCAACCCTGCTTCTTGTAATCTTTTTAAAACTTCGTTCAGGATTTCTAAATGTTTTTCAAACGAGTCTGAAATGATAATAATGTCATCCAGATAAACGAAGACATATGGCTCGAGTTCTGGACCTAACACGCTATCTATGAATCTTTCCCAAGTGGCAGGTGCATTATGTAAACCAAACGACATTCGATTAAATTGAAAAAGACCTCTATTTGGTACCGTAAAGGCAGTATATTTCTTAGATTCTTCCGCCATTGGAATCTGCCAGTAAGCAGACTTGACATCCAATGACGTTAAGAATTTTGCATTCCTAAGCTTATCTAGAATAGATGAAATTATCGGTAAAGGATACGCATCCCTTTCCGTTACTTGATTCAATTTACGGTAATCAACACAAAACCTAAACGAACTATCTTTTTTCTTGATCAACACTATGGGAGAAGCCCAAGGACTGTTTGATTTCTCGATAACACCATCATCCAACATTTCCTTAAGGGATTTGTCAATGTGGACCTGCATCGCCGGCGAAACAGGATAGTATCTTTGTTTAATTGGATCTGACGAAGTTTTAATTATATGTTCTATTCTATTTGTTTTCCCTAACCCCTCTGGAATGTCTTTAAACAAATTTTCAATTAGAGAACTTAGCTTACTTCTTTGCTCGTTGTTTAAATCCGATTCTTCTATAATCGACGTGGTTCCGACCGAAGCCACGGTTTCCTGATTCGAAAAGTTCCACTTGCGGGATCGAAGATCCGGGACAATTCCCGACTGTGCCCAAAAATCGGCACCTAATATCATCGCATTAGGAATTGAAGGTATAACTAAGCACTCAACTAAAACTGACCTATTTTCAATAACTATTGGTAGATTTACTACCCCTAAAACTCCTACTCCCGCACCGTCTGCTAAATAAACCTGCCTTACATTACTTGTATCTAACTGTAATCCTACATCTTTAAGAATTTTCCAACCGTCCCTACCTATGATTGTTCTGGACGCTCCTGAATCAAGAAGTCCTAAAATCTTTACCCCGTAAATGTTTACTCCTAAATACGGACGTTTATCGTCCCCACTTGAATCTAATGTGAAACCTAGTTGAACTCGGTCTACCAGCTGGTCGTCAGCAGGTGACTTCTTTAAGTGTGGCGGCGCTCTTGCCCTGCTGGCCCAAGAGACCGTTGCCCGTTTCCCGAACATCTGCGGCAATCTCTTCGAGTTGTCCCGGAAGCCCCACAACCAAAACAACGTCTAGGAGCAGTACAGCGGTTTGAATAATGACCCTCTCTGTTACACTTGAAACAACGAATTGACCTATTCCATTGGGAATCCCTATTAACTGTAGTTGTTGCTTCCTGTACTGCAGCAACATATGCGACATCTGGTTCCAAGGTCTGTCGCGATCGGCTACTAGAAGGAGGAACGAATGCCTCGACGTTGGTCCTAATAGTTTCTAACCTTCTACCCAACGCAACCAATTCGTTGACCGATTTGATATCGGCCAACCCAAGCTGAGTTTGGTAGAAGGGTGCAATGTTCTTTAATAAGATTGATAACTTCTTAGTTTCGGATAATGGTTCGGAGAGCCTCTTAAATAAAGTTTGCATCAACGCGATGTACATACCCATAGATTCCCCTCCGCCTTGGGTACGTTTTTTAATTTCATCTAATAAAAGGTCATCATAATTTGAAGGAAGAAACTCCAATTTTAACTCTCTAACAAGTTCCTGCCAAGTAAAAACTGAATCCCTAATTGCCCTAAACCACAAAAGAGCCTTTCCCGTAAAAAGATCCGGAGCCGATTTAAAAAGTCGCGCTTCTGAAACATCCCTGGATTCCCTTAACTCATGAATCCTTTCTAAAAATGAGTTCACCGATGAACCACTTTGTTCACCGGAGAATTTCACTCCCCACTTTTCAATTTTTTCCATACGCTCGGAATGCCGGTTGTAGGTTTCGACCTGCGGTTGGCATTCTGAACTCGCATTTTGTATAACAGCCGATATATTTGGTGGCGTTATTGGAGCTGGTGTTGACGTTGATTGTATTCCCTTATCTAACTCTTCATCTTCCCCCTCGGTCAGTGTTGCCATAAGCAACAATACCTCTCCCCTCAAATCTGCCATTTCATTAACCTCCTCTGTAGTTTTCGCCTTCGCCCTACCAATTCTACCTATAGTCCATTCAATTTTTGTTTTAATCTTTAGATAATCCGTTGATTTTGGGTTTTTCGGAGGTTCTTTTAACAAATTTTTAATGTCTACTATCTTGGTTCTAATTGCTTTTAAATCCTCTTCATAAGTAAATGGGTACTTGTACTGTTCCGTTCCAATCGTATGATTAAGTTCTAACATCAACGATACCTTAAGTGTCTTTCTCATATCCTCAACTGAACCCTCCTTCAACCCGCGGGCTCTGATCTCATAGACCAGTTCGTCTTTCGCTAAACGATAAATGTTCATCTTGAAGTTCTTACACACCAAAATTCAAATGGAGTTAAAGAAACCGAAACCGAAAAAATTATGGCTACACAAATTTAGAAAAAATATTTCTTAGTCACTACTCAATCAAAAGAAAAAAAAAATAACCTAAAGTCGTATTTGGTCGCCACAGAAATTTGGTCACACCAATCTAGCAAAAGCAAACTTTATCAAAAATATTCCCAAGTAAAAACACTCAATCAAAGAAAAAAAAATCAATTGAATATACACGTCGTATTTAGTCGCCACAGGAATTTGGTCACACCAACCTTAGAAAAATGCGTATCAAAATATTTTCAATGAAAACTAACACTCACTCACAAAAGAAAAAAGAATCGAAAAATTTAATGCGTTCACCACAATAATATGGTCAAACCAATTTACAACCAAAAGTCACTTTTAAAATCAAAACAAAAAAAAAACTCAACTAATTATGTAGGTACCTATTCGATAACAAAAAAAAATGTCCTATTGGCTTGAAGTAGAATTATCACCCTAACTCCACTTCGAAGACAAACACAATTTTCACTTTGACAGCTCCGTCCGAGCTGTACCGAAATCTAATTTTCCTATAATTCACAATGTAAAACACGGGTAGATTTTTTTTTACTAATTTATTTTCACTTAGCTAAGGTACAATAAATGAAGAGTAAAACCGTCAGGAATAAATATTTTTCCCAATGAAAGCTACACTGGTACCTTTTTGCAAATTCTCACTCAATTCCCAAAGCAAAAAAAAAACTCATAAGAAAAAATTCAAAACAAACGATATAACGTGCAAATTACGATCTTGTTCAAAGAAACAACTATGTATGTATGTATGTATATAATATTATGCAGTTTTGTTTTTGCGAATGCGATTTCCCCTTGAAAAAACTTAACCGTGCTTTACCGTTTAAACTAACTGATTTTACAAGAAGTTAGGTTCGTTATATATAATAGGAAATATGGGATAAAATATTAAATGTATAATTATATGTATATATATTTTTATATGAACGCAAATTTATGTAGGTATTATAAAATTTAAATTAAAACCAATTGAACAACTTACATGAATTCCACGATAACAATTATATTATAATTATGTGTAAAAAATTATGGCCAGAAAAAAAACACAACTGCACTACCTATGTACCTATAACACGATTTTGTTTCCTTATCGACTTATCAATTATTCAATTTCAAGCTTTTATTTATATATTTTTTTTTGTTAATAAACTCTTTTTTCAAACAATTTTTTCAAACAATTATTGCAGATCTATGTAGCTGTGTATATGTAGGTAATGTATACAAAATTTTGGCCAGAAAAAACACAACTGCACTACCTATGTATAACACGATTTTGTTTCCTTTTTAACTTATCAATAGGTATTCACTTTCAAGCTATTATTTATATTTTTTTGTTAATAAAACTCTTTCACAATACTACTTCTTTCTTTTCACCGTATTTTACTTTTACTCTTAGATTATAAAGCCCCACGTTGGGCGACAAATTGTTACTTTAATTTTTCTACGAACGCGACGACGACGACGACGACTACGACGACCCCGAACAAAACCACGACGAAGACTAGAATCTAGAACGTAAAGAAGGTCGTAGAAAAATTCAGCACATTCAGCACGTATGATGCTGATATCTCCGGCCACTCAGCTTAGGGTGGGTTCAGCGAATAAATTGATATCCTATTTGAGATGATATTGTAGGTGATCAATTAAATTGATCAGAATATAAAAATGTTGATGACCACAGGGGTGTCTATGCTGAAATTGAAAAATAGGGCGCCAGCAATTTTTTTTATAATTAAGGAAATTGCAAACCTTCGGAGCGAAACCGACGGTGAAAGAAGTTTCAATAAAAGATTAAATCTTGAAATTAAGTTTTAAAATATTTATTATTAATTAAATTGCCTGGGAAACCTTGCAATTAAGTAGGGCTAAAACCCAGGATCTTTTAAACAAAGAAACAAACCGTTATTCACGAAAAGATAAGATGGACCGGTAACGTTTAGTCCCGAAAAAAAAAGGTTAACGGTTTTATTTTAAGCGGGTCACGAGTTCCGTAATTTTCGGAAATGAAACGAACAGCCAAAGCCAAACGATAATTTTTCTGAGAACAATGTCTCGACAACAAAAAAAAATGTGATTCGACGGAAACAAATTTTTAATTAAATAAACCAAACTATAATACTTAGCTTATTTCTCTTGCCAGATTTCCCTTCCTTCCTTAACCAATTTTCCTTCTTTTCCTCTTCTGTATCTCAAAAGAGTATCTTCCACCAAGTCTCCAAAATTATTCTATTTTATCAAATTTTAAAACACTTTTTCAAATTAACTATTTTTCCATTAAATTTCTATCTTCCAAAAATTACTCTTCCTTTGATCTATTCGATTTCGTAGCTTACAAAAAAGTGAGCTCCCAGGCTTTTTCAAGCCTGGATGAACCCTTTTCTTCAAAACCCAGTGCTTTCAGCAACTCCGTGACTTGGGTTTCGGTCGCGTTATTTTTCAGCAACGCTCAGCTTGTTTGCGTGAGTGTGCCAACGCAGTTGCAAACCCAGTAGTCTTCTCTTACTCGCACTTTAATCTCCCCAGCTTAATGCAAGTCACCCCTGAATTCGCCGCGCTCTACTCTGACTTGTAGAGGGCGGGAATGCAGTGGGTGCATTCAGCCACCTAACATCCCCGATTCAATTTTGAATGAAAGAAAAACCTTGGAACTCAAGAAATTTGATTTTTCACACTTTGCATTTTTCCCCACCGATATTTCCCAGCAGAACAAATATAATTGTGAAAACTTGATGGAAATTAGTACGTTTCGATTAATAACAATTGTGGAAAAGGAATATGGCAGAAGTTCGCTACACGCGTTTTAAAGTTATTTCGTTTGACTTTCGCGCAGATTTGGGGAAATAGGGACTTACGTTATCGTTCCATCTTGTACATTTAAGTATAATGAGGGTGTAAAAGTTGGGCTTGAAGCCATTCTCCCATGGAGTAACTTCGGCATTCGGAGACCAAGTGTCGACCGTGCCAATTTTGGTTTACTGGAGTCAGACCATCCGTCTGACACTTATGGTGGTAATTATGCTCATTCTTCGGGGACTGGCTGTCACCCGTTCTTAGTATTTGACAAGACCGCCCGTCTGTCACTTTAGTTAAAGTGGAAAGCTTATCCACTTTATATATATAAAATCGACATCAATGATTATGTTTCTTTCCAAAGTACTGAGAGAGTGAACCGATGGCTGATGGACCATGGCTGCCCATCTCTCTCTCAGTAGATTGTAGGAAACACCTGTAGGAATGGAAGAGGGAGGAACAAGTATTTGGATGACGGAGAGAATGGTTCTTGTCGCGGTAATTTTTACCGTGACAATCGGGATGGAGTCAATGGAGGCGATACAAGCTGGAGGAATTCCACAAATCTTATTGCAGGCTTCGCAATCAAGTCGTCGTAATGATCAGAACGGCAAAAAGGATTCACTACGAACACAAACTTGGAAATTTTACATCTGGCAAAAAGTTATGGAAAAACTTGCGGGAAATCGGCATAGGGAAACCATGTAAGAGGTTAGCTGACGACATCGATTGTGATGCTCTTAATACGAAATTCACCACCTCACCTCCGTCCCTGGATGGAATAACTTCAGCTATTGATTCCTATTGAAGAGGAATTAACTGGTGTAAACAGCTACTTCAACTTTATTGGAATACAAGAGGAAGATATTGTGGAGGCAATAATAACCATCAAATCAAACGCTACAGGCCTTGATTTAATGGAACCTAAGTTCGTTAAACTGTTGATACCATATTTACTACGCTATATTACTCATTTATTTAATAGTATTCTTAAAACATCCAAGTTTCCCTCAGAATGGAAGAAGGCCAAAATTATTCCTGTCCCTAAAAAGCAAACAGTCACTGCTACAGAATATCGGCCCATTGCTATTCTTCCGTTTCTTTCAAAGGCTTTTGAAAAGACTATTTTGAAGCAGATACAAAAATACCTAACAATCAACAACCTGTTAAGTTCTTGTCAATCTGGTTTTCGTCCAAAGCGCAGCCTTACTTTTCGTGACTGATGAAATAAGAATCACAATGGACAATGATTATATGACACTGCTAACGCTTCTAGACTTTTCAAAGGCCTTTGACACTGTTAGCCATCCAATTCTATACAACCTCGATTTAAATATCTCATTACTGAGCGTCAATTTTTTGTCCATGTTACACGCCTTTGGAACTCCCTGCCCACCGTGATGAGAGATATAAGAAGCATGAATAGGTTTAAATCTTTAGTTTTTAATTATTTGGCAAATCGTTGATAGGGATGTGACTGATATATTAGTATTCACTAAGATATTACTAATATTTGAAAATATTCAATATCACTAATACTAATACCATAGATATCATAATACTCCGATATTTATTTAAATACCCAACAAACTTCTCCCTTCACAAAAATGTTAAGTTCTCTGTTCTCCCTTCACAAAAATATTGACTTCTCCCTCTCCCAACACAAAAATATTCACTTCTCCCTTCCCTACACAACAATGTTAACTTCTCTCTACATTAAAACTACTCAAACGCACCTTCTACCGATTTAAATCTAAGATCATTTGTATTTAACAAAAAAATGCATTCTCTTGTTCCTACATCCTACTCCTATATCTCTTTCTTACCTTCGCTCGCCATGCATCGCCACGCCAGCAGTGTTGCCATAATCTCAAATTTCATAATGCTAGATTCCAAATTTTATAATGCTAGATCGTAAGGGAGCTCAAAAAACAAAATGCTAGATTTTAAAATCCATATAAAACGTCCATATCGATGATTAACAAACAAACATCTTTTAGCATTATTTTAAAATTTCATAATGCTTTTCTCTTCTCTATAATGCTAGATCTAGCATTAATAATGCCGTTATAGGAACACTGATCGCCAGCCGCCGCCGCCGCGGCCGCGCCGCTAATCTGAATATCTGATACATACTAAAACTAATACGAATACGAATACTATGAGATACCAAAATATTCGCTTCAGCCGGCAATGATACTAGTACCTAATATACTATAGTATATATGATACAAAAATATTAGGTTTGAAGCTAATATTTTTGTAGCCTAATATTTGTGTATCCTAGGTTCAATTTGCTTGCACAAATTGTGAGGCTCACGTTAAAAGGCAAACTTTTTATATAAAAAAAATTGCCAGTCTTAAGAAAATTAATATTGCTCTTAAAATGAAAATAAACAAAAATCGAAGACCCAAAATAAATGTTTGGAAACAAAATAATCGCTTAAGAGAAGAAATTAAAATACTTAAAGCCCGTGCAAAGCTAAATATACAAGAGAAAATTGACGTTTTACCAATGAACCAAAACTCAAAAACGTTTGCAAAACTCATTTTATCGCAAAGTACAACAGAGTACACTGAAGAAGAAAAATGGATTTCGCAGTGTATATTTTTCCGTTCAGCCGCCGGTTATAATTTTTTGAGAAATCAATTACAATTTCACTTGCCTCATCCATCTTCTTTGCATAGATGGATAAGTATTAAAGGCCTTTCTCCAGGCTTAAACAAAAACGTTTTAGAGGAGATAGAAAAAATTACCTCAAAATTGGCAACGAAAGAGAAAGAAGTGGTTCTAATTTTTGATGAAATGAGCCTTCAGACAAGTTTAACCTACAATGAATACAAAGATGTAATTGAAGGTTTTGTAGATTATGGCAAAAACCAAAGATCTGATATATGTGCTAAGTCAGCCTGCGTTTTTATGATACGTAGTTTATGTGGCAACTTTAAACAAGTTTTGTATCATGTCATTTGCCCAAGTAATATCCCTTCACAACAACTTGAGGTAGAAGTGCATAACTGTTTGGATATATGCGAGAAATTAAAATTAAATGTACGAGCTATTTGCTGCGATCAAGGGCCTACAAATAGAAGTTTGTTTAATAAATTATGTCTAGATGACAAAAGTTGTAACTTTGTTTACAAACAACAAAAAATTTATGGTATGTATGATATTCCTCATCTTTTGAAAAGCATTAGGAATAATTTATTGAAATATAATTTGGCCACGGATGATGGAATTGTAAGTTGGAAAATAATTGAATATAATGTACAATTCTGAAAGATTAAATGCAACAAAAATTTGTCCAAAATTAACATCGGCACATATTGACCCAACAGAATTTCAAAAAATGAATGTAAAGTTGGCGGCACAAGTACTAAGTAGATCTGTAGCTTGTGGAATTGAAGCTTTATTAGGTCTAAATAAATTTCCCATAAATATATCGCATTTTGCAAAACCAACAGCTAATTTTATAAACAAAATAAACCGGCTTTTCGACCTTTTAAATGGAAAACCAGCTATTAAAAAAAATGATCAAAATCTAATATTCATAACAGAAATGAAAACATACATATATTCTAAACATTCAGCCTATTAATTCAAGAAACAAAGCGTTTTGTTTCAAAGGTTTTGCCTTAAGTATTGAGAGCATTTTACAAATACAAAAAGCATTATATATAGACCATAATGATTTATATTATTTAAATATTAACAAATTTAACCAAGATCCCTTAGAAAATTTATTTGGAAAGATAAGAGCAAGAAATGTTAATAAAAGTAATCCGAATGCTGCTGAATTTGGCTCCCTTCTAGCAAAAGTTATAGCTATGAAATTTGTATTCAAATCTAAATGTTCAAACTGTGAAGAAGACGATACAGAATATCTTAAAGTTGATTGGAATGCTATTTTACAAACCAATGCTGAGGAACAAATATCGATTTCGTATGAGCTACCGGAGAGTAAATCATTTGAGAATATAGAAAACGACATGAATATTGATAATCAATTAAATGCTTTACCGCCTGAAGACACGATATTGATAAAGGTGCCGGAAATCGACGATCTTGCTACCAGATACTATGCAGGCTATTGCCTTTTTAAATCGTGAAAAAAAATGAATAGTATCTGTGAAAACTGTATTCAACAAATGTCAAAAGATAAGCTTCAATTTGATTTAACGGAAATATTAAATAAATTGAGAGAATACGAAACCTCAAAAGAAAATACGGTTCTTATATGGCCTTCTGAAAATTTTTTCCAAGTCTGTAGTCTTCACGTAAAAATATTTACAACTTTCTTCAAAAAAACACCTTTTATATCGAGATTAAAAGAAAACATTGTAAGAGAATGTATAAACGCAACAAACAGACAATATCCTAGCTGGTTCGATGATTCCGATGAATGCTATGCACATAAAATTGACATCATACAATTTTTAAAAAAAGTCTTACTTTGGAAAAATTGTAAATGGGTAATTGACACAAAAGATAAAAGGTATAAAAATCCTAGAACTAAAATAAAAAAATTAATGAATGTTATGAACGCGTAGCTCAAACAAAAACAATAAAAAAAAAAACAAATACATAACCAATTTACATATATATATATAAATGTACAATTCAGCGGGTGGTAGGTGGGTGGGGGTCGATATTCTGCCACGTCCACGTTCGTGACTCCTGGAAATTATTTAAGCAAAGGCAATTTTATAAAAGATCAATAATAAAATAAATAATTATAAATACTTACGATATTTTATTTTTAATTGTCAAGGCCAAAAATTGTCTCTTAAACTTTTTATAAAACCACCTTTGCTTAAATAGGCTAAGAGCAGTGATGTATTAAACATATACAAACTTCTAAACAAAACTTAACAGACCTATTTTAACATCCCAATTAACTATTTTTTTAAGAAAACTACTAAAAATTGGTAAAAATAGTTTCTACTAAAGCATCTTGAAAACAGAGAAAGATATTGACTTCAAACTTATTTAATTTAATACAAAAAAATTTTAAAATATAGTTTAAAATAAAAAGTTAATCAACCGATAGTTTTTTCCTTTAATTTAAACCTAAAAAAAAGTACTAAAAAAACGTGAATTTGATTCTTAAACTGAAATATCGGGTAAAGGAGAAAGAAAAAAGAAAGAAAGAAATTGTACAAATTGTTGTTATTAACAACAATTTTTTATTTTACAGAAAACTAAAAACCTTAAGCAAAAAAAAAATAAAAAAATGATTAACCTAATTGAATTTATAAATTAGATTGAATAAAGAAAGATATTGACTTTAAAGTTGTTTCATCCCATAGAAATATTGTTGTTAATGTTTTGTAACAATTTAAGACAATGTTTATTTGAGAGAAACCAAAATTCTTTCAAAATATATTAATTTAACTTTTCGATACATCTATTTCCACAGAAAACAGCTTAAATGTATATTTTTGCATACTTACTTACTAATACAATTTTTCCAAATAAAAAAAATAAATTTTGAAAAATTTAAGTGGGCATCAATAGTACGTTATCAGTGTGGGTCACATCCGAGCCTCTTTTTTGTATCGAAATTATTTACATGAGTACCTACCTACACCTGTTTAAGTTCACAAAATACGCAACTTACGTTTTGCATAGGACAACAAAGAAACAATCAACAAACAACAAAAAGACCGAAATTGAAACTTACCCTTTTGTTATATACATATATCTATGGATACATGACATATACACATGCGTTCAATATATGTATCAAAAAAAATCAAAATAAGGAAGGCAACCAAAACTAAGCCTCATACGCTCACCAGCGGCGCACGTACATTTGCATCAGTGTTACCATAGGAATCCATACAAATTATTTTTAAAATGTCTTGCACCTAACTCATCTTCTCTTCCTTTCTTAAATGTATTTTCAACATATATGTATTTTGTTTTATTTGATATAGTAAAATATAACATGGAAAAATTAATAACTATGGTTTTTATTTTCATATTCAATAATAAATAGCATAAATAGCATAAAATACCTACATCGCTTGAACAATAGCAACTGAAATATGGTAACATCATCGGCACCAAAACATCATCGAAACCAAAACAGTTTCTTTTTTTCTTTGTCTCTATGGACGTTGACTTGAGAGAAAAAACAATTTTAGAATTTTTTATAGTTATACACATAGCTTTGAACAGGCATACTGGCAAGCCAATATGTGCAATCAAAAACAGCTTTTTGTGCTTTTTTTTTTTTTTTTTTTTATAATTAGCGAACACTAAAAGGGTTTTGTATACCTTTAATATGCCAAAGACACAGTGTGAGCATTAGGAAAAGAGGGAAGGGTTGGATAGGAGGTGTCGGTGTACATTGATTTTAAATTTCTGAACATTGCAATGACAGGGAAAGATAGAGCGTGGCAAGGCGTTCCACATTCGCGTAGTACGGCTAAAAAAAGAATCTCTGTACTTCATAGTACGGCCGAAGTTGGGCTCAAGGGTAAACTGATGGGCATTCCTAGAAGCGCGGGTATTACGGTTAAATTGTTTAAGGGGAGGAATGCAACTGGCTATTTCACTAGAGCAAAGTCCGTTAAAATAACGGTAAAAAAGGGTGAGGCAAGAAACCTTGCGTCGATGTTCGAGTGACGTAAACGAGTTGATGATGTTAATGTCACCAATCATTTTAAAAGCTCTTTTTTGAATACTGTCCAAGAGGCTTAAATAAGTTACTGGAGCACCAGCCCAGAGATGAGAGTTATATTCAAGTTTCGGACGTATATAGGTTTTGTAGATTGTAGCCAGATCAGACGGAGAGAAAAATTTCTTGCAACGTCTCAAAAAACCTAGACATCTTGCGGCATTTTTGGCAACATCGCGTATGTGATCGCTCCACAAAAGGTGGTTGCTGATGCACATTCCGAGGATGTCGAGATTTTCCGTTTCGTTGATGCAAGTGCCACTCATAGATAGTGGCAAAGAGGGTTTATCTCGCTTTAACGATGCAAGACAGCATTGCGTTTTCGAAGCATTAAATTCCACACGATTTTTTATTCCCCATTGTACAATGCTGTGTAGGTCGGAATTTAATGAGCTAATCATATTTTGCCGTTGCAGTTCCACATCCGAAGAGGAGGGTTGTGAGTCTGGAAACGAATATGAAAAGCTAAGAGTGCTATCGTCAGCGAAACAATGTATTGGATTAGAAGTGGCAGACAGGAGATCATTTATAAAAATGAGGAAGAGGGTCGGAGACAAAACGGAGCCCTGGGGCACACCAGCATTTATTTTATGAGTTTCAGACTTGAATCCGTCCAAAACAACTTGTATTGAACGGTTCGAAAGAAAATTTCTAATCCAACGAAGAAGAGATTCGTCGATACCGAAAGCACGCATTTTCGATAAGAGAGCAAGATGCCAGACTTTATCAAATGCCTTTGAAATATCAAGTGCAATAATCTTACTTTCTCCAAAACGATGTAAAGATTTGTTCCACTGTTCGGTGAGATGAACCATGAGATCACCAGTGGACCTATTGCTACGAAAGCCGTATTGCCGGTCATTAAGAAGCTTCCGTTCCTCAAGATATTTCTTAAGCTGATAATTAATCAGCGTTTCCATGACCTTAGAAAGAAGGGACGTTAGTGCTATCGGTCGATAATTTGTGGGAGAAGAAGATTCGCCTTTTTTTGGGATTGGCTGAACAAATGCAGTTTTCCAACTACTCGGAACGAGACCAGAAGAATAGGATAGATGGAAAAGCTTACGCAGTGGCTTTGCTAGCGTGGAAGAACACCTCTTCAGAATAATAGCGGGGATACCATCTGGGCCAGCGGATTTATGAATGTTGAGATCTTTAAGAACTCTCGCCACAGTTCGAGTACGAAAAAAGATTGGTCCCATAGAATCATTTACGCGTTCAAGAACTGGGGGAGTCATGACACTATCTGGTAAGGTGGAATTTTCGGCGAACTGCCTAGCAAATAAGTTGGCTTTATCAATAGAGCTAACTAAAGGAGTGTCATTGACAACAAGCGTAGGAACCGAGGAAGAGGAAGAATTCCTCATATTTTTTACAAATGACCAAAAATTTTTACTGCCTTTGGGACATTGCAGTATTTTTCGCCGTAATTTTTGGTCATGTAAAAATTTGGTCCTTCGAATATAGGCGTTGCAAGCCTTCCTGGCTTGCTTAAACTTTTTCCGGTTTTCCTCAGTTGGGTTGGCTTTAAAACATCGGAAGCTCACCTCTTTCTCCTTGATAACCTCTTTGCAGCTCGAATCGAACCATGATTTATCCTTGGGTTTAATACTTTTAACCCTATTCGGGATAAACGTTTCCATTCCCAGATGAATCATACTAGAAATCATATCTGCACTGGAGTCTACGTCGCTACCGAGGAAGCATAGCGACCAGTTAAAGATCCTGAAGAAATTATTGAGACCGTCCCAGTTGGCTTTCTCGTACTGCCAAACGGTTCTCTTTGGAGCTCTTTCGATCAACGATCAACTGACAAAAAGCTTTTTGTCAGTTGATAGCCAAGGAGTAGTGAACAAAATATGGGACATTTTCTTCTATGGGGATGAGACATCTGTATAGTTTCTTATCTGTGCTATTAGTCTAATAGTCTTAAGAAAAGTGCCGACAACAAATTTTGGGATTGAATATACCTACAGGGTGGTTCGCCTGAAATATGACAAAAAGATAAAGCGTGTAGGTTGGATCGCGTGACATGAAAAAATCGTACTATGTAAAGTCGTATAGTTTGGACCGTAAGGGCAATTTTCTAAAAAAAAATAACTTAAAACAGAAAAAAAGTTATTTAAAAACAACAGTAACAATTACAACAACAGGTTACCTACACATTATAATTTTATAAACCGAACATAGAACCTTCTGGTTTTGAGTATTCGACTAAGACTTGAAAAGACCGTTACATTTTATAAACAAAAATAGTGTATTATTTTTTTTTCATTTTGTTTTAATTTTTCAAAAAATTTTATTTAATAAAAATGATAAAAGGGGATTTCAGAGTATGCATTATAGTGTAAAATGGTATTGTATTTTCATGGTGTTGTATTGTCTCTATAGGTGTAATCCTTGATTTTAAACATTTTTTTTCTCTTAAGAATTTTTTTAAGAAAATTGGACCATGTAACTAAACGGGGGGAATAGAAATAGACCCATACGATTTTATTTATGTTTCGACCAAAATTACACGCGCTGTCTTTTTGTCACACTTTTGGTGAATCAAACAGGGATTATAGGTATGAGCATACAAAAACAAAAGTCTGGCGGGTTAAAGTCAGTTAATTTTAAAAAACCATATCCTGGTGCTCCGTCATTTTCGCTAATCCCAACCACCTTATCATTGCAATCCGATTAATATAACAGTAACAGAACACTGAAGATAATATAATATTTTTGAGCTAAACATATTTGGCTTTTCTTGGAGGCTTTAGTTTGTTGATTTATTGCGTTTTATAAATTCCAAAAAATCCCGATGGGGTTTGCCAAGATCAAGGAACAATGACAAGGAATCAAGATATGGTTCAAAAATTAATTGAAGTGATAATACCTCTGACCATAATTTGGAAAATCGGTAAGTGCTTTTAAGCAATCACCCGCCAAAGGCTGATAAAAACTCCTGCCAGACTTCTGTTTTAGATATATTGCAAAATAAAAACATGGACCTCCCTTATAGGAACTCACACTTTGCTTATACATTCACTTCCCAAAATAGCTAAAACCAAAGTAATATCCTTGTGCATAACGTCGTTATTGCAACCGTTATAAAAAACGCTGTATGCAAATTAATGATACATATTTTTTGTAACGTGTTGCAGGCTCAAGAAATAATCTTAAAATGAAGCGTTCAAGAATAAGCGATACTTGGAATTACTTCAAAATTGATTCCGAGCAAAATAAAACGGCAAAATGTTCTTTATGCCATTCCATACTAAGTTTTAAGGGAACTATTTCAAATTTGACAAAACATTTAAAAAACAAACACTTGTTAAATGTACAGCCAAGTACTTCAAGGCAAGAAAACAGGACTAATACTAAATCAGATCCAGAACTTATTTTGATACCTGATGAACAACCGAATGCGACAATCACAACCACGGCAATAAATGAAGGTGCCCCCAGTTCTTCTACCGCCCAATCGGAAGATATCGTGAGCCATCAACCATCTGTTTCAAAGTCGTTGTTCCAAACAACTTTGACTCGTTTTTCAAACAACAAAAAAGTAATACCAACTCAAAGAAAGGAGATTGACATGTCACTGATGGCCTTGTTTTATAAAACTTTTTTGCCATTTTCTACAGTTGAGGATGAAAGCTTCAAAAAGTTTGTGCATGCTCTCAATCCTGGATATCAATTGCCTAGTCGAAAACATGTATCTGGAGTAATGCTTAACGTTGAGTTCCAAATTTGCGAAGCCAATGTAAAAGAGCGTTTTACTAATTTGAAAGGAACTTGTCTAACATTAGACTGCTGGACGTCAAGAGCACAGGAAGGCTATCAGTCTATCGACTAGTTTCATACTAAACGGATGTGTTTTATAAGCTCTTTCACTTAAATTCTTAAAAATGAATTCTAAATGCTGTAAATGCTTAAAAATAATTTCTGACACTTTTTTTCTGACGTGTAATTTGTGTGGCATAAACTCACATTGTGACTGCTGTAATATCAACAAAAAAGATTTAAAAACTAGAAAATCTAATAAAAATTTATTCTTTAAATGTCATAAGTGTGTAAAAGTTCCACTACAAATTTGTTTTAATAAATTGAGAGAAATCTCAGAGTATTTAATTGAAAACGCTCCCTTAAATTTAACATCTCAGAGTGGAACTACAAAGTCATCAAGTACTAATACACCTAATTTGAACACAAGTCGCCAAATTCGCGATACTACTCGTGCTCAGAGAATCCCTAAAGTTAGTGTTAGTACCAAACGGCTTTCTATTTCTGATGCTAAAAAAGTTTCTAGTGCTGAATATTCGACCCCTCAATCAAAGTCATCTTGTACTCCTACTACCATGACAAAGACTCATGATAATGTTTCAAAAGAGATCGATTCATTTAAAAATGATGCTCTCATTTCCAATGCTGAAGATTTTGTTGCTGAACATGATGCTATTGTTGTTGATTCCGATGATGATGCTGATAATGTTGACAATAATGTTGCTGTGGATGAACCTGTTGCTATAAAAAACGATGTTGCAGATACCTCTGCTGTTGACAACGAGAATGCTGCTGGTGATGCTCAAGTTGCTGATACATTGAATCCCTCAGAAAGCCATAAGACTGTTGACAGTAATTCGGTTGATAAACAAAATGCTCGTGGTGTTGCTAAGGTTGTCGATGTTATTGTTGCTGCTGTTGCCGATGATGCTATGGTTGTTGCTGGTGGTTTCAAAGCCGCTGCTGCTGACGATACTAATGTTGAAAAGAATAAAGATGTATCCTCTGATGTTGAAATCAGAAAACCAAGATCAAATCATTTAATAGGCTGCGATGCTGATGCTACAAATGCTCTTCCATCTGTACCTAGGCTACGTTTTATGCATATCTCTCGACTTAAGAACACAGTCACCGAAGTGGATGTCATAAATTTTGTTGCATCCAAGCTAAACTTGCCAACAACTAGCTTGATATGCTCTAAGTTAGTTAAAAAGGATGTAGATATTACGAGTCTTCATTTTATCAACTTTAAACTTGGTGTTCCCGCTGCATCTTTTAATAGAGTCCTTAAAACAGATATGTGGCCAATAGGCGTTCAAATTAAGCCGTTTGTAAGCCGTCCAAAAAACGAATCGGGCCAAAATCAACAGGTTCCGAATACATAAATAAGTCATTTGCTGATGCTCAAGTGAGTAAATGCTTTTCTATGTATTATCATAATGCTGGAGGTACGAGAACAAAATCAAATGATTTTTTTATTGCTGCTGCTGACTGTCCATATGACATTATTGCTATTACCGAAACATGGTTAAATGAAAATTTTTTAAATAGTGAATTTTTCACTTCCGATTTTAATGTTTTTCGTCGAGATCGTCGCTACAACCAAACAGGTTTAAATAGAGGAGGTGGTGTTTTGTTAGCTGTAAGCTCTGAGTATTCAAGTAGAGAAATTCTTTTATCTAATGTTTCATGCGATATTGAGCAAATTTGTGTATGTGTAGATTTACCTGTTCCGCCTGCTCTAAACATTATTCATGTATACTTTTTTGTTTCTTATATTCCGCCTTTGTCACAATATGTCATATATGATGCTCATATTAAGAATATTTTAGATATAGTTAAAAAAACAGATGAGAATTGTTATTTTGTAATTAATGGTGATTTTAATCTACCCAATATTAAATGGTTGTACTCGAATGAGGATAAAAAAATGTTTCCTTGTAATGTTAATAAAAACTTCGAGTACAGTGTGATTGACAATATTACAAGTTTAAATATGTACCAAATTAATAATATTTACAACTCGATTGGTCGTATTTTGGATCTTATATTTATTGACAATAACCTTGAAGCTCACATAAATGAAGCAAATTTTAAACTCTTAGATAATAGTGTCCATCACAAAGCACTTGAAATTACATTTAATTTGTCTGTCTTAAATGAATCAAATTATTCTTGCAATTATGTTCAAAAATATGATTTTAAAAATGCTGATTATGCCTCAATAAATACCTATTTAGAATAAATTGATTGGCAACAACTATTTCATTGTACTAGTTTAGAACTAGCTTATACTATGTTTCGGAATACTGTAGATTATACTATTTCAAACTTCGTTCCTTTAAAAAAATTTAAAAATTCTAAAAGACCGGTTTGGTTTAATAAAAGCTTATTAAGATTAAAAAATGTAATGAACAAGCTGCATAAAAAAAGTAAAAGTTCAGTTGCTTTTCATGATCAATTTTGTCAAATAAGGAGAGAATACGAATTTTTAAAGAAATTTTTTAAAGGCTACCTAGCAGTAACTGGTCATTTCATTGATGACAATTTTGATGCTAAATCTATTCTTTTGCAATGTAAAATTTTGGAGGGATCGCACACAGCTGCCAATATAAGACAAGCAATCGAAAAGTAGTACCCGTAGCGTGATGGTTAGTGCGTTGGACTGTCATGCAAGGGGTATTGGGTTCAATCCCTGCCTGTGCCACCTAACTTTTTTCACGGGTACTGCCTCTTGCGAGGAATTGACAAATCCTCCAAGAGTAATTATTCTTGTCATGAAAAGTGCTTTCTCAAATTAGCCGTTCGGATTCGGCATATAAACTGTAGGTCCCTTCCATCTCTGACAACATTACTCGCACACAGGAATGGTTGAGAGTTGTAAGTCACTAGGCCCTGGTTCTTCATGGACTGTTGCGCCACCTAATTTATTTATTTATTTTTAATCGAAAAGATTATTGATGAGTGGGGCTTGCAGGGAAAAGTGCGGTTGATTGTTGCAGATAATGCTTACAACGCACAAAATGCAATAAGAGAATTACAGCTCAAACATTTCGGTTGTTTCGCGCACTCTTTAAACCTTATAGCTAAAAATGCTTTATCAATACCGAAAATTGACAGTTTTTTGGTAAAAATAAGAAGCTTTGTGAGCCATTTCCGGAGAAGCACAACAGCTACCGAAAAGCTGATCAGGTACCAAAGTCAAATAAACATTTCACAGCCAAAAAAATGATAATTGATGTTTCAACGAGATGGAACTCAACATTCGATATGTTGGAAAGAGTTGTTCTACTTAAGGAAGCCTTAACAACGACAATGGCTTTGCTCGACAGCACCAGTAGCGCTTCAATTCAGTGTATAACTTCGGAAGAGTGGCTGCTGTGCAATCAGCTATGCAGAGTGCTGAAACCTTTAAAAGATGTGACTATGCAAATAAGTGGGGAGCAATATCTTACAGGAAGTCTAGTCATTATATATAACAAAATGCTTACCCAAAGACTTTGCAATTAACGAAATCGAGTCAACAAGGAGGAACAATAATACCAATGCTCAAATACAACCAACACCTGGCCCTTCGTCAACCGTGCCATCAAACGAAGGATATGTTTCGCTCTGGGATGATGTTGACCAGATTATACAAGAAATTCAACCAGTAAGGTCTCCAAGAGTAGAAGCTCTTGATGAAGTAAAGCTTTACTTAAACCACACAATGGCTAAACGGAATGATAGTCCGAGTAAATGGTGGCGGAACCAGCGGAATACCTTTACAAATATTTCTAAAGTGTATCGAAAGCAATGTTGCATAATAGCAACTTCGGTTCCATGTGAACGAATTTTTTCAAAGTCAGGTGAGCTTATATCTGACCGACGGTCGAGACTTAAGCCTGAAAGGGTAAAAAAACTGATGTTTTTAAATGTTAATAAAAATATCTGATTAGCTACTGACATCGATAGTATTTTATTTATAATAATCACTTAACAACAAAAAGCGTAAGTAGAGGTAAATGGTTTAAAAGTTATTAAACTTTGGATATGTACCAAGTGCTCACCTTTTGGTATATAATTGTACAAAAAACCGTTTTGTAAAAGTAAAAGTACCAACTAATTTATTGAACTTTAAAACTTACACTTATTTTCTTTCAAGAAATGACTTTTTGAAATGCAAGTTTTGATTGGTAAAATAATTATAAAATATTTAAGTCTTAACGTTTAAATCGTCAATTCTATGATCTATTGAACATTTTTTTTTTTTACTCCTGAACAAAACAATCTTTAATCAGGAAAATATTAGTGATATTTTTGTATCGCTTTAAATATTATAATATTTGTTAACTAATATATTAGTATTAGGTAATATCACAAAATATTAGTATTGACCCATGCCTAATCGTTGATAATATTTATTAGGTAAGTTCTCATCTTTCTCATTTTTCTTTTTATTATATATTTGTAAATAGAACCTCTCTTTTTTCTCTTTTTCTTTTTTTTATTTAAAATTCAAATTCCTAAATTAATTTAAAGGCTGCAAAACTTTATAAGACTCATGTCCTACTTTGTAAGCGATTTTGAAATAAATAAATACAAAAAATGATGAATTGGCCGATGATGTTGGAAACCCTAAAGAATTATATCATTTAAAATATTCCTGTTTGGATCACTCGTAAGTCAATCAATTAACAAACCTGAATTGCCTGCATAATCTGGAATTGCTGTTACTGCTGTTGAGTCGTTCCAGTACCAACACTCAGCTGCTGGGAGAAGGGCGTTAGCGATCGACTTCGGAATGTCGAAACTTCTACTTGCACCATTGACTTGGTGGTGTTGTTGCTTCTTTTATTTTTGTGACACCTCTATCGTCAACGCCTGTGGCAGCTATGACCGCTGAGATGGGGGCAGATGTCGCCGATCATGGTACAGCAGCAATTGAGGACAGAAAGAAAATTGTATTCTTATTCTTCCAACAAAAATGTACACACAATGTCCAGCGTCTGTGATTAAAAACATTGATATTATTTTGATAGGGAATATGATATAAAAAAACTTACTTATAAACAGCGGCCTTGCAAAGCTTTGCCTTCCGGATTCCTTGAAGGAAGTTGCTTCCTTCATTATGCTATTTAATTGGCAGCATCTAAATGAAAACAAAGGCTATACAAAAAATCAATAATTGTTACACCTGCAATTTTACTCGTTTATTCATTGAAATGGACTTGAATTGCTTCATTATAAAAGTTTTTGCTCTGAAAAATATCAAATTATATTAAATATCTAAACAATTAACAAAAACTTACTCTTAAAACCCGAAACCCATTGTTTTGTTTTGCAAAATTGATTGTCACTTTTGACATGTCACAAAAATTCCATAAGTTTCTTTTTAGCCCAATCCCCCATTTTGCTTTTTTTTCACGACTCACATGTATTCACCGATAGCGAATTTGAGAGAGTTCACCTCGAATAAAATTTGAGGGTGTTTCAGGTAGGACGGGTACCGGTCGGGACTCTAGATAATATATTTCCTCTATGCCCATCTAAATGCTTCATTTTGAATGTTTCATGGCCTCGTTCAAAAACTAAACAATCCTAACCAACAGAATCTGAAGTGCTGACATGGTCTTAAAGTGGAAGATTTGTATAGCTTTTTAATTTCAATCCAAATAAATGTTGTTAATGTATATTAATTAAAATAAAATTGACCAAATACATATTTAATGATTTTGTTAGTGTTATTAGTGCTGTATTTTGTTTACTTAAATTATTTGCGAACGCAATTTGCGCTGCAACTGGTTAAGTAAAATTGGAAATGGACAAAAGTGTAACTCAATATTTTGTAAAACAACAAAACAGACAATTTTTTCAGCTGTAGTTTGCTTAGAGCATTTTTTTATTTGGCGACGTTAGAAGTTCAGGTGGAAACAATAGGCGGGTGTATCCGTATATTTTGTACAGACAATGCTACGGGAAACATACTTGTGAAGTTCCATTGCCAACTTTAGCTAGTTTAGATTCCTCAATTAGATTAGTATTTTCATCATTTAAGCAGTTCGATAATTGCAAGACCAAATTTTAGTTTTGTTTGTTGCAGAAATATTCCTGAAAATTTCTTTTTGAGGGACTATGTTAGAGTTAGAATTTTGTTTGTAGTTAGATTTTGGAATACAAATTTGAGGGAACCATGTTTTAAAAATAAGCTGCTTTGTGTAAAGCATCTTTAAGGAATAGAAATAGGCAATATGGTTACACTACACACAATACCAACTAAATGAGTGAAATAAATAGATTTAAGCAACTTTTTTTATTCCAGTATGGGGAAACCGAATACCCAATAGAAAAAAACGGTAAACGCGCCAAAATCCATACTTCTTGGCTAAATAATGTTATCTTCTATGTTTACGCATAAAATTACGAATTTTGTAGCAAATGAAAATTTATAGATATTTTACAATGTGAACAATTAAATATGCTATGAAATAATTTTCTGCTATTAATGCTTAATTTTTTTCTAAAAAGTTGATGAAGGTTAGCCGAAGCGGAAATTTCTTTAAGGAACATATTTAAAATATTATTGGCTTTCTCAAAAATATTATTCTACGCTAACCTCTGCTTTATATCTGAAAACTATTGTTTAAAACAAAAAAAAAAAAAAACAAAAACATATACGTAAAACTCATTAATTTGTTTTCATTATTAGCAGCATTTTTACTAAACATACCCTTCAAACAATAATAAGTAAACTTGAAGTTTGTTAACTAAACATTTTTAAGGAATGAATGAAGATTATATTTTGCGTTAAACTGTGGAAATTCAATAAAAAAAAGTTCTGTACGTCAACAATAAACATTCATGTCGATTACATGATCTATTGAATGAGTTGTGCATGAATTCAGAACGATTTTTTGACGTTTTCATTTTGTGAATTTGCATTTTATTTGCTCTGCATTTATTGCAAAAAAAATATTTGGGCCGTTCATTGACGAAAATTTATTAGAATTCAATAAATTGCGCTCCCACCCTTAACTTGAAGGTTCTTCGAACGCATCTTTGATACAATAATCCGAAGTTAATTATGAAATTTAAAGAATTTCGTAGTGATTGCTGTAAATGAGTGAATTAATTATATTAAACTGATGTTGAACATGCTTTTTTCAAGACAAAAATGTACATTGGCTCGCTATCAACAAAATGACTGCAAAACTAAAGCTTAAAACTGACTTTTTCATCGAAAAAAGTAAAGAGAAAAATCTGAAAAAAAAACTTATTAACCTCCCCATTTTGTTTTTGCTTTGTCCGGTATTACACAGCGCATGTTTTTCCTTGCATCAATGAAGTGCGAAAGAAAAAGGAATAAATAAAAAATGAAACAGAAATAAATCTGTCTCGGAATGCACGTACAAGGTATTCCTTGCATGTTTTTGACGTTTGTCTTTCCTTTTCTTCGTATTTTTTCGCATTTGCTTCACTTCGTGTTCGTGTTTAGTAGAGCTAATACCTCAATATGGGACACGGAAGTGAATTCAAGAGGTATACCCACGGTTACCACTGCTGGAAAAAAAGTTTGTGTCCAAATTTGCAAATAAACATGACCACTTGTAGGTAAAAATTACCAACATAATTCAAGTCCGAAAAATTTGTAAACACAGATTAATGTATTGATCACATTTTGTTTAACATATTTTCCATATTATGCAGATGAGATTTATTTTTTAATTACGTAAAAATAAACTCACAAAATCCCTAATAAACTTAATTAAATTAGATTAACCCAAATAAAGATGACGAAATATAAAAACAAAGCGTTTTAACATGAGATCACAGTATATAAGTTCTTACAATAATTTTATTGAAGTTAGTAATGTTCGATTTTGAGAATTTTTACGGCTTGTGTAATGCGTAGATAACTCTCTATGATCCCTAAATCCAATTCAGATCAAGAGTTTATATCTTTAATAAAGTTATTATTTACACAAAGTTGCTTAAATGAGTTTAACCGTTGTTTCTGTTTAGCCAATTGAGTATGTTAAAAGAACGTTTTCGTTACTCAAATTGTCGAACATATTTTTTCGCACCAAGATTTCCCAACGATGAGTAGATATAGTAAAGAAACTGTATAGTTCTTGTATTTAGAAAAGAAGTCAACAGCTTCTGTTACCGATTCAACTGCACATGACCCTACCAAATTTAAAGAATGGGCGGCACGAGGAACATAATCTGCTAAAGGATTAATTGTTTTGGTTCGTGTCTGGAGGCCTGAATATATACCTGACATATTGGTCGCATTGTCATACGTTCATTATATCAAAGCCATTATTTTTTAGAGATTTTAACAATGCATCCTCAATATCTGTAGCTTTATGGCCGATATTTGGTAGAAATTCTGGAAACCTTTCAGCAATGTCACCGCTATCATGTACTCTTATAATTATAGTAAGCTGATCGACATGTGCTATATCAGGCGTAGAATATACAATTATATCAAAATACTTAGCAGATTGCACTTCACTAAAAATTTGTTGTAGTTCTTTATCTTGAATCAACAGTATAATTTCTTCATAGATTGTTTTAGACAAATACGATGTATTCCTACTACCAGGGTGTGCATACTATTTTAAATGTTCACATAAAAATGGATCAAACTCAGCAAGGAGCTCTACTGTTCCTAAAAAATTCCCATTATGAGGATCTCCTATTCGTTCTGAATGTCCTCGAAATGGCGGGCCTCTTAATGCTAGTGATTAAATAATTGCAATTCCTCGGTATAAAATTGTTGTCCAATACATTATTTCCTCATCGAGTTGTTTTATTAAACTTTGATCAACACGCCCGTGAACTACTGCCTGAGCTTTAAAATGACTAACGTTAGTTTTGTGAAAGTCAGAATTTTCATGAGGTTCGATGCGTGCTTTTGAGTTTTTCCAGTCACGGAATCCTTCGTCAGTAAAAGCATTAATTTAACCACTTCTACCAAATAATAAGCATGGAATACAAAGTAAAGAGCCTTAAGTTTCTGAATAAATCAAGCACTCACGGCGTTGAGTCTCTCCATTTTTTAAAGTACGTTGAAATAAACTTTTGGAACAATACCTCGTTTTATCACTATACACATTTCTAGAATTTTTAAAGTCTGCATTATAGTTTCGTGGTACACCGTTTATAGATATGAAATCAAGTGTTTCTTCATTCAAATTCCATAAAAAGGTAACAGTATTAAATTTAAAAATATCAGCTGTTGACTAGATTTTTCCAGTATATTGTGATGAAGGAAAATTTGACGGTGCCTCGTTCGTACCTTGCGATAAGGAAGAGTGTACTTTTTCGCTATCTTGTTCTGAAGTCTCTTCTGATTCCAGCTGCAAAGACAAAATCAATGTCAATAAGAAAGTTATTAGCAATCAAAATAAGATACATACTTACAACCGATGGACATGATGCTTGTTGGTCATTGTTAGAAGATTCAGTTGAGCTTGTCATAAAACTAGATATTTTTGTAATTTGTTTAAGTAAATTATCTAACTTCGTAGATTCTTTTTCCTTTACTCATATTTAATTAAAAAAATAAAATCAACTACCCCAAATTATAAAAAAATCGATGTCTGATTTAAAGTTAAGAAACAAGTAAGAAAAGCGCGTTTTGACTTATGACAATTTCAAAATTCAATCCAGCAATCTAAGTTTAATTTGAAAATGGGAAATTGCGAAAACAAACATAAGAAAACTGTAAGAATATGTAGAGAAATCTCACCTCATCTCTTTGTTTGTGTAACTCACATATTCAGAGTTATCTATTCGATTTGAATTTGATGTTAAGTACTACGTTTGCTACATTACATTTTTTTTTTTTTTCATTTGTTTTTTTTTTTTTCGTGTGCATGAATAAATGTGAGATACAAACACACAGAGATGGGGTGAGGTTTTTATATTCTAACAGTTTTCTTTTGTTTGTTTTCGCAATTTCAAATTTAACGTAGATTGCTAAATTAAATTTTTAAATTGTCAAACACAAGTTATGATTTTGGATGCGTTCCGAAATTTTAGACCGAAGACATATTTGTGCCTTTCATTAAGGTATGTTTAAATGCAGAAACGCATTCAAGTGTTAAGCATTTCATAAATTATGCCGCCCTAGGCCTTGGCCTTACGGGCCTACGCGTAAATCCATCACTGTCAGCATTATTGTTTATAATTACACTTTCATTTTCGATTTCAGAAGACATTTTTCCTTCTTGACTCGACTGACCGCACAAAAACTACTGTTTTAACTAGTGCAAGTGCATATAAAGAGCTTTGAGATCGTTCTCATATCACTGAGTGAGAACTGTAGCAAATGAAATCGTTTTTTGCATATGAAACTGAGTCCGAGTCCGAGTGTGCTCGATCGATCTCACATGCGAGTTCAAGCTCGTCAGCTCTGACCCACTGACTGAACCATTCATAATTTTACATCCCAACTTACATAGCATACTGTAAATGATATTTCTGTTACAAATATTTACTTCATATTATCTGACATTTGAATTTCAGAATGAAGTACATAAGTCTTAATGAAAGTCAATTTTCCATTTTTTAAATGGAAATAAAGACTTTGATTTCATTCGAATGAGTAGACTGAAATGTGTGCACTAAACGTGTTATTACTTTTCTACCTATATTATTGCGAACGAAAATTGAAGTTAATGCTCTTAAAGTTGCGGTCACCGACTCTGCATTTCGTTAAACGATTTTTGCAGACTTGATGATAATTCGTGTACTTTACCTTGTTGTAATATTTTCTTAATAAATTGATAATGACAGTTGTATAATTAGTGGGTGGTGGCGTTTATGGTATATATATATATATATATGGCATATACAATTCTTGGAGGGAGTAATCTTTGTCATTACCAGAATCTGGAAGACACAGTCCTTACCTTTGGTCATGTGAATTCATTTTTGGGTTTCTAATGGTAAAAACCAATTAACAGCTAGTTTCTCAAAAATGAGTGAAACGAAATCGAGTTTGAAAATCGAGTGAAATTGTGTTCAGGGTTCTATCATTCGATCGATTTCATAACTTTGAATACTTTAGGAAATCACTTCAAGTGAAATTAAAGCAGCTGAATTATATCAATCAATGTGTTACTAACGCCGCCGCCCGTGACACAAAACGTCATGTCTAAATTATATATAAACTTGCGTCTCTGGATGCTGCTTAAAGGAAATTGTAATGAATGCATTCATTTAAGCAAAAATGTTCATTATGTTCCGAATTATCGTAACGGTCCGTGTCTACAAAATTTCACACTCAAACAGCAAACAAAAGAAACTTCGAGCAGCATACACGGAAACCAAGAGGATATTCTAGAATACGACAGGTGGCGCCGTATATAAGTCAAAGAACTGGATGATTAGAGACGTTAAAAAAAAGCTGATGTATGAATAGTAAATGGTCGCATTCATAAAGCTTGTGACTACGTAGCCGACATTAAACTAGCTCTGTGAATGCAAAATTGCAAAATTGAATTACAAAGCTAGTCAACCTGGAACGGTCATATAAATGACAAATGCAAATATGTAAAATGGGAAACATCTGTGTTTTCAGAACTTTAAATAGTTATTTATAAGCAGAAAATGGACTAAAGATGAACTCACAGGGGATAAGATAATGATGGCTTGCAATTGCAAATGTAATGCAAGAATTTGTGAAGATCTTTATACGACCAATGCGGTAGATGATCTGTCTTTTATATTCCAGCAAAGCCGAGATGTAGTACCCGTGGCATGATGGTTAGTGCGTTGGACTGTCATGCCAGAGGTCTTGGGTTCGATCCCTGCCTATGCCATCTTAAGTTTCACGGGTACTGCCTCTTGCGAGGAATTGACAAATTCTCCAAGAGTAATTCTTGTCATGAAAAGTGCTTTCTCAAAATTTGCCGTTCGGATTCGGCATATAAACTGTAGGTCCCCTCCATCCCTGACAGTTGAGAGTTGTAAGTCACTAGGCCCTAGTTCCCAACGGACTGTTGCGCCACCCAATTTATTTTATTTAAAGCCGAGATGTTTTTGGACCATAGACCATGCGCAAATATGTAAGAAAGGTTCAACTTCTCTCTCCCTTTCCTAGTGCCCACACTGTGTCTTTACAAAATAAGGGTGGTATCCCCTTGAGTTTGCGCCTATTATAAAAACAAAAATGTAGGCACGTATTCCAGGCAATTTGCAATCGAGTATATTCGTCAATGCAGTTTAGTGTCGCATAAAACAGAAGAATAATTTAAAATGTTTGTAGTTGCAAAGTTTTGCTTGGCAGAAACATAACCAAAACAAACTAAATTTTCACTCACCAAGGCATATGAGATAGAAGATTTTGACAGCTTTTGGTATGAAAGAGTAAAGAACAATAAAAATCACTCAGATAGTATTTACTCTTTTAGCTTTCACAATATGTTAATACCATTTATACAATTGATTAAATATAATGAACTATTAATATATACGCGTGAAGTTTAATGGCTAATTAGGATTAAAAAATGCTGTTTACAAATATGAGCGAGATTACATAACTAAAACTTTTGTTTTCTTAAAGAAATTAATGTAAATCTTAAACGTCACAACGTCGATAGCATGTTATTCATAGTTTATATCTTAAGAGTTGTCCTGCGAGCCTTTTACCAGATACAAACAGCTGTTAAAAATTTCCTAAAGGGTTGGTGCAATTATATCTGAGGCTTTTTGTAGTTCGGCTGGTATTATGCCATCTGGTCCTGCAGATTTAAATGGTTCGAAACTGGAACTTGGGAACTTGAAAGAATTTGATTGTTACAAATTGCGGTTAGAGAGCTAAAAGTAAAGTGAGTATCCAGCACTAAGTTCAGCGATTCTTGACTTGAAATTGTCCAGGAGCCATCTGCATTTTTCAGACAACTTGGTAATGCTGGAATAGTTGAAAGAATTTTCCGTATCCTGGAGGTCCCGGTAGTTTCTTCTATTGTGACACAGAAGGACCGCCAGGAAGATCGCTTAGATTTTCCTAGTGCCTTTTTATAACTTCTTAGAGATTCTTTGTGAGAATCCCAGTAAAATGCTTGTCTTGTGGCTTGGCCCAGTTAAAGAATTTCCTACATTCGCTTCTGAGCGAGTCTAGCTCTGAGGCCAACCACGGTGGTTTCCTTTTTCCTCTTATGAGTATAAGCAATTTCTGACTATCTATTCAATTCATAGTTCAGGTGAGGTAACTGACTTTATTATCAAGTTCACTATCGTTAAAGGAAGGACAAAATAGTCCCGGTTTTATTAAACTGTGTACTATGTTCCTGTATGTAGCCCAATCAGTTTTTCGATAATTTCGAAATGACAATGGACTAGGGTTCTCATCCACATTGACATTGAATTGTATATATATCTATGATCAGAGAACGAGTGTTCTTTCGATACTTTCCAGACCAAGATATATGGTGAATAGTAACGGGGACAAAAGTTATGGCTAGGACTTCTTGCCGAGTAAAATAAGGTTAATTTTCAACATTACTTACTAAGAGGTTAGTACCAAGGATATAATCAAAGAGAGACTCACCTCTGTCGATAATATCTTTACACCCCCATACAGTGTGATGAGCATTAAAATCGCCAACCTCTGGTGGGAGGAAAAACGACATCCCAGGCCTTCCAACCGCGAGTTCGCCTTCGAGTCTTTGTAGAAGCCCGCTATCTGCGTCAGTCTCATCTTTTTTGTTAATACGTATGATAATCGCTTGAAACCCATAAATAATCGAGCCTTTGATCAACGCTAAAGGAGCAAGGTAATCTTTATTGGAAACCACAATGGAACTTCTATAAAGACTCTTCACTTCCTCGAGCTTAGCGAACTTTCAGTTATGAGTCGGCAGGATTAATTGCACACCTTTATCATTTCAAGAATGTCCTCGATAACATTAGGTTCTATTGGAATCCAATACAGGCTCTCGGTCTACTAGGGATGTCTTCCTTAGTAACAACATTGTGTTTCGAACCTGGCCAAACTTCACCAAACCAGCTGACAGCAAGCTTGCACATGTCACAAGACCTCTGATCGCCAGAAACCATGAGTTTGACATGACCTTGATGCCAACCCCAATCGCTTATGGAAGGAAGCGATACTGAAAACCCTACCAAAATACGTTAAATGGTACCTGAGAGCTTTACTTTGACCGACTGCCAAAGACCAGACGAAATTTGTTGTGCCATCAGTATCGCTCGTATAGTATGATAGCTACTGCTCTCTTCTCTGTGTTCGTCGCGAGAGAAACGGCAACAGGCATCAGCGCGGGCTTGTATGCCATGCTTATGAGGGAGGTCCTTTGGTTTCAGGTCTCATTTGGAGAAAGTTCTCAAGAATCATTGACCTTACTCAGCTTCTACAACTCAACAAGTTTGAGGTTCAGGTAAAAGATAAAAGGCATTAAAGCTTCAATCAATTTTATCAACTTCTGCATGTCCGGTTAGGTCTTGGTGTCTAAGTAACTCGATTTAAGCTTTTAAAACTCTGCTAAGGCATCCAGACCTACCCATTGGTCTAAAATTTTAGATCAGAAATAGAATTTCACTGAAAACACTAAGAGTGTTGATTTAATCTACCTAGTACTTGAAAATGCTCATAAACAACGATTAAACTGTCGTTGTATCGATAACAAGACTCTCACTTTTATTTGGATAGTTTTTTTGAAATACTTTTCCTAACATCTTAAAAGCTATTAGCATCAACAAATGGCACAAAAACCCGCAAACTTACAATAAAATTAAAAAGTATTTTTAAACACGTTTGTGCGTATTCAGTTGATGCAATGATTCTTTCTAATTATACCTTAGAAAATAATATAAAATGTGTTTCAAGTCATTTTGAATTTATTATTTATGCTGTAGGTAGAGAGTATTATTGAGCAAATCCTGCTACAGTAAATACAGTTTTTATTAATAATACGTAATGAAAATGAGCAACTACATAGTATCAAAGAATAATAAGTTTCCAAGAAATAGTATCTGTATCTGAAAATATAATACAATTCTGATTCTGATAGCTTTTTTCTAAAAAAAAAAAACAAATAACTCTCTCTTTGCGGTATCCTGTTCTTTTGTAGACATTTACAGCTACGTTCTGCATTTCACTTTCATTTGAAATGATTAGCAGAAATTGGTTTTAAACATAATTTTTGTTTTTCCAATCAGTCTTTGAAAACTATTTTCCACAAAGAAACCCAAGTCTACAGCTAGCTGTAATGCATTTCATTGCAAACAAAAAACACTTATATTTTATATTGATTTAATTGAAAAGCATAGAACAAATAAAACATACCAATCATGACAATCAAAAAAAATTGTTCATTGCCTGATGTGATATAATTCAGCGGCTTTAATTTCATTTGAAGTGTTTTCTAGAGTATTCGATGTTATGAAATCGATTGAAATTAGGAAAATAATAATAACTACCTTCTTTAGTTATTACCTACAAATACCGATCGACTTACAACAAAAGAAATTTCGTCAAGTAGTAGTTTTTTTCTTATGTTTAATTTGTTTAAGGTTGCACGAATTTTAATAACTCTGAAGACTTCTGAGCTGCTTGCGTTTACGCAAAGTTTTTGTTTCATTTTTGCCCCAGAATCAGACGAATCTGATGCACACCTTAAAATTGCTCGTTATCAACCTGCTGTTTTTGAATTTATTTTACATCGGTACCTTTTTTTAACAAATCCTTATTTTTAAGAAAGAATGAAAGGAATTAGGTTAGGTGAGGTTTAAGTGGCTGTTCGTAATGAAGACTTTTAATGTTAATATGATTGAGATCGTTTAGATCGTTATAGAAGAATTCTCTTAGGTAAGTCTTGCCTTTTTGTGCTAGAGCAGGGCATGTACAGAGGAGGTGAAGATCTGTTTTCTCCTCTTCCTCATCCTGCTTTTGCAAAAGTCATTTGAGAATAAGCGTAGCCATGTGGCTGGCTTTCCAATTGGACAGTGTCCATTGATGACACCGATAAGCGAGCTTATTTGTGAGATAGTAGGCCAGATGTTTTTTGTGGCCTGACACGTGGTGATGTTATTCCATCTGATTTTTCCAAATATTATATGTAGCGATTGGTATGCCAGCATTAGGCAAACGTGGTAGAATGTGTTGTACTGTACCAGTTCTGGTGAGTTCATCTGCCTTACAATTTCCTGGAATTTATGTGTGGAATCTATGACCCGGCACCCAGCAAAGGTGAAAGAGATGATCGAGTACACCTTCACCGAAACTTACATATGTTTGTGATCCATCTGTGTAAAAGAGGAGTGACTCGTTCTATCCTCTCAGAAAGATCTGAAAGATAAAGAAATATGGAAGTTTCTCTCGAATTGCAGTTTGGAAATGGTGTAGTCTGTGTACTTTGGATGTACTTTGGAGTTGATTCTAAAACCTTAAGAATAACGGAGTGGCCAATGTTGTTGTTAACCCACTGCGATTGAAGCTTTGAGATGAATAGCAACGCTTGCAGCTTTTTGTTTGCTAAGTATATCAAGACGTGTTAGGTAGAGAAAGGTATCTAGTGCCTCAGAGGGGGTAGTGTGAAGCAATCCGCTTATACATAGCCCAGCTGAGCTTTGGACTTTATTTAGTTTGTGGTGGTTAATAGCCTATTCTAAAGTAATTCACCATACTACCACACCGTACATTAAATGCGTACTTCGGGATTGTAAGCCCCATTTATTACCAATAGCTTTTTTGCAAGAAAAGAGAGCTACAGTAGCTTTTTTGACTCTTTCTTGTAAATTGTGTTTCCAATTTAGTTTTTTGTCTAAAATA
Source organism: Eupeodes latifasciatus (assembly GCA_920104205.1). Lineage (NCBI taxonomy): Eukaryota > Metazoa > Arthropoda > Insecta > Diptera > Syrphidae > Eupeodes > Eupeodes latifasciatus. The sequence goes on along the minus strand of OV049924.1, from coordinate 256,461,254 downwards.
AGACCCAGGTACTAAGCCTCGTCTGAGAACTTTAATTGGATTCCTTTAATATAGGGAGGGTTAACACATGGAATTTTGTATTTCCTTGAAAATAGGACTAATTCGGTTTTGTGTGGGTTGACACCCTGTCCACACCGATCAGCCCAATGTACTCGTTTGTCTCAGGCATTTTGTAAGATTTATTTTAGGGTTTTAAGATGCTTTCCTGATACAGCTATAGCAACGTCAAAGAGGCTTCATTTGCTTGGGATTGCGGAGCCCCACTCTTAAAACAGGCTGCTCTCCATTAACAATAAGAGTTGTCTTGCAGCCGCTTATTACCGGTAACGGAATATTCCCAAGATAGTCGAAACGAATTATGAGACACTTTAGTCATCGAGAAGAAGTTCTTCAAAGGCTCAAACCACGATCAACATCACGAGCAGAATGTGTGCGAAGTTACAGGAGGGCGGGGAAGTAAAATCATAATTAAATAAAAAAATATCATTAAAAGAAAGTAAGAACAAGTTGATGAAATTTTGAAGAAAAAGAGTAAGGAAATAGTAGAAAAGAGAAATGAGCCGTTTATTTTGAAAGTGGCATAAGTCACTTTTTCAAAAAAAAATCGAGTTAATGGCAACACTAAATACAATTGAACGGTATCTTTTCATTTTTAAAAAATTTGCATCAATAAGTTGAGAACTATTGAGATTTCTTCGAGTATTGGTAGTTAACGGTATAACAAATATCTTAAATATCTCGACTTAAAAAAAAGTGACTTATGCCACTTTCAAAATAAACGGCTCAAATATAGGTAAGGAAATTTAAGTTACAAAAAAAAAATTACAGTATTTTAAATTAAATTTAAAATTTAAGTAAAAAAAAAACAAAAAACATTATTGTGATTGTGTTTGAAATAGTACTAGTTGGGACGCTGAACAACAATATCGACGAGCTACTCTCAAAGTGAGTACATCCTTGCACATTGTGCACAATTTTTTCATCGGTCTTCGGTAAGTCTGTTTTTGGAAACTGTATTCTATGTTTTTTTTGATAGCGGACCAAACTACTGCTACATTATTTACATTTTATTTCTTCGTTTATGACAAAAAACTATTACTTGAAAAATTAAGCAAAGCCAAACAGAATTAATAAAATCCTAATCTTTTGTGTGCACTACCTTAAAACTACAAAAAATTGAAATCAAAATTATAATTGCATTGACTAAAAACATACATACTTTTATTCTTACGTACATTATTATGTATGTATTAATATGTTTAACATGTTTTGAACAGAACTAAATAGAATTAATTGTGGAAAATTGTGCCACATATGTTAGTAATACAGTGTAAGTTAATTGGGCTCCAAGTAGGGATAGCTCAACTATTATTTCGAGTGCGTGAGTTGTCAAGGCGTCTTCAACGATGATTCTGGAGGGAACATTACTCCGAGTGACCATCAATCAGTCACTACAACAACCTTGGTGCAAAGAAACGATCTCCGTCCCCAGTCCATATATTTAGTTTAAAAATCTTAGTATGATTAATTTTTCTTTAGTTGCGATTGGCCATCAGGGAACAAGAACCATTCGGACGCACCTAGCCCAGTTCACGCAAGCATATCAAGTAAGGTTCCCGCGATAGTCAGTAAAATACATTTGCGTAGCAAATAAATGGCGGCTTAAGAAAAACAACAGCCTCGTTGTAATTTAATGTTTAGATTTTTTAGATTGGTAAAGTCCCGGTTAACGAGTTAATTCTTGCCCTCGTTCCGACCAAATAAAGGCTCTGAAAATTGAGTTACATTTTCAGTTCACATTGGGTGGTATGCGAAATGAACTCACTCAGTCACTCGGAAAAGGCGGGCGTTAATAGAGACGAATCCTCTTATTCCGTTGCAAGCGCAACGGAAATTTTGAAGGATTTGTCTCGAAAAAGAAAGCACCCAAATAATTTAAATTCAATTTTAAATCAGTACGAGACGGAGGAGACAAGGGAGCTTTCTCAAACAGATTTGCAAAGACTTGTTTTGCTGAAGCAAAATTTAGTCTTAACTAAAAAATTAAAAACTCTGGAAAGCAAGACTTCAGAACATGAAATTCCTTTTGTAAATTTTTAATCAAAACGTGCTTTTAGATTTTTAAATAAAACTCTTAAAAAAGTAGATTATGTTTTCTTTTTATTTTTAAATATTATGATTAATGAATAACTGTTAACCATTTTGATTAAGCAAAATCATCGCAATTTCATTTCCTTTTCTCTGACCAGCCTCTCTGAGCAGAATATCTCTCCTGGAAGTATTATTTGAGGGAAAGAGATGAGAGAGGTATTGTTCTTTTATTTCCATTCCAGCTTTCTCTTGATCATTTTCATTCGTATTTTCATCGGCACTCTGGAATGCTTTTGAAATGTTGTGTAGAATAAAACACGCTAAAATAACTTTTGGGGCGTTACGTGTTGCCACTCTTAATTTGTACTGCAAACATGAAAATTTTTGTTTGAGCTGCCAAAACACCCTTTCAATGATGACTATCTCTTTTGTTAAAATATAGTTAAAATTAACTTCGGCGGCACTGACCGGATTCCGATACGGAGTCATTAAAAATGGAGTTAGTCCATAGCCTTCGTCGCCAATTAGTACACTTGTTGAACTTTCAAGGAGAGTCTGGTAAATATCCGAATTCTTAAAGATTCTCGAATCGTGCACCGATCCTGGCCATGAAATGTCCACACTTGTAAACATTTCTGCTCCGTCACATGTCGCTTCAATATTTATTGAGTGAAAACCTAAAAAAAATATAAATAATTAATCACTAAAGCTTTGTGTTACCTACCTTTTCTATTAATAAATTCATCGCTATGCATTGAAGGTTTCTTTATTCGCACATGAGTGCAATCAATTGCTCCAATACAGGATGGAAATTTATATTTTCTAAGCCAAATTATTTTTGCAGCATCTTTATCCTCTACCGTATTGGGAAACTTGATCCACTCCTCTTCCCTAATCACAATTTTCTCAGCTACTTCGACAATAATCCTGGAAACTGTGCTTTGATCGATTCCAAAAACTTCGCCAATACCGCTTTGAAAGACAGGATCACCAACAAATCGTAAAAACACCATTATTCTGGTCTTCTTTGTTAATCGACCGCCTGGAAAAGTATCGCGATTTTCAAAAAAATAATTCGTTAGGATTTCAACTTGCGTTGGGGTAAACCTATAAAGGTTCTTAAAATTTCCTGTTGACTCAACAGGAGCAAACAAATTTAAATATTCAGCCATTGCGGTTCCTGAGACAACAAATTTCCAGTCTCAACATTTTACAAGCTTTACCTCATTTAAATGAGATAATGCTTTCTTTCTGCATACGGAAATGTCTCAAATGAGATAGATCTCCAAAATGAGATCGATCACATTTTAGTAAGTTTTGTCTCAAAACGATTTTGCATAGGAATGATAGCAAAGGCTCAAAATAATGAGTTTTGAGACTGAGCTAAAGCATTTCGCATACCACCCAAAGTCTATGTAAGTATAATAGGACAAGAGCTGATGAAGATAATGAAACTTTTTAATTCTAAAACGACTATTTACAGAGTATTCTAATGCTTTATATGAAAGTTATATTTCTAAAATAGAAAGTGACCTTAAATCTAATCCAGATAATTTCTGGAAAGTCGTAAATTGTAAAAAGAAAACTAGTGCCTTACGTAACTCTTTGTCAAATTCATCGTCAACTAGTTATTAGCCTAAGGTTATCGCAAATATGTTTGCAAACTTCTTCAAAGAAGCTTCTTAATCCCCTTCTTCTGAAATAAATTTCCCTCACTAGAATTCAATTAATTTTGAAATAAACTAAGATAGATACTGTTGCGCAGAGTATCATGAATTTGGATGAGGGTTTTTAGTCCAGGCCCTGATGGTGTACCATCTTCCATCCTAAAAAAAAATGTGTTGCTTATTTATAATATCTTTTATGAGTTCTCCTTAATGAGTCCTTAAATAGTTGGCTTTTTCCTAATATCTGGAAAAGTGCATTCATTATACCTTTGTAAAAGAAAGGCCCTAAAAATGTAGTAATGAACTACAGTCCTATAGCAAATTATATCTGTGATAACGAAACAATTCGAGTCTGTTGTTTGTAATGTGCGTTCCTTTCATTGTATTTCAATTATATGTAATAATCAGCATGGTTTCGTGAAAAAGAGATCTACAGTTACTAATTTATTCAACTTCACGTCCTTTTGTTTAGATGTGGTTGAAAGAGGTGGACAAGTCGGTCGAGTGCGTGAAGTTAGCCCCCCTTTTTTCGATTTTCCAATTTTGGAAAGTTGTTCCAGGTTGTTCCCGGTTTGTTCCGCATTGTTCCAAAGTTTTTTTGAAAAATACCCAAAAATGGGGGTTTTAGACCCCAAAAACTGTTTTTGACCTAGCCCCCCCTTTTTCGAAAATCGATTTTTTGAAAATTGTTCCAGGTTGTTCTAGTTGTTCTGAACATTGTTCCAAATTTTTGGATCTCTATGATCAAAATTTTAAAAGATATGGGCAAAATTTGAAAAAATTCTAGCCCCCCCTTTTTCGAAATTTCAACTTTTTATATTTTTTTTAGATTCTAAAAAGTGTTCTAACCATTGTTCCAAAAAATAAGAGTCGTGAAATGTATATTTTAAAAGATATTGCCCCCGATTTTTTTTTCAAAAATGCAAAATACGTCTCCCCATTTTTTTTTTGTTTTTTTTTTTAAGCCTTAATTTTAATAAAACGTGATTCAACAAATGTATAGCAACCAAAACTTTGCTTAGAAGCTATTATTTACGCTGACGATCGATTTTTAAAAAAAAATCTCGATGTTTTTTAATTTTGTACAAATTATTTTAGCCCCCCCTTTTCAAAAATCAAAAAGTGTTCCAAGTCTAACCATACATCCCCCAGTTCGTGTCCAAATTTCATCCAAAACCATAAGCAAATATAGCTAAAGGCGCATATAAACGAAAAAAATAATATTTCCCCTCCCAAGTGCTCCCCCTTGAAAAAATTAAAAATCTTAAGCCAAAGTTGTATTCTTTCAGCAAAGACCAAAAGAGCTTTAAGATTCCGACTCTATGAAATTAACAATGATTATGCCTAAATTCAAAAAAACATCCCCAACCCCCACTTCACAACCACCCTCTTTAAAAAAATATTTTTATATACATAATCACTCAGATCAAAGTGTTCCAAAGTTTCATTCAAATATGTTCAAAAATAAAGATATTACGTCCAAATAAAAGTTAACAGCGTACCATTCTGTTAACCATATTCTGGCCCCCCTTTTCCGAAATTCAAAATTCCAAAACTTGTTCCCAATTGTTCCGGGGCTCTTCTAAATTGTTCCAGAGATTCGTTTCTTAAAATTGATTTTTAGTAGGAAAAATTTACAAAAAATGCTGCCCCGCCCCCCCTTTGCCAAAATCGAAAATCTAAAACTTGTTCCCTATCCAAAATCACTCAAATCAAATTGTTCCAAAGATTCATTCGAAAATATTCAAAAATGAAGATTTTAAGCCAAAAAAACACTTTAAGTCGAAAAATCATGTTATCCTTGTTCTGGCCCCCCTTTTCCGAAATTCAAAATTCCAAAACTTGTTCCCAATTGTTCCGGGGCTCTTCTAAATTGTTCCAGAGATTCGTTTCTTAAAATTGATTTTTAGTAGGAAAAATTTACAAAAAATGCTCCCCCGCCCCCCCTTTGCCAAAATCGAAAATCTAAAACTTGTTCCCTATCCAAAATCACTCAAATCAAATTGTTCCAAAGATTCATTCGAAAATATTCAAAAATGAAGAATTTAAGCCAAAAAAACACTAAGTCGAAAAATCATGTTATCCTTGTTCTGGCCCCCCTTTTCCGAAATTCAAAATTCCAAAACTTGTTCCCAATTGTTCCGGGGCTCTTCTAAATTGTTCCAGAAATTCGTTTCTTAAAATTGATTTTTAGTAGGAAAAATTTACAAAAAATGCTCCCCCGCCCCCCCTTTGCCAAAATCGAAAATCTAAAACTTGTTCCCTATCCAAAATCACTCAAATCAAATTGTTCCAAAGATTCATTCGAAAATATTCAAAAATGAAGAATTTAAGCCAAAAAAACACTAAGTCGAAAAATCATGTTATCCTTGTTCTGGCCCCCCTTTTCCGAAATTCAAAATTCCAAAACTTGTTCCCAATTGTTCCGGGGCTCTTCTAAATTGTTCCAGAAATTCGTTTCTTAAAATTGATTTTTAGTAGGAAAAATTTACAAAAAATGCTCCCCCGCCCCCCCTTTGCCAAAATCGAAAATCTAAAACTTGTTTCCTATCCAAAATCACTCAAATCAAATTGTTCCAAAGATTCATTCAAAAATATTCAAAAATGAAGATTTTAAGCCAAAAAAACACTTTAAGTCGAAAAATCATGTTATCTTTGTTCTGGCCCCCCTTTTCCGAAACTCAAAATTCCAAAACTTGTTCCCAATTGTTCCGGGGCTCTTCTAAATTGTTCCAGAGATTCGTTTCTTAAAATTGATTTTTAGTAGGAAAAATTTACAAAAAATGCTCACCCGCCCCCCCCTTTGCCAAAATCGAAAATCTAAAACTTGTTCCCTATCCAAAATCACTCAAATCAAATTGTTCCAAAGACTCATTCGAAAATATTCAAAAATGAAGATTTTAAGCCAAAAAAACACTTTAAGTCGAAAAATCATGTTATACTTGTTCTGGCCCCCCTTTTCCGAAATTCAAAATTCCAAAACTTGTTCCCAATTGTTCCGGGGCTCTTCTAAGTTGTTCCAGAGATTCGTTTCTTAAAATTGATTTTTAGTAGGAAAAAATTACAAAAAATGCTCCCCCGCCCCCCCTTTGCCAAAATCGAAAATCTAAAACTTGTTCCCTATCCAAAATCACTCAAATCAAATTGTTCCAAAGATTCATTCGAAAATATTCAAAAATGAAGAATTTAAGCCAAAAAAACACTTTAAGTCGAAAAATCATGTTATCCTTGTTCTGGCCCCCCTTTTCCGAAATTCAAAATTCCAAAACTTGTTCCCAATTGTTCCGGGGCTCTTATAAATTGTTCCAGAAATTCGTTTCTTAAAATTGATTTTTAGTAGGAAAAATTTACAAAAAATGCTCACCCGCCCCCCCTTTGCCAAAATCGAAAATCTAAAACTTGTTCCCTATCCAAAATCACTCAAATCAAATTGTTCCAAAGATTCATTCAAAAATATTCAAAAATGAAGATTTTAAGCCAAAAAAACACTTTAAGTCGAAAAATCATGTTATCTTTGTTCTGGCCCCCCTTTTCCGAAACTCAAAATTCCAAAACTTGTTCCCAATTGTTCCGGGGCTCTCCTAAATTGTTCCAGAGATTCGTTTCTTAAAATTGATTTTTAGTAGGAAAAATTTACAAAAAATGCTCCCCCGCCCCCCCTTTGCCAAAATCGAAAATCTAAAACTTGTTCCCTATCCTAAATCACTCAAATCAAATTGTTCCAAAGATTCATTCGAAAATATTCAAAAATGAAGAATTTAAGCCAAAAAAACACTTTAAGTCGAAAATTCATGTTATCCTTGTTCTGGCCCCCCTTTTCCGAAATTCAAAATTCCAAAACTTGTTCCCAATTGTTCCGGGGCTCTTCTAAATTGTTCCAGAGATTCGTTTCTTAAAATTGATTTTTAGTGGGAAAAATTTACAAAAAATGCTCCCCCGTCCCCCCTTTGCCAAAATCGAAAATCTAAAACTTGTTCCCTATCCAAAATCACTCAAATCAAATTGTTCCAAAGATTCATTCGAAAATATTCAAAAATGAAGATTTTAAGCCAAAAAAACACTTTAAGTCGAAAAATCATGTTATACTTGTTCTGGCCCCCCTTTTCCGAAATTCAAAATTCCAAAACTTGTTCCCAATTGTTCCGGGGCTCTTCTAAATTGTTCCAGAGATTCGTTTCTTAAAATTGATTTTTAGTAGGAAAAATTTACAAAAAATGCTCCCCCGCCCCCTTTGCCAAAATCGAAAATCTAAAACTTGTTCCCTATCCAAAATCACTCAAATCAAATTGTTCCAAAGATTCATTCGAAAATATTCAAAAATGAAGATTTTAAGCCAAAAAAACACTTTAAGTAGAAAAATCATGTTATACTTGTTCTGGCCCCCCTTTTCCGAAACTCAAAATTCCAAAACTTGTTCCCAATTGTTCCGGGGCTCTTCTAAATTGTTCCAGAGATTCGTTTTTTAAAATTGAAAAAAGTGGGAAAAATGCACCCCCCCCTTTTCCGAAAGCTAAAATCAAAAACTTGTTCCCCATCGAGAACATTCAAATCAAATTGTTAGAAAGGTTCATTCAAAAATGAAGAGTTTAAGCTGAAAAAATGTTAACAGAAAAATCTTGTTAACTTGCTTTGATATTTTATTAACTCCCCATAGGTAGTTATTGTAATTAAAGATCTTAAGAGAGATGTGTGTGCGTGCGTGTGTACGTACGTTCGTCGTTCGTACGTCCTTACGTCTGTACGTCTGTACGTCCGTACATTCGTGAAGTTTTTTCGTCTTCCATAGCTCAAAAAACAGTAGAGATATCAACTTCAAATAAATTTTGTTATACAGATAATAATGCAGAAAGGGCTCTAAAAAATTGCGTGGGTGGTTTTTTTTAGCATGGCAATTTAAAAAAAAGGTGAACATTTTGTTTTACCCAAAATATCTCGCAAACCAATAACGCTAGCGAGTTGAATTCAATTTTATATTATACTACGACGTAATACAGAACTAGTATATTTTTAGCAAAAATTCCAACTAACGGGTTTTTTTATAAATCAAAAAAACTAGAACAAATATTTGTCACCTCGAATATTTTACGAACAAAAAATGATTTTATCTCCAAAACAATTTTGTGCAATGAAAAATAACGTTCAATCCATGTGGTCAAGTTTTAAGAAAAATCGAGTAAATCGTTTAAAAAAAAGAGGCTGGGATGCGACCCACACTGATAACTTCCCATCCCGTCTTACGATTTGTCTTGCTTAAAAGTTTGCAATTCTTGCCAAATTTGCGTTCTATTTTTTGTAGATTTTATTTTTTTTTATGAAAAAACGGACTGTTGGATTTTTATAAAAAAATTACTGAATATAAAAAACAATATTTTCTGTGAAATAAAATAAGTTTGAAGCCAATATTTTTAATTTTTGAAAAGATATTTGCGTCGAAAAACAATTTTTACCAACTTTTATACATTTTTTTTAGGTTTTTTTTTGGAAAAAAACTGTCAATTCGATTTTTCTCAAAATTTTTCCTAATGTTGAAAACAATATTTCTTATAAGTTAAAATTAGTTAGAAGCCATAATCTCAAATTTTTGAAAAGATATTTAAGTCGAAAATCAATTGTTACCAACTTTTGTTAAATTTTTTTTTCGGTTTTTAATTTTTTGTAAAAAAACTGTCAATTTTATTTTTTTCAAAATTTTACTGAATGTTGAAAACAACATTTTTTGAAAGATAAAAGTAGTTTAAAGCCAATATCTCAAAGTCTTGAAAAGATATTTGAGTCAAAACTCAATTTTTACCAACTTTTTTTTTATTTTTTTTAGGTAAAAAAACTGTCAATTCGATTTTTCTCAAAATTTTATCAGATGTCAAAAACATTATTCTTCATTCATTCATCTATCTATTATTCTTCATTGCACAAAATTGTTTTGGAAATGAAATCATATTTTAGTCGTAAAATTTTCGAAGTGACAAATTTTTTTTTTTCAGTTTTTTTGATTTATAAAAAAAACCGTTAATTGAATTTTTTTCCAAAAATATAATTGTTTTGTATCACGTTACAATATATAATATAAAATTTAATTCAAGTCTCTAGCGTCATTGGTTCATGAGATATTTAGGGTTAACCAAAATTTTCACCCTTTTTTTAAACTGCTATGGTAAAAAAAAAACACCCACGCAATTTTCTTGAGAGCCCTTTCTGCATCTTTCTGCCTTATTATCTGTATAACAAAATTTATTTGAAGTTGATATCTCTACTGTTTTTTGAGCTATGGAAGACGAAAAAACTTCACGAATGTACGGACGTACAGACGTAAGGACGTACGAACGACGAACGTACGTACACACGCACGCACACACATCTCTCTTAAGATCTTTAATTACAATAACTACCTATGGGGAATTAATAAAATATCAAAGCAAGTAACAAGATTTTTCTGTTAACATTTTTTCAGCTTAAACTCTTCATTTTTGAATGAACCTTTGGAACAATTTGATTTGAATGTTCTCGATGGGGAACAAGTTTTTGATTTTAGCTTTGGGAAAAGGGGGGGGGGTGCATTTTTCCCACTAAAAATCAATTTTAAAAAACGAATCTCTGGAACAATTTAGAAGAGCCCCGGAACAATTGGGAACAAGTTTTGGAATTTTGAGTTTCGGAAAAGGGGGGCCAGAACAAAGATAACATGATTTTTCGACTTAAAGTGTTTTTTTGGCTTAAAATCTTCATTTTTGAATATTTTCGAATGAATCTTTGGAACAATTTGATTTGAGTGATTTTGGATAGGGAACAAGTTTTAGATTTTCGATTTTGGCAAAGGGGGGCGGGGGAGCATTTTTTGTAAATTTTTCCTACTAAAAATCAATTTTAAGAAACGAATTTCTGGAACAATTTAGAAGAGCCCCGGAACAATTGGGAACAAGTTTTGGAATTTTGAATTTCGGAAAAGGGGGGCCAGAACAAGGATAACATGATTTTTCGACTTAAAGTGTTTTTTTGGCTTAAATTCTTCATTTTTGAATATTTTCGAATGAATCTTTGGAACAATTTGATTTGAGTGATTTTGGATAGGGAACAAGTTTTAGATTTTCGATTTTGGCAAAGGGGGGGCGGGTGAGCATTTTTTGTAAATTTTTCCTACTAAAAATCAATTTTAAGAAACGAATCTCTGGAACAATTTAGAAGAGCCCCGGAACAATTGGGAACAAGTTTTGGAATTTTGAGTTTCGGAAAAGGGGGGCCAGAACAAAGATAACATGATTTTTCGACTTAAAGTGTTTTTTTGGCTTAAAATCTTCATTTTTGAATATTTTTGAATGAATCCTTGGAACAATTTGATTTGAGTGATTTTGGATAGGAAACAAGTTTTAGATTTTCGATTTTGGCAAAGGGGGGGCGGGGGAGCATTTTTTAAAAAATTTTTCCTACTAAAAATCAATTTTAAGAAACGAATCTCTGGAACAATTTAGAAGAGCCCCGGAACAATTGGGAACAAGTTTTGGAATTTTGAATTTCGGAAAAGGGGGGCCAGAACAAGGATAACATGATTTTTCGACTTAGTGTTTTTTTGGCTTAAATTCTTCATTTTTGAATATTTTCGAATGAATCTTTGGAACAATTTGATTTGAGTGATTTTGGATAGGGAACAAGTTTTAGATTTTCGATTTTGGCAAAGGGGGGGCGGGGGAGCATTTTTTGTAAATTTTTCCTACTAAAAATCAATTTTAAGAAACGAATCTCTGGAACAACTTAGAAGAGCCCCGGAACAATTGGGAACAAGTTTTGGAATTTTGAATTTCGGAAAAGGGGGGCCAGAACAAGTATAACATGATTTTTCGACTTAAAGTGTTTTTTTGGCTTAAAATCTTCATTTTTGAATATTTTCGAATGAATCTTTGGAACAATTTCATTTGAGTGATTTTGGATAGGGAACAAGTTTTAGATTTTCGATTTTGGCAAAGGGGGGACGGGGGTACATTTTTTGTAAATTTTTCCTACTAAAAATCAATTTTAAGAAACGAATCTCTGGAACAATTTAGAAGAGCCCCGGAACAATTGGGAACAACTTTTGGAATTTTGAATTTCGGAAAAGGGGGGCCAGAATATGGTTAACAGAATGGTACGCTGTTAACTTTTATTTGGACGTAATATCTTTATTTTTGAACATATTTGAATGAAACTTTGGAACAATTTGATCTGAGTGATTATGTATATAAAAATATTTGTTTAATGTGGGTGGTTGTGAAGTGGGGGTTGGGGATGTTTTTTTGAATTTAGGCATAATCATTGTTAATTTCATAGAGTCGGAATCTTAAAGCTCTTTTGGTCTTTGCTGAAAGAATACAACTTTGGCTTAAAATTTTTAATTTTTTCAAGGGGGAGCACTTGGGAGGGGAAATATTATTTTTTTCGTTTATATGCACCTTTAGCTATATTTGCTTATGGTTTTGGATGAAATTTGGACACGAACTGGGGGATGTATGGTTAGACTTGGAACACTTTTTGAATTTTTGATTTTTGAAAAGGGGGGGCTAAAATAATTTGTACAAAATTAAAAAACATCGAGATTTTTTTTTTTAAATCGATCGTCAGCGTAAATAATAGCTTATAAGCAAAGTTTTGGTTGCTGTACATTTGTTGAATCACGTTTTATTAAAATTAAGGCTTAAAAAAAAAACAAAAAAAAATGGGGAGACGTATTTTGCATTTTTGAAAAAAAAAAATCGGGGGCAATATCTTTTAAAATATACATTTCACGACTCTTATTTTTTGGAACAATGGTTAGAACACTTTTTAGAATCTAAAAAAAATATAAAAAGTTGAAATTTCGAAAAAGGGGGGGCTAGAATTTTTTCAAATTTTGCCCATATCTTTTAAAATTTTGATCATAGAGGTCCAAAAATTTGGAACAATGTTCAGAACAACTAGAACAACCTGGAACAATTTTCAAAAAATCGATTTTCGAAAAAGGGGGGGCTAGGTCAAAAACAGTTTTTGGGGTCTAAAACCCCCATTTTTGGGTATTTTTCAAAAAAACTTTGGAACAATGCGGAACAAACCGGGAACAACCTGGGAAAAAAGGGGGGCTAACTTCACGCACTCCAAGTCGGTCTTGTATTTACTGATTTTAGTTAAGCCTTTGAAAAATTGTGTCACAATACATTAATTTTAAAGCTAAACAATTAAGGTTTTAACAAGAAATTCTTAGAATGGATCTCATTGTATTAAAAAAAAAGAAATTATAGTATTGTGTTTCGTAATTAATACTTGGATCAATTTGTTGTAAATTGTAAAGTCCCTCTGGGAAGCCATTTAATTCTAGTTTTAATTATTTTATTTATAAATTACTTGGTTTCGATGATAAAAATTTATCCATCCTTATTTATGCTGATGACATTAAGCTTTTCAAAAGTATAAAATTAACTTCTGACTGTTTACTTTTGAAAAAAAAACTTGTTAATATTTAGGGAATGGAGCAGTAAAAATCGCCTCGTTTTGAATGTTGACATAAGTTTTACATACAAAGAAGATCCCTTTGATTTTAATTATACGTTTGATACATGTCATTTAAGAGTTATTCTTTATCCCAAGTTAACTTTTAATGAGCATTTAAACTACATAGTTATGAAAATTAGTAGGATCCTAGATAAGAATGAGATTTGGTAGCGATTTCCGTGAACTTTACGTTCTTCAGCTCCTCTTTATTTCATTTGTATGCCTATATGAGTATAGTTTTCGTTTTCTTCCATGTTCACATGAAGATCTACTCTCGAAGGCTCGCTTTAATAAGCCTTCCAACACTCACCGGTCATAGAAAGTATTTGCAATTTTGTTTTATAGTTAAAATAATTAATGGGTCAATATCATCTGAATCAGTTTCAAGTCAGTAAAATTCAAGTTTAAGTCGTACATGTATACTACTACAGCAACAATTGTGCCAAATATTTATAAGATCAAACGATGGTGCAAACAGCCCCTCAATCAATTGATTTCAATATTTAATACATTTTACTTTTGTACAGAGTAGCTAAATGTAATCTGAAATGCATTAAATTAAAAACTATGTTCTTTAACAGCTTAGAATAATAAATTTAGATTATAAGTATTATGTATAAGTTTTGTCACCGTTAGTATTTAACGAATTGAAATAAATAAGACTTACGATCATTCATTCTTATGACCTTAGAAAGATTGATTGATATCCATTTAAGGGCAAGTATTGATACAAGACTTCTGTCTACGTCTTAACATGCCTACTGTAAAGGTAAATCGGTGGAAACGGCGTTACACACCTTAGAACGCTCCATTGAATACTCCCTTCATAATAGGTAGTTTACTATGGTTGCTTTCCTTGACATTGAAGACACTTTTAACAACGTGGACACATCTGCAATCACATCTGCACTAACATCTCTGAACGTAGAGAGTTCGCTTGGGTAGTTAATTAATTTAATGCTGACTAGCAGAATAATTAACTCAAAACTGGCCAACTCTTCTGCTAGAAGATTCACCAAAGCAAGGTGGTTTTCTATCCCCTCTCCTCTGGAACCTGGTGGTAAATGAAAGCTGGTCGGAATGCGGAAGGTTTCCGAGTGATTGCATATGCGGTCGATGTTGTTATAGCGTTTTTAGGAAAGGACCTAAAAACTTTAAAATAACTCTTACAAAAACAAACTAAACACAAAACCGAATTAGTCCTATTTTCGAGGAAATACAAATTTCTCTTTTCTTGTAAAGAAGCTATTGGTAATAAATGGGGCTTAGAACCTCAAATTTCACATTGGTTATACACATCGGTAATCAGACCGATTTTAATGTAAGTTGTGGCAGTATGGTGTATTGCTTTAGAAAAGGCTATTAACCGCGACAAACTAAATAAAGTCAGCTGGCCTATGTATAAGCGGATTGCTTCACACTACCCCCTCTGTGGCACTAGATACCTTACTCTACCTAACACCTCTTGATATACTTAGGAAACAAATAGCTGCAAGCTCTGCTATTCACCTCAAAGCTTCATCGCAGTGGGTTAATAATAACATTGGCCACCACTTTGTAATGGTTAAGTATTTAGAATCAATTCTAGATCTTTCTGGGAGGAAAGGGCATTCCTGGAAGACGTAACACTACACTTTTAAACAGATGGATCAAAAACAAATGAAGGGGTTATTGGAGCTGTGTAATTTGACCGACTGAAATTAAGACTCTCATTCCGCCTTCCCAATCATTGTAGCGTGTTCCAGGCGGAACTATTGGCAATAAAAGAAGTCTCGTCCTGGCATCAACATCGGATATCCGTTTTTTTCTCAGAAAGTCAGGATGCTATCAAATCTCTGGACTCTGGGTGGTATGCGAAATGCTTTAGCTCAATCTCAAAACTCATTATTTTGAGCTTTAGCTATCATTCCTATGTAAAATCGTTTTGAGACAAAACTCACTAAAATGTGATCGATCTCATTTTGGAGATCTATCTCATTTGAGACATTTCCGTATGCAGAAAGAAAGCATTATCTCATTTAAATGAAGTAAAGCTTGTAAAATGTTGAGACTGGAAATTTGTTGTCTCAGGAACCGCAATGGCTGAATATTTAAATTTGTTTGCTCCTGTGTAGTTTAGATTTAGATTTATTTATTTCTTATAATTTACTCAGTAAGATACAATATCTTATAAATTAGAGTAAACATCAGTACCTTAATACTATAAGTATATTCGTTATACAATTGCTTAAGTGACATTTGATATTTAATTCAAGAACAAAAATGAAAGAAAATCCTTTTTATATCATAAGTATCTTAAACATGAGAAAAGAAAAAATAATTAAGCATATCCTTAAATTATTAAAAAATTAATATAAAAAAAAACAAATAGAAAAATTATCATCATCAAAATCTCTCAAAAAATTCTCTGAGCACTCCTCGAAACCGGGTCGTACAGCTTATCATCCTAATAGAACGAGGGAGTGAATTCCATAATCGAAAAGCATACACATAAAACTGTCGTTCAGATACTAAATATGAGCAGCGTATTGGGATAAGGTCACAAGATCTACTAGATTGTGGGAAAATAATTTTATTAAATAGGTATTCCGGTTGACGTGATTGTAAAACATTATGAAGCAAGGTTAAAGTTCTGTGTTTGAATAGATTTTCCAGAGTGATGCCGTATAAAGATTTAGAAAAGTGAGATATGTCGTCATATTTCCTAAGCCCATAAACATAACGTGCTATGCTATTGAACGCAACGTTAAGTCTGCGCTTGTGCTCATAGTCACAGTTACTGAAAACTTCACAACAAAAAAGCATAACTGGAACGATTAAGGTCTTAGCTAACATAGATCGGGTTTTCAATGGTATTAAATAATGAGAAGTCCAAGGCATACGAAGACCACCATACACCTTTCCTAACGTTAGTCTTATATGGTCATTCCAATTTAAAGTTTTATTAAACGTTACTCCTAAATTTTTCGCCGAATCAACGAAACCAATTGCTGTATTGTTCAGATAAATTGTCGGAAAATAGCAAGTGTCAATATTGATTCTGGAAATTACTAAGCACTTCGATTTTTTAGGATTCAAACAAAGGTCGTTTTTACGGGACCAGAGAACTATTTTATCCAAATCCTCATTTACTTCGTATGCGCCATTCTCCAGCATTCCAAGTGAAAAACTATTATATAATTGTACATCATCCGCATACATGTGCAAGGAGGAGTTCAGCGAACAGGAATGTAGATCATTTATATACATAGAAAACAACAGAGGGCCCAAAATAGAGCCCTAAGGAACACCTCTACACAAAGGTAGAAATGAAGACATCGAGTCGTTAGCATACACTGCCTGGGACCTATCAGTTAAATAAGAAAGAATGAGTTTTGCTGATTGTGATGTGAAGCAAAACTGATTTTTAAGCTTTTTACAAAGTGTGATACGATTTACGGTGTCGAATGCCTTAGAGAAATCTAATAGAGTTAGAATGGTAACCTTATTATCATTGACAGCCACTCTTATGTTTTCCACAATCTCAATTAAGGCTATTTATAAAATTCAGCAGTTGAGAGAAGTTTGCAATTTTAAGAGAACAAATTAGTTGTACTTTGTAATTTTTTAATTTATTTTATCCCGCAATATTTCAATTTTAATGTCAAATTCAGGGAAAAAGAATTAAATATTTTTTCGGTAAAATAAAACTTTGGTTCAGTTTATGTATTTTATTTCAGTTTTTACACAAAAAGTTTATAGTGCTCTTTTAGAAAGAAAAAACTTGGTACGTTTGAAATAAACGCTTGAATAAATCGAATTATAATTGCCACTTAATCGCACACGTCCACTCAGCAACACATACTATGTATTTAGTCAACAGGAAATTTTAAGAACCTTTATAGGTTTACCCCAACGCAAGTTGAAATCCTAACGAATTTTTTTTTTTGAAAATCGCGATACTTTTCGAGGCGGTCGATTAACAAATAAGACCAGAATAATGGTGTTTTTACGATTTGTTGGTGATCCTCGCTTTCAAAGCGGTATTGGCGAAGTTTTTGGAATCGATCAAAGCACAGTTTCCAGGATTATTGTCGAAGTAGCTGAGAAAATTGTAATTAGGGAAGAGGAGTGGATCAAGTTTCCCAATACGGTAGAGGATAAAGATGCTGCAAAAATAATTTGGCTTAGAAAATATAAATTTCCATCCTGTATTGGAGCAATTGATTGCACTCATGTGCGAATAAAGAAACCTTCAATGCATAGCGATGAATTTATTAATAGAGAAGGTAGGTAACACAAAGCTTTAGTGATTAATTATTTATATTTTTTTTAGGTTTTCACTCAATAAATATTGAAGCGACATGTGACGGAGCAGAAATGTTTACAAGTGTGGACATTTCATGGCCAGGATCGGTGCACGATTCGAGAATCTTTAAGAATTCGGATATTTACCAGACTCTCCTTGAAAGTTCAACAAGTGTACTAATTGGCGACGAAGGCTATGGACTAACTCCAGTGACGTGCCGTGGTGATTTCAGTAAGGTGTTCACTATAATTATTTGTACAAATAATTTGCCTATTTTTAGTTTTAATCCAGGATCACGACGGGGACGTAATAGACAAGATCCCATTTTTGTTTTTTTTTTATTTTATTTTTTTTTTTTTATTTTTATATTTCTTTTGCTTTTTTTAAGTATTTATTTTAATAGTAGAATAAGTCATATTTATTTAGTAGTATAGTTAAATTAATGGAGCCCAATAAACATTTACTTGTAGATAAGTTCGATTCGACGGGATTTCTTCAAAAAAACTTGTAGAACGTCATCATAAAAAATATTTTTTGCTTTTATTTCCTTAAGAAATGATTTTTCAATTGAAATAATTGCCAGTTCTGACAACCTGTTCTCCAGCATTTTATTTCTGGCATATGATTTTATGCGTTTAAGTGCAGAAAAAGATCGCTCGACAGAGCTACTTGACACTGGAATAGTCAAAATTAGTGAGCTTAATTTAAAAATTTCAGAAAAAGTGTCCTTAAGTTCCATATTATCGAGGAGTTTTGGAATATCCTTGACGGAAATATTTTTGAATTGTGACTGTGCAAATTTAAAAAACACAGTAAGTTCATTCTTAAGCTTCACAAAATCAAAAAACGGACCATATGAACTTTTAAGGCATTCGAAGGCTTCAGTTGGGAATTTTTTTTCATTTTCAGCAAATTTTTTTACAGAAAGTAATTCTAAAAATTTAAATTTTTTTAACGACTCGAACCTGCTTTCCATTTGTAACGACAAAGTGTCGATTATTTCAAAAAATAATTGCCGATACCTAAGTTTAAATGTATCCAAAATTTCGCCACGTTTTAGAACAGGGTCAATTATATTTTCAGCAGTTTCAAAAATGTTTTGAAATTTTGTTCGTAATGTGTTGATTTCTATCTTAACTGATTCAATTTGCTCACAACAATAATTTATGTCGAATATTTTGTTTTGTAAGACATTAAACAAAATATCCGTGTGGGAAAATACATCGTTAAAAGTGTTTAGCATAAAAACTGTATTAAAGCTTTTTAAAAATTGAAGAAAACCTCTCGCTTGGATTGCGTCCGCCCCCCAAGTATCTGGATCATCAATCATTTCATCAAATAAAATGACCAAGTCATTAAAATGTGTTTGAACAGCATTTACCAAGCGAGATGAATGATTCCATCTAGTTGGGGCAACGGAGGGTAGTCTTCTTTTAATTATTTGGTCCAAAAAATAAGTTCTTTTTGTGGACTGGGAGAAAAAAGCGGAGAGACCGGACAAACTTAAAAAGAAAATTTTCACTTCCCGAAGAAAGTTCACAGATTGTGATAAAACTAAATTCAGAACATGAGCATTGCAATGAATAAATATAGCATGCTGAAACTCATTTCTTACTTGAGCTTGGGTTCCATTTAGCTCACCAGACATAACAGCGGCACCATCGTATGTCTGAGCCACCAATTTGGCACCCCAATTTTCAGATTTTATCAAATCAATTATTTTTTTCGATATTGCATTGGCTGTACGATCGTCACTGACGTCCCAAAATTGGTAAAATCGTTCTTTTGGGGCACCATTTGAGTCTACATATCGGAAAACCACAGATAATTGACACTTTTTTGTGATATCTGTGGTTTCATCCAACATAACAGAAAGAAAATTTGCAGCATCAATCTCTTTTTTGATATTATCAATGATTGTGTTTGATATTGCATTGATCAAATCATTTTGAATGTTGTTGGATGTTCCTTTAAAAACCGTTGCCGATTTTAAATGATTTTCTAGTTTAGAGTCATATTTGGCTATTAGATTTAAAAGCTCAACATAGTTTCCCTTGTTATCCGACTCTTCGCGTTCATCATTACCCCTGAACGCTAGCTCTTGAGAGCCCAAAAAGCACACCGCATCAATAAGTCGCTCCAAAACTTGCCGGTTTTCGGACACTTGTTCGTTATGAAGAGATACCGATATATTTTTTTGTGCATCAAGCAACATGTCTATACGGGTGTTGCCAAAAGTTTTCAACGCTACACTACAATTGATATGGGTTTGAGAAATTATATGTTTGTTTGCTGCTACGGTCAAATGGTTTAGATCAGAGTAACCCGTAGACCACACACTCCTTTCTTGGTTACTTGCAAAAAGCAAGCAAGGCCAGCAAAACAATTTATTTAAAGTGGGGCAACCACACAACCATAACTTGGACTCGTACTGTTTTACCTGGAAGTATCTATTAAATGTTTTATTTTTTGTTGCATTTATGGAAATTAAATTTGGAAGAGGTGGTATTGGCCTTCCAATATTTATCGCCTCTGTTTTTTCCATGGGCGTTAGCTGCGAAAATGGCTTTTCCATTAATTTTTCAATGATGCACCTGCAATTCATTAAATTATCATTCATTTTGTCCTCGAAAAACGATCTTTTCATTCTAAAGTCCAGAATGAAAAATAATAAATTTGAATTCAGAGAGATGTAACATACAACACTGAAAATATAAACTCTAACTCTTCCCCTTGTGTGTGCCTGTGGGGTACACTTATATGCTCTTAAGTGTCGTCTTCGTTCAGAGTTCACTCTCTCTCTTTCTCGATTATATTGAAATAGATAGTGGTGCGCTCATAGAAGTTGAACACCAAACCAATTTATTTCCTTTTCTGTTTTTCTGTTCATTCGAATGAAGGACTGTGCGCCGTGGCCGTGTGGCGGTTGCGGTGGTGCACTCGATGAAGGTGAACACCTAGCCATATAGAAACTATCTACACATTTTGTCCCTTCTTTGCATTTTTCGTGTGGACGTGTATTTGCTTTACCCTGTTTTCGCTGATCGGTCGGTGCGTTCACATGAGGAGAACACCCTGGAGTATTTATTTTGTTGTTTTGTTTGAGAAAATGTCTGTTTATTCGAAGGAGGGACGGTGTTGTGGTGCGCTCGATGAAGGTGAACACCAAGCCATATAGTAACTATCTACACATTTTGTCTCTTCTTTGCATTTTTTGTGTGGATGTGGATTTGCTTTACCTTAGCTTTGGTGGTCGGTCCGGTCGGTGCGTTGACATGAGGAGAACACCCTAAAGCCTAGAGTATTATATTTGTTTGAGAATGAATGAATGGTAGGAATTGCCGTGGTGCGCTTGATGAAGGAGAACACCAAGATTTAAAAAATCAAATAAATGTAATGTGACGATTTTGGTAGGGTGTGCGGTGAACACCTGCGTACCTTCGAATAAACGTCACTGACTAACTCCATTTTTAATGACTCCGTATCGGAATCCGGTCAGTGCCGCCGAAGTTAATTTTAACTATATTTTAACAAAAGAGATAGTCATCATTGAAAGGGTGTTTGGGCAGCTCAAACAAAAATTTTCATGTTTGCAGTACAAATTAAGAGTGGCAACACGTAACGCCCCAAAAGTTATTTTAGCGTGTTTTATTCTACACAACATTTCAAAAGCATTCCAGAGTGCCGATGAAAATACGAATGAAAATGATCAAGAGAAAGCTGGAATGGAAATAAAAGAACAATACCTCTCTCATCTCTTTCCCTCAAATAATACTTCCAGGAGAGATATTCTGCTCAGAGAGGCTGGTCAGAGAAAAGGAAATGAAATTGCGATGATTTTGCTTAATCAAAATGGTTAACAGTTATTCATTAATCATAATATTTAAAAATAAAAAGAAAACATAATCTACTTTTTTAAGAGTTTTATTTAAAAATCTAAAAGCACGTTTTGATTAAAAATTTACAAAAGGAATTTCATGTTCTGAAGTCTTGCTTTCCAGAGTTTTTAATTTTTTAGTTAAGACTAAATTTTGCTTCAGCAAAACAAGTCTTTGCAAATCTGTTTGAGAAAGCTCCCTTGTCTCCTCCGTCTCGTACTGATTTAAAATTGAATTTAAATTATTTGGGTGCTTTCTTTTTCGAGACAAATCCTTCAAAATTTCCGTTGCGCTTGCAACGGAATAAGAGGATTCGTCTCTATTAACGCCCGCCTTTTCCGCTCCTGTTCATAACAATAAAAATGTATTAACATAAATTAAATAAATGCTCGCTCTTACCTTCAAGCCTGTTTAGAACGGGATTCAAATTTTCAGGGCCTCCGTTGAATAAATCCTATAACTCTTTTTCCCATTGCTTGAGTTTAATTTTTTGTTCCCAGTTTTGTTTTTGTCGCATTTGTCTTTGTCTAGTTTTAATGTTTGTAATTTTTTTAGATATTTGCTTTATTTC
The DNA here is from genome assembly GCA_920104205.1 of Eupeodes latifasciatus. Lineage (NCBI taxonomy): Eukaryota > Metazoa > Arthropoda > Insecta > Diptera > Syrphidae > Eupeodes > Eupeodes latifasciatus. The sequence goes on along the minus strand of OV049924.1, from coordinate 256,439,270 downwards.
AATGTTTTTTCCAAATTTTTTTTTTCGAATTCCGCCTTAAACGCTATTAGTGCGCTTTTTTTCTTTTTTTTTTAAATCCGGAACTTGGCTTTTTGTCAAAAGAATAGTATTTTTCTTAATAAAATTAATAAGAAAACTATTAACATCTTCGTTCTTATCCGCTACGCTTTCACTATCACTACTTTCACATGAAGAAGCCATTTTAGAAATGAAGGTTATTTTGAGACAGAGATAGTGAGATGAGTCAAACCTCTTGCATACCAAAATGAGCTTTGTCTCATTGCAAATTCTCAATCTCATAAGCTTGAGCTCAGACTCGTAGCTCATGCTCATGAGACTGAGTAAGTTCATTTCGCATACCACCCTTTGTTTTTTATTTTGTATGTTTTTGAGATGTGAATCAAACCATGGTGGTCATTGGAGTTACTACGTGCACTTTTAAGAGGAATTGTTGTGTAAAATCAGATAAAGATTGTGTTACACATATCGTTAATTTTGCAATGATAAAAAAATGATTGAATACAGTCAATGTTACATACAAATTAGTTCTGTAAAATTACACTTACTAAAATTAAATTCAAGTTTGTTAATACCGTTATGATATAGAGAAGATAGGTATAAGTTAAGTGCAATATCTAATGTGGGATGATGTCGATCCTCATCTATTAGTTTAACAGCTGATGCTAATTCTGTAGTTGCAGCGCTCACGGTATCGGAAAAGAGTACTAGTCCAGATAAAATAGGAGAAGCCGACTCATAAATTTGATAGTTATCCTTATCATTATTTGTACATTTTGGAGCTACATATGGTTTGATTTGTTTTGATGAATAATCGGTAAAGCACGAAGTCGTTGACACTGTGTTGTGTGTCAGTGCAGAAACAGTAACAATCGAAGGAGATGTCGACGGTAATGGATGGAAGAATGGAAGAAAAGGAGTTGTTGCATTTCCGTTAAAGTTGAAATTAGCGATTGGCCGAGTTGTTGCATTTCTGTTAAAGTTAAAATTAGCGATTGGTAGAGACAATGTGTAATCAGTAAATAGCGGCTTTCTTCGATATTTGGTTAACATCGAAATTTTCATGATCAATTTCGTATTTTCGTGGTTTAGGCGGTGCTTCACTGCTTTCTACTGCTACTAAATAGATCGTCAATACATTCAACATGAAAAATTCTTCGACAGTTTCCACTACACAGAATGGAGTCAATCATGTAATCGGAGATTTTATCATAAGATGCACAGTTTGTCATATTGCTTACTAATTCTTTTAGGGAGATTTTAAATAGATATTTCAAATATCAATATTTAAATTTTTAATATTGCTATTTTGTGTCACTCTGTGTGAAAGTTTAAAAGAACGTCGATAACGAGGATGTTCTAGGACACGACAGGTGGCACTAACTCAAAGAACGTGATGATTTTAGACGTCAAAAAAAGCTGATGGATGAATAGTAAATGGGCGCATTCATAAAGCTAGTGACTACCTAGTCAACATTCAACTAGCTTTGCGAATGCAAAATTGCACTACAAAGCTAGTCAAGCCGGAACTGTTGTAATGGGTGATTTTTTTGAAGTTAGGATTTTCATGCATTAGTATTTGACAGATCACGCGGGATTTCAGACATGGTGTCAAAGAGAAAGATGCTCAGTATGCTTTGACATTTCATCATGAATAGACTTACTAACGAGCAACGCTTGCAATTCATTGAATTTTATTACCAAAATCAGTGTTCGGTTCAAAATGTGTTTCGCGCTTTTTTATCGACAAATTTTGTTCAGCGATGAGGCTCATTTCTGGTTGAATGGCTACGTAAATAAGCAAAATTGCCGCATTTGGAGTGAAGAGCAACCAGAAGCCGTTCAAGAACTGCCCATGCATCCCGAAAAATGCACTGTTTGGTGTGGTTTGTACGCTGGTGGAATCATTGGACCGTATTTTTTCAAAGATGCTGTTGGACGCAATGTTACGGTGAATATCGATCGCTATCGTTCAATGCTAACAAACTTTTTGTTGCCAAAAATGGAAGAACTGAACTTGGTTGACATGTGGTTTCAACAAGATGGCGCTACATGTCACACAGCTCGCGATTCTATGGCCATTTTGAGGGAAAACTTCGGAGAACAATTCATCTCAAGGAATGGACCGGTAAGTTGGCCACCAAGATCATGCGATTTGACGCCTTTAGACTATTTTTTGTGGGGCTACGTCAAGTCTAAAATCTACACAAATAAGCCAGCAACTATTCCAGCTTTGGAAGACAACATTTCCGAAGAAATTCGGGCTATTCCGGCCGAAATGCTCGAAAAAGTTACCCAAAATTGGACTTTCCGAATGGACCACCTAAGACGCAGCCGCGGTCAACATTTAAATGAAATTATCTTCAAAAAGTAAATGTCATGGACCAATCTAACGTTTCAAATAAAGAATCGATGAGATTTTGCAAATTTTATGCGTTTTTTTTTTAAAAAAAAGTTCTCAAGCTCTTAAAAAATCACCCGATATTAATGGTAAATACAAATATGTAAAATGAGAAACATTTGTGTTTTTAAATCTTTAAATAGTTTTTTCTCTTTTTTTAAATTTAATAAAACCAATTAGAAAATAAAATATAGCTGATTTATATTTGTATTTAAATACCGAATTTCATTTTGAATTCTCCCTGAGAAGCTAATTATGAAACGTCAAAAACACTTTCCACTAACTTTGTATAGCCGAAATTTTTAAACTACTTCACGTCGGAGGAGAAAATTCAACTAACTTTGTAGTTGCTTTAAGCCAATCAGGATGCCTTGATCACGTATCCACTAGCTTAGTGAATGCCCCAATATAGAAAGAAAACAAGAGTGGTGCGTTGTCTGTTGAAAAATTAAACGGCAGAACCAAGACTAAATATGAACTCTCCGGGGATTTTTTTTATAATAAGCGCACACTCAACAGGATATTAATACGCTTATTATGTAAGGACGCAGTGTGAGCACAAAAAAAGGAGAGAGGGGTTGAATAGATGTGTCAGTGCAAATTAGATTTGAATTCTTAAATGTTGTTGAATTCCAGATTCATGTAATACGGCTGCAGAACGAATCTCTGTACTTGACAGTACGATGTTGGGCTCGAGGGTTTACTGATGAGCATTCCTAGAAGCGCGAGTATTACTGTTGAAGTGTTTAATGGGAGGAATGTGTGTGGCTATTTTTCTAGAGCATAAACTTTACGACGATGGTCAAACACGTAAATGATCGTATGATGGTATTACCACCATTCAATCTAAATGCTATACGTTCAATGTTGTCTAAGAGGCTTAAGTAAGTTGAAAGAGCACCAGCCCAGAGATGGGAGTAATACTCAAGCTTTTTAAGTTTATAAGTCTTTCTTGTAGATAACAGCCAGATCAGAGTGGGAGAAAAATTTGCATCGCCTTAGAAAACCCAGTCTCTTCGATGCAAGTACAGTCCATTTATAATGGCAAGGGAGTATATCTCGCTTAAACGATACAAGGTTAAATTAGCTTAGGTTAAAGTGGCTGTCCAAGATGGAATAGGGCACCCTTAAGCCAATTTAATACGATACAAGACAACATTGAGTTCTCGAAGCATTAAATTCAACGCGGTTTTATATTCCCCATTGTACAATGCTGTTTAGGTCGGAATTTAGTGAGCTTGTCATATTTTGTCGTCGCATTCCCATATCCGAAGAGGAAGGATGTGAGTCTGAAAACGAATATGAAAAGCTAAGAGTACTATCGTCAACGAAACAATGTATTGGATTAGAAGTTGCAGACAAGAGATCATTAATAAAGTTGAGAAAGAGTGTTGGAAAGAGAGGCCGGGGGCGCACCAGAATTTATTTTCTTGTTTTCAGACTTGAATCCATCCAATACTACTTGTATTGAACGATCCGAAAGGTAATTACTAAAGCAATGAAGCAGAGATTCACAAATACCAAAAGCACGCATTTTCAATAAAGGGTCTGATGCCAAACCCTATCAAATGCTTTTGAAATATCAAGTAAAATAATCTTACTTTTTCCAAAGCGATGTAAAGATTTGCTCCACTGTTCGCTGAGATGAACCATAAGATCACCAGTGGGCCTATTGCTGCGAAAGCCGTACTGTCAGTCATTAAGAAGCTTTCGATCTTCTAGATATTTCTTAAACTGATAATTAATCAGCGTTCCCATGACCTTGGAAAGAAGGATGAAGGATGAGGATGATTCACCTTTTTTGGGGATGGGCTAGACAAATGCTGTTTTATATCCGCTGGGAAAGCTAACAAATGGAGTGTCATTGACAACGAGCGAAGGCACCGAGGAAGACGAAGAATTCCTCATGTTTTTTACAAATGACCAACAATTTTTTCTGCCTTTGGGACATTGCAGTATTTTTTGCCGTAATTTTTGGTCCGTCGAATGTGGGCCTTGCAGGCCTTCCTGGCTTGCTTGAACTTATTCCTATTTTCCTCAGTTGGATTGGCTTTAAAATAACGGAAACTTACCCCCTTAACTCTAATAACCTCTTTACTGCTCGAATCAAACCATGCGTTTTCTTTAGGTGTGATGGTTTTAACCCTGTTCGGGATAAAAGTTTTCATTCCCAAAAAAATTAAACTTGTGATCATATCAGCGCTGGCGTCAACGTCACTATCGAGGAAGCATAGTGATCAGTTAAAGATCCTAAAGTAATTATTGAGACCGTCCCAGTTGGCTTTCTCGTATTGCCAAACGATTCTCCTAGGTGCTCTTTCTTTAACTGGAGAATTTTGACACGAGAAATTTCCAGATATAATACACTAACAGTGTACTTATCAGGCTCAGAGGTTAGAAACAAGTCAAGAGTGTTTTCTGATCCACCTTCCACGTCCGATATACGAGTGGGCTCGTTGACCAGCTGAGTTAGGTGGTTCAACTCCTTCGGGTGTTGTCTGGCCCGAAGCCATGGAGATTGTGTACATTGAAATCGATTTCAGTGCGAGGATATGACGAAACCATTTTTGATGGAATCAGACATCAAACTAACGAGAAGTTGGAAAATTTAAACCATATAAAATTGAAATATACCAGACAAACCAAACGATCAAATATCAATTCGTACAATACAATATACAAGGACAATAAAGTATTAATACACAAATACATCAATGGAAAAATACCAGATTCCAGACAACCCAAACTATTAAATATCAATTAGTAAGAACACATCCTTGGATAACAGATGTTTTTATTTGTCAAACAGTATGAATAGGAATATCAGACCCAAGCAAAGGACACTTCATTTAAGTCAGTGTATAAGTTCACAACACATATTTTTAAGTGAATTTAGAACCTTAAGACAATTTAACCATTTATGTAATTAGATTAAGTTTGAATAAATTAAATAAAGTTTTTTTTTATCAAAATTATGTGTTACGTAAATTAATTGGGGGCTCAACCGGGATAGCCTTACAAAGCGATTTAACGTAAATAAAAATTGAAAAATAATAAAGTAAATTTAACGTAAAATCAGTCAGTGCTATCAAGTGCCAGAAATATGTTCTTCAAGTAATACAAATGAACAATTGTATGAAGACATATTAAGTGATCAGTGAGCAATCAAAAAAATCTGAAAATAAAAGTAAGATAGTGTTAACAATACATCACAGACAATAAAGTATCGAAAATTGTATCGAGAAAAATTGAAGAAACGAAATAGTGAGTCATCACGAAAATATTTCATTTCAACCAACGCCAAAAGAAGATAGAGAAAGATAGTTCTACACCAAAGAATCCCAGAGAGGTTTTTATTTATTAAATTCGTTAACAAACTAACGTTAGAACTTAAGACTAATATTACATTTATTCCTAGATTTATAGATTTACAATGCTTTAAGCTATTTGCAAAAAAAAAGCTAAACTGAAGTATTGAAAAATATGTATTTAAATGTTTTACTTTTAAAATCATCGCTTACGGAATATACCAAAAAGTAATACTTGTTGTAAACTGAAATCTATTGGTTGAGGGGACTGTTTTTACCATAGTTCGATCTGCTTGATATAGGACGTAAAGGAACTTGTCTTCTAATACTTCAACGGCTATAAATAAAGTTTAATTGTTCCAAAATTGATGGTGATATGACTGACCCATTGATTAATTTTATAATAAAGCACAGCTGAATATACTCTCTGTGTTTAGAAAGCGATGGAAGATTTATGAGCGTAAGCCTATGATCGTACGGTGGAAGTTCGAGCCTATTGGACCATGGGAAGAAACGGAGGCAGAAGCGCATGAATCTTCTTTGTACTCCTTCTATTCTGTTTATATGGACTGAATAAAAGGGAGCCCATATTATGCAGCCATATTCCAATATTGGTCTTACAAATGATATGTAAAGAAGTTTAAGAATATAAGGGTCGCGAAAATCATGTGAAAACCGTTTTATAAATCCGAGTGTCTTATTTGCTTTTTTAATAATATAGTCATAATGATTTGTAAAAGTTAATTTTGAGTCAAGAATAATACCTAGGTCAAAGAAAGTAGAGATTTTAGTCAAATAAGAAGAATCTAATTGATAATTGAAAGTCAAAACATTTTGTTTGCGTGTAAAACACATTGATTTACATTTGTCTATGTTTAGTAAAAGCTTATTTATAAAACACCATTCGCGAAAACTATTTAGATCATCTTGTAGGAGTAAACAGTCGTCAAGTGAGTCAATACGTTTGAAAATTTTAATATCATCAGCGTAAATTAAAACAGATGAGTGTTTTATAATAGAAGGTAAGTCGTTAAGTAGTATTCACATGAGCGCGACCAACGAACGTCGAATGAATTACAAAATGTGAGTTTATATACGTTTGAAGACATATTTCCACACAAATTCTTAACAAAACGATAGCAATATAGTTTCTATTTGATTTATGATGCATACTTTTACTTTTCAATATCATATATTAATAAATTTAAGAAAACAAATTTATTCGTCGCGAAAAAAAATTTAGTTGATACGAACTGTCAAACTTTATTCGCGTTCCACATTATCCACACTCGCAACGAATAAAATAATCGCGCGTACTTAACCTAAAAAATCATTCTTGTTTTGGTTTCGGTGGTGAATGGTGTTCGGCTGTCAAACTTTATTCGCGACGAATTAAAAACTCTCATGTGAAAGAAATGTCAAAATCGACGAATATTCGTTCATTCGTTGGTCGTTGGTCGTGCTCATGTGAATATTACTTTAACGTACAAAATAAACAGTAAAGGTCCTATATGATGATATATAAAAATATGATGACCGCTCATTCCTAAAAACTACGCTGTATGATCTATTATATAAGTATGACGAAACCCAACTAACAAATTTATCGTTAAAGCCTTGGGATTTAAGTTTGGAAGTTAATGTTTTATGCCACAATTTATCAAAGGCCTTACTGAAGTCTGTGAAGACACAGTCAACTTGTTTCCGTTTTTCAAACGAATCTAAACAAAAAGAACTGAAATGAAAGAGGTTAGTAACTGTTGACTTATTTTGAACAAACCCATTTTGACTGTCACAAATTATAGACTTACAATTAAACGATATGACTTTACAAATAATGGACTCAAATAACTTAGGGATGACGGACGGTTTTGCAATGGGACGATAATTTTTTATTTCATTTTTACTACCCATTTTATGTATCGGTGTTATGTACGAACTCTTCCAAATTTCAGGAAAAATTGAAGATTTGAGCGATTCATTAAAAAGTATATGAAGAGGATAGGATAAATAGGATGCGCATTTTTTTTAAATATAAGAAGGTACACCATCTGGACCAGGGCTATAACAAACGTCAAGTTCTGAAGCTTTGCGAACGATTTCATCTTCAGAGATCCAAAGACTAATTGAATTCAAATGAGGGAAATTTTGTGAGAGGGCGTTTGACAGGAGTTCGCTACTTCGAAAGCATCTTTGAAAAAATTTGCAAACATATTTGAAATTTTTTCAGAGTCATGGCTAGTTTCGTTGTTGAAAGACATGCAGTTTGGATACCCGTCAGTATTTCTCTTACTATTAACATAGCTCCAAAAGTTTTTTGTGTTGTTTTTTATGTCGGTTTCAGTATTTAAAATAAATTCATTATAAAGAATATCTGAATAGTCAATAAACATATTTCTTAGCTCATTGTATATTACCTACCAAGTCATTATCAGTTTTTGTTTTATTATATTTAATCCAGGCCTTGTTTCTTTTATTTTTTAAGTTTTTTAGGCAAGAGTCAAACCATGGAGGAGATTTAGAAATATTGCGTGGTTTTCTCAATGGTGTGGTCTCATAAAAAAAGTTAAAGAGAACACAGCAGAATTTAGAGCACATAGCATTAATGTCACATTTCTCAAACAAATGATTCCAGTTAACATTACATAACAGGTTGAAAAGTTCATTAAGTCTGCATTTTTTAAAGTTAAATTCAAGATTTTCTTTTGAGCAACTAGGAACATTACATACATTTAAATTAAAAGATAGGTCTAATGCTGGGTGATGTCGGTCTTCTTCGACAAGTAGGGTATTGGCTGAATTTACAGAAATATCAGCATTGAGTGTGTCCGAGAAGAATACAAGGTCCAATATTTTGTTGAAGTTGTTGGCAATCCCATTAAATTGGCTTAGTCCACATGAAGAAAGACCGTCAATTGTCAAGAATTCGTTGGTAGAGGAGATGTTAATAGGAGATAGATAGCTCTCATGCGTCTGTTTAGTCCAGATCAAGTTTGGAAGATTGAAATCTCCTAAGACTAGTAACTCGTCTTGTGGCTCAATTTGATCGTTTATTTTGTCTATGCAATTAATTAAGTGTTCATAAACGTTTATAGGAGAGCTTGGAGGTATATATGTGGCGATAATGTATAGCAGTCCTGTCTCAGTTTTAACTTTTATGCAAATCATTTCTACATCATATTGATGAAAGTCTTCGACCAAAGTGCATATAAAGCAATTTTTTACGACAAGCCACCTCCTACAGTGTTGTTGTCATTTAATCAGTGTATATCACGTCTGTACACTTGATAATTCGAATCGAAGAGTTCCGTGTCCAAGAATGTATTGTTTAGCCAAGTTTCAGTCAAAATGATTATGTCGTGTGGTAGAATGGTTATATTTTTGTAGACCTTATTGATCTTTGTCCGTAGTCCGTTGACATTTTGATAATAGATTAGAATTTTTGAAGCTGCTTCTTTGATGATGTGGCATTGTCTGGATATTGCGAAAATGGTTAGAAGATGATATTCTTGTGCTGATTTGCTTATTTTCAAATTCGTGGCCTATTATACCACTAGGCCACATAGAAACGGAGTTGAGAAGTCCAAAGATAGAGTCCGGCATTCTTAGTTTGAAAGATGCATATTTCGAATAGTTGCGGTGGATCAATTTCTCTACTTTCATGGTTGTCGAGAAACCAAACTTTTTTTGAATATAATTCTTAATGTCAAGAGCATTAGTTGAAGGGTCGAGTTTTGATAGGCCTTCGACTACTTTTAAACCACTAGATATAGGAGATATATTTCCCTGCCCATTTGTATCAATCGTAGGAATTAGTGGCGCTGGTAACGATAGCAGAGTTCGGGTATCGTATTGAATCCCCAAAAAATAGAATCCCCACGGAATAATATCCCCAAGCAAATTTAATCCATTTTGATAATATCCCCAGAGACGTAAGACAAATGGACAAAATCCCCAACTAAATAATTTATTTTGCCAAAATCCCCACGAAATCTCCAAATCCCCAGTATCCGTGCATATCTTCATTTATGCATGCAGTTTTTAGAAAAACTGTCATGAAATTCTCTTATTGTGATATTAATAAATGATAACGATTTTTCTAACCAAAAAATCACTATGAAGGCATGCACTTCACAGTCTGACTTTAGTATTAATAGAGAATCATTGTATTCGTAGTGCTTGCTTAGTGCTGTCTAAAGGGCCTTGCACATGAGAGCGAACAACGAATGAACGAATGGACGAACAAACGTGATTTTACATATTTCAAAAAGTCAATTCCAAACAAAAACAAATTTAAATTATAAGAAACCAATTTACAATAATGTTAGGATAATAAAATTTGCATTGTTTTCTCTAAAACAAGACAATTTTGTAAAAACAATTTGTTAGTAACGAATTGCAGTGTGGTTGCTATGAACTGTCAAACTCTATTCGCGTTCCACATACCATCCACATTGCAACGAATAAATTGTTGCGCTCAACTTAACCTCAAAATTATACCACTCTTGTTTTGCTTTTGTGTGAAAGATCATGGCTGAGGAAAATATGGAGAAAAGGGTTGACAATTCGTCGCTGTCTGCGAATAGAAATAAAGCTCATGTAAAAGAAAAGTCAAAATATGCGAACATCCACAGTTCGCAGTTCGTAGCTCATGTGCAAGATGCTTAAGTGTTGTTTTGTAGTGCCGAGTATTTCTCTTGTTTTGGAATAAAAATTGAAATGGATGATTTTGTTGTTTCCAGATCTTTGGATTGCATTTCATGCAATACCTATAAATGAAATTTAATATATTAAAAACAATTATGCTCGCGCGCGCGATTTAATCGCATGATTCACTACTTGAGCATAATTGTTTTGGGGATATTCACTTGGGGATTTTCGCCCTGGGTATTCTCTCTTTGTGAATTTTGCTGCTGGGGATTTCGTTTTGGGGATTATGAATTTGGGGATTTTCTTTTGGGGATTATATCTTGGGGGAAATTATCACCAACCCGCAGAGTTCCTATAGATGGCGTAATGAAAGGAAGAGGAGGGCGTGATGATCGCGATGACGTAAGAGCGTCTGTTAAAGGAGGTTCGTGCGGAATTGCAGACAAAGAATCCCAGAGCGGTATTGCAGTTTTAAGTAAGAATTGTATGTATATTAAGTATGATAGATTATATAAAAAGGTGTTATGAATAGAGTAACCAAATAAAAAGAATCATTTAAAAGTAAACTTAAGTTGCAAAGTGTTAAAGAAGAGAAGATCAAGATAATTTTGAATTGCAAGAGTTAAGTAAAATTAAATTTTGAGAAATCGGAAATAAGTGAACTAGTAATTATGGAAGTTTTACAATCACAAATAGCTGATTTAACAGCAAAATTAGATAGTCTCATGACTGGAAAACCTGCAATCAAAGAATTAGAAACAGAAGAAATTAAACCAGAAATTACAGATACAATGAGTTTAGATGTAATAAAATCGGTGCCGACTTTTACAGGCGACGACTAAAAATATTGTAATATTTAGCTTGGTCCGATAATTAAAACTTATTCACACTTGTAAATAAAACACAAATTTACTTTATTTAAATCGCTCCAAACTTATTTACTTAACACTTTCAATTATTATTTTTCAAACACAGTCCTTACTTTCAATTATTACTTTTCAAACACAGTCCTTACTGTTTCGCAGTTCACAATCAATAATGAACCGCTTCGCTTCCGAGCGCCTATTTATATACCTCACATCGGTTCGAGAAACTACTAGGTTCTTGTAGGCGCTGAATCTTCTCGATGCTTAACGAAGCGAGTTCTCCCCTTAATCACTAAATGTTGCCCCTTCCAGGTTCTTGTAGGCGCTGAATCTTCTCGATGCTTAACGAAGCGAGTTCTTCTCTTAATCACTAGATGTTGCCCCTTACAGGTTCTTGCAGGCGCTGAATCTTCTCGATGCTTAACGAAGCGAGTTCTCCTATTAATCACTAGATGTTGCCCCTTATTCTAAATGTTCTACACAAGTGTTTAATACTACAAATAAAACGGTTGCTACGTACTTATTCTACTATAACACGATATTAGAGTAAAAGAGATAAAGAGTGTATATACACATTACATTGCCCCTCCTTAGGATTGATCGTCCCGAACAAATCCATCGTTCTCATCACCACTGTAGCGATGTACAACTTTAGGTTTTCCACTGACTCCCTTTGTATCCGGTACACGACATCGTTGATTTTTGTGGTGACTGTATATGGACCTTCCCAGTACCGTTGAAGTTTCGGTGACAATCCTTTTTGTCGATGGGGATTGTAAAGCCACACCCGATCTCCTGCTTGGAACTTTGTTGTTGTCGGTCGTATATCGTAGCGTGTCTTCATTCGGTCACTGAACATATTTATTTTCAACATGGTATTGTCGTGAATCTGGAGGAGTCTTTCTCTGAGGTCATCAATGTAGTCATCCTCGGCTTGCGGCTCCGACGTGGGACATCCAAATTTTATTTCGCTCGGCAGTCTGATGTTCCTTCCCATCAAAATCTCAGACGGTGTATGGCCAGTTGAGCTATGTCTTGCACTTCGATACGCCATCAAAAACAGTGGAATGTTTTGATCCCAATCTCGCTGGTTGTCGTCCACAACTTTGCAAAGATGTTCCTTCAGGGTTCGGTTGAATAGTTCGACCATGCCATCAGATTGTGGGTGAAGTGGTGTTGTTCTTGTCTTCTTGATGTCAAGAAGCCCACAAACTTCCTGAAATATGTTTGATTCAAAATTCCTTCCCTGGTCGGAATGCAGTTCTAATGGAACGCCGAATCTGCTCACCCAGTTGAAAACAATTTGGTCTGCGACTGTTTTGGCTTCTTGATTTGGAATGGCGTATGCTTCAGGCCACTTGCTGAAGTAATCCATGACGACCAGAATATAACGATTTCCATTATTTGTTTCCGGAAATGGACCCGCCACGTCTACTGCAATCCTTTCGAAGGGTGCTTCGACATTATACTGCTGCATTTGGCTGTGGTTCTTTTTGTTCGGGCCTTTGGTGGCAGCACAGGTATCGCATTTTCGGCACCACTTCTCGACATCTTCCCTTGCATGTAGCCAGTAAAATCGTTGTCGAACCTTTTCTAGCGTCTTGTTCACTCCTAGATGGCCTCCCGAAACTCCACCATGCATCTCTCGCAGAACGTCCATAGCATTCGATCTCGGTAAGACTAGCTGCATTACATAAGACTTTCCATCTGCTGATTCCCATTTACGTCGAAGGACACCCTCTTGGACATGAAATGAGTCCCACTGTGCCCAATAGGCCTTCAGAGTCGGACTTCTATCGGAGATATCAGCCCATTCTGGTTTTTCCTGGTGTTCCTTCCAAGCGAGGATGGGTTCGATATCTGAGTCTTCTTGTTGAGCCTTCCTCAACTCGTCGTTGCTCCAGCCATAAATGGGATCGGCTCTGGTTCCTTGGACAGTAACCACTTCTTTTTCTTCTTGTCGTCTGCAATGCTTACAATCTTGCTTATATGGTTTGCTCTTGTTGTCACGTTTCGTTTGATAAACCTGGATGTCGTTCCTTGGGCCATCAATACCAGAAACCAGCTTCTGCCCCTTAAAGTTGGTTCTTATTCGTTTTCCCGGTTGGGAATCAACTTCGTTGTTGGTGTTACTTTGAGCCGTAAAATTACTTCTGTTTCCAAAGTGTTGCCATGCGGTTCCTCTTCGCGGTAATCTGTACTGTCGCTGTAGATGCCCAGTCTTATTGCAGTTCCAGCATCGTGCTGGTCCGTCTCCCTGACTCCTTTCTACAGTAGCCTTCTGACAAAAACATTCTTGGACTTCTAATTCTCTTACGCGATGCACGTTTTGGGAAGCTTGTTCTGGAGCTTCCATCGTCAGAGCAAAAGCCAATGCTTCTGGTAGTGTTCGCTATCCGGCAGTGCGGATAGCCCTTTGGAGATTTATATCGCCCACAGCTCTCACAAAGGCTTCAACAGCAAGTTGATTTATTATCTCGTTACCAGCTGTTGGATATGCCAGGTGAACCAATCGCTCGATATCTGCCTGAAGCTGCTGCAGAGTTTCACCTCTTTTCTGTGTCCTATTGTTAAGCTGAACTCGGAAGACTTCTGTCATGTGGCTATTCCCAAACCGCTGTTCGATTGCGTTTGCCAGAACTGTGAAGTCACCACTCTTCTCTGCTGGGATGGTTTGTAGCAGTTCAGCAGCAGATCCTCTTAAAGCAAGCGTAAGAGCAATGTATTTTTCGTGATCGTCCCAGCCGTTTGTTAATGCTGCTGCTTCAAACTGTTTCTTGTAGATTGACCACGGAATCTGACCATCAAAACTTGGAGGATTCACTTCTCTCTTCCTTAAGCACTCACCAGAAGGTTCTCGAGCTTTCATCTTTCGCACTTTTTCTAGTTCATTTGTGATGGTTTCAATTTGTTCGTTAATTTTCTCGCAACGTGCATTTTGTTTTTCGACGCGCTCTTCGAGTATTGATTTTTCCTTCAAAGACCACAAAACTGCCTTCTAAAAGGTTTCTCTGTTCGTCGAACTGCTCTAGAATATTCTGCTGTTCTTGTTTTGGTCGCTTCTTTGGGCTTCTAGTTGTTTCAAGACATCAATCCTTTGAGTTTCTAGTTGTTTGAGAACATTCTGCTTTTCTTGCTTTTGGTCGCTTCTTTGGGCTTCAAGTTGTTTCAGGACATCATTCCTTTAAATTTCTAGTTGCTTGAGAACATTCTGCTGTTCTTGTTTTTGGTCGCTTCTTTGGGCTTCTAGTTGTTTGAGAACATTCTTTTCATTCTCTTCAAATTTTTCTAAAATAACTGACACCATGTTAGATAAGACAACATTTGCATTTACCTCTTCCACTTTTGCTTTTAATTCGAAAGCAAACGTATGTGGGTCTTCATTTTGCTGCTCCAGATATTCCTGCAGCCGTTTAACGAGTTCGTTTTTTACTCCTGTCCCACTTAAGCCACGTTTGCTTAGTTCGGCCTTTAGCTCAGGGACAGTTAAGTCTTTCACAACTTTACTCATTTTTTGTTTAACTTCACTACTTCACACAAAATAGATCAATCACTGCTCACTGTTTTTATTCTCAATAGGTTTTAATCCCTTATTCTGATACCAATGTAATATTCGGCTTGGTCCGATAATTAAAACGTATTCACACTTGTAAATAAAACACAAATTTACTTTATTAAAATCGCTCCAAACTTATTTATTCAACACTTTCAATTATTAGTTTTCAAACACAGTCTTTACTTTCAATTATTACTTTTCAAACACAGTCTTTACTGTATCGCAGTTCACAATCAATAATGAAACGCTTCGCTTCCGAGCGCCTATTTATATCCCTCAAATCGGTTCGAGAAACTACTAGGTTCTTGTAGGCGCTGATTGTTCTCGATACTTAACGAAGCGGGTTCTCCTCTTAACCACTAGATGTTGCGCCTTATTCTAAATGTCCTACACAAGTGTTTACTACTACAAATACAACTGTTGCTACTTACTTATTCTAATATAACACGATATTAGAGTGAAAGAGATAAAGAGTGTATACATGTTACAGTATATACACATTACAATATATATATCATAAGCTAATTTGTCATGGTTTTACGGCATCTTGTCTACTTTCTTGTCTGATTTCAGGTAGGCTTTTTAAGGACATTTTATTTATATACATATACAAAGTATACAAAGTTGTATATGCATTAAACAATGTCAAAAAACCTAACAGCTTTTAACGAAAAGCGAGCTGAATCATTAACAACAAAATTTAGGGATTGCGAGCAGCAGGGTTCAAGACTCTTAATTCACCAACCTCTTCACCAATTTTGTCGTGCGCTTTCGAAAACCCTAAAAAGTGTTCCCTAATATTAAATTCTTTATTTTTTTATGAACAAACAGAAAGGAAAAATTGAATAAAAAAGAATCACTCATTTACGATGAACATCACAACAAGACTGCCAATGTTGAGCCCAGAAAGTGAAGCATATTAACAAAAAAACACAAGTAAATTTGAAAAAAGTGTAGAAGATAATGAACAAAATATATTCAAAAAACAAAACCTAATTTATTTTTATTTAGTATAAAAAACAATATCAGTCTTTTAAAAATAACATCCTCGAAGGGTACATATACAATACATATGTACATAGCACAGAAGTTAGTTTATTTTAAAATAAAAAGGAACATTCATTACATAACTATGTTCTTTAAACAAAAAAAAAAAAAAACAATTCATAACTTCTTTTTAAATAAATAACTTTTCATTTCAAAAGTTTTATAAATAATATAATAAATAATAAAATAAATATACAATTTCACATTCCTATTAATAAATAAAAAAAATAAATATTTATTTATTACTTAAGAAACTGTTGCCATGATTAATCACTAATCAGTTTTTAAAACATAACCTTCCGAAACATATTTAAATTTAATATGAAATTAATTCGGAGTTCGAAATCGTTCAAACCAGACACAAACTCTCTTATAAGTAATAGGGAAGAAGCGGTATTTATATTATTATTTATTTCTTTTCATTGTTTTAATGTTATTGAAATCATAAAACGTTGTTTGGGCAGCAGTATAATATGTATGTATTCAGGCATTACATTAAACATTTTTTCTTCCAAAAGATTTTTCTGGGAGCGTAAACGCTACCAAAAGTCAACAACATCTTCATCGTTGTTCATTTGTATATTACTTTCCAACATAAGCGTTCTAAACTCTGTATTTAGTGAGTATGTTTTATTAAAATTGTTAAAAATATCCAAAATATATGATAAAAACAAAAATGTAAATTTTATTTGAGGATTATTTAAATTGTTCAAAATTTTGCCGGCTTTGGAACCTGACTGTGATTTTTCTTTTTTTTTTTCAAAAACTATTAAATGAAAATAATTAATGAGTGCCAACTGCTCCAAGATGCGGTCAACAGCCATCTGCAGCTCCAGCCACCTAGTTTTACTGAGATGTAAGATTTTGTGTATTTCAAGGCTAAACGATTCCTTAAAATCACAAAATTCGTCCTGTCTCTTAGTACTATGAGCGAAATAAAAATATACATCGTGTTATAAAAGGTTCAATTTGATAATAATTTTTTTTCATTGCAGCTGATGTACATATGTAAGTGCAATGAGTGACAAGTGCACCCTAAATAAAATAAAATTGTATTTATGTCTGCAGCCGCATTTCAACCCCTGAAAGCTCACCCCTTATCACAGCAGAATTGGCTGTTATTGACTTCTTTCAATCTTAAATATGCAATGAGTTTATCAACTTTTTCAAAACTATTTGTATCATAGTATCTTACTAATATAACTAAACACGTTTGTGTTGTATATTGGATACCATTCTCTTCCTTGGCGAAAGGGGACTAGGACTACGAGGCGATAGTAATCTTATTGGAGAGCCAAATAATAGACATTTTTGGGCATTTTGGAATTAATTAGTCATTATGACCCCTTACTTCAGGAGCACTTGGAAAAAGTAAGAATTTCACAACAAGAACACAAACGTTTGCAAGTCCACTACCTTTCCGTTGAGATTCAAAATGAGTTCATTAAAATTTGTGCCCAACTTGAGAATTCAGCTATTTTGAAGGAGAGAGAAAACGCCAAATTCTTCGCTATAATAATTGTCGATGCAACACCCGATTCTAGTCATGCGGAACAAAACACATTTATTTTGTGATATCTGCTCTTGGAAGAAAATTTGTTCTCCATCCAAGAACGGTTTTTGGAATTTGTCGATTGCAACAAAAAAAACTGGCACCGTAATAGCTGATTTGATATGCGAAACATTGGCAAAGAACGGAATCCCTTTAGAAGACTGTTGTGCACAAGGCTATGACAATGGAAGCAATATGAAAGGACAGTATAATGGTACACAAAATCATATTTTAAAGAAAAATCCGAATGCCTTGTATTCACCATGTGCAGCTCACAGCCTTAACTTGTGTGGAGTCGATTCAGCGGAATGTTGTACTGCCGCAATCACATTTTTTGGTGTTGTTCAAAAGTGTTTCAACTTGTTTAGCAGCAGTGCCCAATGTTGGGAAATTCTTAAGAAACATGTGCCCGGATCCCTTCACAAGCTTTCCGATACAAGATGGTCAGCTAGAATTGAGGCAGTGAAACCATTTGCAAGTCATCTGAAAAACCTTAGAACATTATTAGAAGCCTTAAGTGATATTAATTTAACTGCTGAAGCTCGAAGAGATGTAAATGGCGTTTTAAAATACATGCACAAATTTGAATGCGTCCTGATGTCTTCGATTTAGTGCAAGGTTCTTATATAAATGAAAGAAGTATCATTCTTCAATCCAGAAACATGACTATTGACGTTAAAATTCGAAATCTTGACAACTTGATCTCCGATTTGAACATTATTCGAAACGGATGGGATCAAATTTTATCTGAATGCAAAGCAGTTGCTACTGGATTGGGGGATGTTCCAGAATCGTTCCCATCGAACCGAAAAAGGCAATTAAAGAGACATTTTGGAGAAAATCGAGGAGCCGGAGAGCAAATTGAAACAGACGAAGAAATAAATTTCAAGAGAAACACGTTTTACGTCATTGTTGATTCAATCATATCTGGAATACGATGAAGAATTTGAATGCTACATTTTCATTTTTATGGCAGTTTTCAACAATGGACGAAATTGAGATTAAAAACTCTGCTACAAGGTTCATCCAAAAGTACATATAACTCGCATGTGTCTCAAGAGTTGAAAGAAGAAATAATTCATCTGAAACACATTTATGAAGCCAATTTTGAAGCAGAACTTCCGCCATGGAGTTTGCTTAATGCTATTTATTCCCAGAACTTGGAGACGATTTTCCCCAACATTTGTGTTGCTCTCCGTGTGTTTACCACCATACCTGTAACCTGTCCTTGCCAGAACAAAGAATTTTCATCGTTCGTGCTCATCACAAGATCGTGTTTCTGGACTTGCTACACTATGCATCGAAGCACCTTTGGCAAGGAAATTGAATTTTGATTTGGAAAAAAAAATGGTAAATATGGGGGGCCCGAGATTTTTCCGTCCCGGGCCCGGATTTCTTCTCGACGGCCCTGTACATCATATTCCATAATATGACGAAATTTATTTGGGAAATTTTTTATTTTTTATTTCATTTTATATTCATTTGTTGCATAATTTCTTTCAGTTTTATTTAAAGTTTTTGAAATAAAAATAATAGGTTTATCGTCTTGCGATAGAACACCACCTACGGCATAATTGACGCGTCAGTGGTTGGGGCAAATTTTGTATTGAAATTTTGGTTGATTTAGTTTTACCTCAAATAATTTTTTAATTCTTAAAATGCTGTGATTCCCTCTTGATCTAAATATATGTATATCTGTTTTTTTAGAGACATACTCAGATACTTTACAATTTTCTCCCGTTGAAATATGCTAGGGGCGTTTTTAAATCCAAATGGCATTCTGAGGAATTCATATTTTCTGTTGTTGTTAACAATGAATGACGTCTTCTCTATATCTTCTGGTTTCTTTTTTATGTGATGAAATCCAAATTCTAAATCGATTGTGGAAAAGTATTTGCATTTCCTAAATTCGATAGTATGACGTTGCTATCCGGTATTATGATACTTATCTGAAATAGTATGCTCATTATTTTTTTTAAATCAATGACCACAAACATTCTTAAAATAATCCCATAATAACATCCATCACAACTGTTCCAAGTTATTTCTTGCGCACTAACTAACATCACTTTCATTGTTGCATTCAATGAAAATTTAACTCAATATATCGCAGAACTAAAAATCGTACCTACCTAATTTCGAAATATTTCACCTGTTCGTACAAGAGAAAAAAGAGAAAAAATCTCAACACAAAAAAGTTCCGTGCCACCTCATATGTGCAAGATTTATTTCATACACACTGAGTCCCAAAATTAATAAAATTAAATGGTCAAGGGATGTGCAAGTTTTCTTTTTTACACACTGAGTATCGAAACTAACATGGGAAAATATTTAAAAAAAAACTTATTTATACGGAATCATATGGGGCAGAGCGTGCAGGTTTTCTTATTGCACACTGTATCTGTGTAAGAGTTAAGTGCCTGCTTACAGGAGATGAAAATTTTAATAGAATGGATAAGGAGCATAGAGTGAAAAAATTAAAGAGGGATGAATCTATGAGTAATCGAATCGTTCTTGAGCAGGCATTTTTTTTTTTTTTTTTTTTTGAAAGTTAATGACTGTTGTAACGGCTACTTTTAATGTATATCTAGTCTGGTGCAGAATACAGATTGTTTCAATTGTTTTTTCACTTTGTTGGTTAATTAAGATTTAATAAATAGCTATTAGTTTTTAATAGATGTGACATATTTTGTGACAAGACAAAACAAGACCGAAATGGGACTGACTCAGTTGGTTTTAGACAAGCTTCAATTACATGGAATTTTAATAAGTAATTTTCGAGGCCAAAGTTATGATAATGGTCCGAATATGAAAGGAAAAGAAGCGGGTGTTCAGAATCAAATTCGAACCCTGGAACCAAGAGCATTTATCCTTCCATGTTGCCCGCATTCCTTAAATTTAGTGGTTAATGATGCTGTTCAAATGTTCAAATGGTAGACATGTGCATTCAAGAGGACACAAGCGTCCACAGGTTTTTCTCAAAACCCACCTCTGTCTATCAACTCCTACTCTCACCTCCCCGCGGTGAACATCGAGTGCCTAGTACCTCAACTGGAGATTGGGTTCTAACCCCAATGGAAAGTTGTTGGGGGCAGCAAACGAGAGAGTGGGGAGAGGTGTTTCCACTAAGGCACCTCTCCTTATTCAGACGACAGCGGACGAATTCTCGAGATGGAATCCACGGTGGCGTCTACAGTTCCAGCAAGGTTGAACTACTTAGTGAACACCTTATAGGGCTTCTACGACTTATTCGGAGCCCAGGCCTATAAGGAGCGGTTTATCCGGCTCCCCGTCATTGGAGTTATACTAAAGATCTGGCCCTCCAAGTTGGGGGTGCCGTCGGGGTGACTTCCTGACCACGTAAAAAATACCTTAATTGCGAAGCACCACCAAACTTCGGATACGGACGGATTTACTGTTGAAAACTCAAGCAAACGAAATAAGGACAACGAACTTCGGATCTGTACGTGGAATGTTAGGTCCCTTAACAGACCACGTGCAGCCGAACAATTAGCGGAAGCCCTAAACTGCTGCAAGGCAGATATTACCGCCATACAAGAAGTGCGATGGGATGGGCCGGGCAAAAGCAAACTAAAAGACTGCGATATATACTACGGCGACTGCTACCGAGAACAAAGACACCGTCTATTTGGGTGTGGATTTGTTGTTGGAACTAGACTCAGGCAAAAAGTCTTGAGTTTCAACAGTGTGAGCGAGCGCATCACGACAATCAAGGCTAAATTCGTCAACATAAGCCTAATATGCGCGCATGCCCCAACAGAGGAGAAAGATGAAGACACCAAACACATATGCTGCCTGGATTAAGCATTGAAGACCAGTGGCAACATTGCCTTGCAGCCATCAAAGATGCCGCCTCTGAAGTGCTAGGTTTCACACGGACACCACAGCGAAACCCCTGGTTTGACGACGAATGCCGGCAAGCACACGCAGCGAAACAACAGGCATACAAAACGGCGGTGCACAGGAGGAATAGAGCTGCTCGCGAGCTCTACGAACAGAAGAGGAGAGAGGAACACCGGCTTCTTAGATGGAAAAAGAGAGAGCATGAGAAGCGTGCGGTCGAGGAGATAGAGGGATGTCACAACAGGAATGAGGTTCGTAAATTTTACCAAAAGGTAAAAAAAAACCTCACAAGGGTACCAGCCACGAACCGAAGCCTGTAAGAACGATCAGGGGAACATCGTAGTAGAACCGCAGTCTATGTTGAGAATATGGAAAGACCACTTCTCCAAATTATATAACGGAGATGACGAACCGAATTCCGCTGTAAGGGAGATAGAACCACTCAACCTAGGTGACCCAGATCAACAATTCCGCCTACCCGACCTCGACGAAGTGAAGATAGCTATATCTAAACTGAAGTCAAACACTATAACTATTCAAAGCAGCAGGCGATGACTTGGTAGGGAGCATGCACCAACTCATCTGCAAAATATGGTCGGAAGAAGGCATGCCCGATGAATGGAATCTCAGCATAGTGTGCCCGATACATAAGAAAGGAGACCCTCTAAATTGCGCCAACTACAGAGGCATCAGTCTCCTTAACATTGCATATAAGATCCTCTCTGCCGTATTATGTGAACGTCTGAAGTTGTTCGTCAACAACCTGATAGGTCCTTATCAGTATGGCTTCAGTCGAGGAAAGTCCAACATCGACCAAATATTCACACTACGGCAGATCTTGGAACTTCAAATCGATACCCACCATCTCTTTATCGATTTTAAAGCCGCGTATGACAGCATCTATAGGGAAGAGCTCTACAGGGCAATGTTTAGTTTTGGCATCCCTGTCAAACTTATCCGTTTGTGCAGAATGACGATGGAGAATGCACACTGCTCTATCAAGGTCGGAAAAGATCTCACCGGTGCATTTGATGTCAAAAAAGGTTTTAGACAAGGCGATGCACTGTCATGCAACTTCTTCAACATCGTTCTGGAAAGAATTGTGCAAAACTCAACCGTCAACACTAGAGGCACAATCTTCCAAAGGTCTATCCAATTACTCGGATACGCAGATGATATGATATGAAGCGTGATGTCAGTGGAGCGTTTTTGAGCATTGCGACGGAAGCGAAGAAGATGGGTTTAGTGGTCAATGAGGACAAGACCAAGTATATGCTGTCATCGAAAAAGGACATTGAACAACGACGTCTTGTACAAAACGTCACCATGGACAGCTATAACTTTGAGGTAGTTAAGGATTTTGTCTACCTAGGCACCGGTATTAACACAGACAACGACACCAGCGCTGAAATCAAACGAAGAATAACTCTTACAAATCGCTGTTTCTTTGGACTTAGAAGGCAATTGAGTAGTAAAGTCCTCTCTCGAGCATCTAAAATCACCATCTATAAGACTCATCATACCGGTTCTCATTTATGGCGCTGAGGCCTGGACCCTGTCAAAGAAAGATGAGAGCGACTTAGGATGCTTCGAGAGAAAAATTCTTCGGGTTATTTTTGATCCCGTACGCATAGATGGAGAATCGAGGAGAAGATATAACGACGAACTGTACAGGCTGTACAGCGACACTGACCTAGTTAACAGAATTAAAGTCCAACGGCTTAGATGGCTAGGTCATGTAGAGCGAATGGACATCAACGCTCTAGCCCGGAAGGTCTTCGAATCTAATCCTGAGGGACGGCGCAGTAGAGGAAGACCGCGACTCAGGTGGCGCACGCAGGTGGGTGAAGACCTCAACCAACTTGGCGTGCGAAACTGGAGACAGCTAGCTAGGGACCGAGCTGGCTGGAGACGCATGTTGGTTGAGGCCCAGGTCCGCCCCGGACTGTAGCGCCACCTTAAGTAAGTAAGTAGTAATGATGCTGCTCGGTACTCATTATATGCAGTTAAATTTTTCGATAAAATTGAATGTTTGTAGAACTTTTTTCAAGTTGCACAACGAGGTGGGATATTTATAAGAAAAAGTCTTACTTTGAAACCCCTTTTTGAGACTAGAAGGGAGAGCAGGTTAAATGCATTGAGGCTTTTAGAAACAAATTTAGAAGAAATATATGAAGCCCTTATAGAAATATCTGAAATAGGAAATCTAGAGGCAAAAAACATTGCAGAATGGTTAGGAAATAAAATTTTTGATTTTGCATTTATTTGCTGCCTGCTAATTTGGTTTGATATTTTAGAAAACATATATAAAACCAGTAAATATTTGCAAAATCCATCCGTTAATCTGTCAACTGGCATAAAAGTGTTAGATAATACAAAAAACAGTTTGATTTTAATGCGTTCCGGTGAAAAATTTAATGAATATGTTCAATTAACCGAGCGTATTGCTCGTTTCCTAGAAATACCAAACATGTTTCCTGAAGCTTGATCATTGCGATCTCAACGGAGAAAAAGGCTTTATGTTGATGAATGTCCTGAAACTATATTAGACCCGAAACAAAGATTTACTATATAGTAGATTTTTTTTTCAAAATACTTGATCAAGCCATTCAATCAATTACAGAAAGGTTTAAACAGCTTACACACGTATAAAAAAGTCAAGTTAGCTCTACATTTTTCGAAATTTAAAAAACTGAGTATGTAATTAATTGTAGCTTTTTTGTTGTAAATTAGTTGTGGAAAGAAAAAAATTGTAGCTCGACGATTTTTAAAAAAAGTGGTATGTAGTGCTAGGTTAATATCAAGTGAGCACTACACTTTTTGATTTTGTAAAAATCAAATACGCAATTGTTGACAATTATTTGTTGTAAATTAGTTGTGAAAAGAAAAAAATTCCAAAAATTGTTTGTACTTTAATTTTTTTTTTAAAGGGGGTATGTAGTGTTAACTTGACACCGTGAATCCAGGCATAAAACAAGGATATTCAAAAATGTAACGATGCAATTAATTGTAGCTTTTTTGTTTAAAATTAGTTGTGGAAAGAAAAAAATTCCAAAAAAATTATTTACTTTAATTTTTTTTAAAGGGGGTATGTAGTGAGTGCTTGAAGTTGGCCCCCCTTTTTTTCGAAAATCCATTTTTGAAAATTATTCTTGGTTGTTCTGATCATTGTTCCAAATTGTTGGACCTCTATGATTTAAATTTTAAAAGATAAGGGCAAAATTTGAAAAAAATTTAGCACCCCTTTTTTCGAAATTCCAACTTTTTATATTTTTTTTAGATTCTAAAAAGTGTTCTTACCACCATCGTTCCAAAAACTAAGAGCCGTAAAATGTATATTTTGAAAGATATTGCCCCCGAATTTTTTTTTCAAAAATGCAAAATACCTACGTCTCCCCGTTTTGTTTGTTTTTTTTTTTTTAAGCCTACATTTTTGTTGGAACAATGTTCAGAACCACTAGAATAACCTAGAACAATTTTTAAAATATCAATTTTCGAAAATAGGGGGGCTAGTTCAAAAACAGTTCTTCGGGTCTAAAACCTCCATTTTTGGGTATTTTTCCAAAAAACTTTAGAGCAATGCGGAACAAACCGGGAACAACCTGGAACAACTTTATAAAAAAGGAAAATCAAAAAAGGGGGGCTAATTTCACGCACTCAGTACATACTCCCTTAAAGTAAAAAATTTGTTAGGAATTTTTTTCTTTCCACAACTAATTTTAAACAAAAAAACTACAATTGATTGCATCGTTACATTTTCCAATATCCTTGTTTTATGCCTGGACTCACGGTATCAAGTTAACACAACATACCCAAACAACAACAAAACAAAAGTAAAAACAATTTTTGGAATTTTTTTCTTTCCACAACTAATATACAACAAATAATTGTCAACTAATTGCGTTCTTAGTTTTAAAAAAATAAAAAAGTGTAGTGCTAACTTGATATCAACCTAGCACTACATAACACTTTTTTAAAAATCGTCGAGCTATAATTTTTGTTCAACAACTAATTTACAAAAAAAAAGCTACAATTAAAACCTACTCAGTTTTTAAATTTCGAAAAATGTAGTGCTCACTTGACAGTCGTACATTAGGTAGTTTTAAGGATTTAGATGGAGAAGAATTGTTTCAGGAGTTAACTGTATCTAATATCCCCGCTTGTTACACCACAAAGCTCAATATGATGTGTTAAATTTTATTTTTTGTTCAAACCTTGAAGATTTAGTAATTGTTCTCCAAATCCTTAATACAATCCCGGTCACGGTAGATTCAGGAGAACGTAGTTTGTCTAAAGTTAAAACTATTAAAAATTATCTTAGGACAACCATGACTCAAGAGACAGAGAGATTGGTAGGCTTATCTATAATGTCCATTAAAAGGGAATTATTAAATTCTTTAGACTTTGATGATCTCATTTCTGAATTTGCAAAATGTAAGGCCAGAAAAGTAAGTTTCCAAACGTTTCCCCTGTGCTCATTTCTTCGCTGCGTTTTAGTTTATGGTTTAGGCCTATTGGGAATACCTCAATAAAAAAAAGTGTGCGTGTACTAGTGTACACAGGTAAGAAGTGAAACTTCCTTATGGCCTTATTTTTCGAAAAATGATCTACATGCAACTTTCCAGAAATTGGTTAAATAAAGTTAAATTAGATAAAGTTTAAACAAAAGGATTTTATTATCATAGACATGAATACAAAAAAAAAAAAATTATTGCCCTGACCTGGACTCGAACTACCATCACTTTTGCCAGAGTCTGATTTGACAACAAATTTGAAGGCAGAAATCTGAACGACCAATGGCCTAGAATTTTGGAAAATTTTCCGTTGATTCATTTTTAATTGAATTTTCCCCAGCTTCTGGAAAACACAGGAAAATGATTGATACGTCAAAATGAGCGTACACTTGTCTAGATTATAATAAAATATATATTTTTGAGATTGGTTGGAAAATGGAAAAGCCACTCTTCATTTTGTAAAAATTTGTAAATTTTTCGGTAAAAACTCTATAAGTCGGAAAATTGAAGAAAATTTGATCATTTGATATGCTTAAATTAATCGGGACAAGTTTTCCTTTAATTGGGTACCCCATTTTAAAAAATCCATCCAGTAGTTTTTGAGTTATTAACGTTTTTGTGGCAATTGAAAGAAAATTTTCTTATTTTTCAGGCATTTGTCCATGAAAATAAATAAAAAATAAAAAAAAAAGTAGCGCATCGACCGGGAGTCGAACCGTGAGCATGAGCGTGTGGGGCAGCTATTTCATCTACTGAGCTGTTCTTTTACTTAAAAATAATTGGAATTTTATAAAATATAATGTGATGCGTAACCAAAAATTTTGACGCGTAACAGAAAAATGTGACGGTAAATTTTTTTCCAACGCCGATAAAGAAGTTTCACTTCAAAAAAGCATTGAAAGTCTACCTCCTTGGTAATATGGAAAAGGCTTATGCTTGTGTATCAGTTAATGTGAAAATATAAAATAGGGGCGCTTTCTACAAATCTTGCACGGGGCGGAAGTTTGGCTGGGGCCGGCCCTGGCGTAAGGATATTGTTTACTCTCAATAGGAGTTTCGACAGTTGTACGAATTTCTGCTTTTACATCGGTTCTGAAAAGCAAATTCAGATTTATCGTAGAGTGTATCTGTGCCCCTTTTTTAAATATATTATTTGGTAGTTTTTTATGTAAGTATCTTTTGCTTGTTAATTTATAATTTTATTTAATGATTACCTAAGTCCTGTTATAAAAATTCGAAGAGCGTTTCGTCTATGCGCGTTGTTTAGTTCTTTTGTCAATCGTGTCACCGTTCCATAATTCATTATGGTTTTATTTATGTGGAGTGTTAATTTTTGATTAACTAAGTTATAAGACTTTATTATCGGTGTAACACCTTGTAGTAAAACGCTCAACTGATGCTCAATTATGTATATGAGCTGGACGCTTATCAGCATAAGCGAAATCAAGAAGGGTGATTATCGCGTCGAAATTCAGAACCGTTGCATGGTTAGTTAGTATGTCGTTAGAGTTTTATGTTATTTAATTTCTTAAAATTGTTAAAGCAGTAAAATATATGCGGCATCCTCGTGTATAGAGAGAAATTGAGTTATGAGCAGCTTCTCGCCAGCTAATATATGCGCTTGTATTGCCTACAAATTCTGGCAGTGGTTTGATAACATCTGGTGTTTCCATACAGTTAATGTCCTCGTCTATTGTCTGTATTTTTGTTAAAATTATTTTAGGATATCGAGGATATAAACGAATAAAAGTGTCGACTCGAGTTGACTTCAGTTTATTAAAAAAAGAATTGAATTAAATATAATTGAGGTTAAGTTAAGTACAAAAATTATTATAGCAAGTATTATAGAAAATGTTTAGGGTTTAGAATTATGGTAAGTTCACAACAATAGTTTAAGTGTTAAACATAATAAAATAGAGTAAAGAGTTAAGAGTTAAATGTTGCTTAATTCAACACTCCTCGTAAACATTTACATATGTTCAAACTGCATTCTAAATGATTGGAAACAAAACAAATGTTTATCTCTAGAAACCGCTTTTGTCAATCCGTCTGCAGCCATGAGTTCAGTTTGGAGATAATTGATTTTAACTTTCTTTCTCAATTGCTTCCCGGATAAAATGGTACTTATAATCCATATGTTTCGTCCTTGATTGCTTGCCTCCATAATTTGCGATTTGTTGGGCACTCTGGTTGTCGCAATGGATTATCGTAGGTTCCGCTACATTAACTTTAAGTTCAGCTAATAGAAAACGTAGTGCATAAGCTTCTTTGGCAGCTTCAGATAGTGCAATATACTCTGCTTCTGCGCTAGATGTTGCCACTGTTCGTTGCTTTTTGGATTCCCAGCTGATAGAAGCTCCTGAAAATATAAAACAGAAACCGGTTTGAGATTTCCTATCATTTACATTTTCAGCCCAACTCGCGTCAACATAGCCTATCAGAGGCATATTGGTTTTTCGAAAAATTAGTTTTGCATCTTTTGTCAAACTAAGATACCGCATTAAGTAAATCGCAGAATTCCAGTGTTGTCTCTTAGGATTTTGGGCAAATTGTGCTAAACTGCTTACGCTGTATGCAATATCAGGTCGACTAAATACCGCAAGATGCATCAAGGATCCAATTAATTCTTGGTACTTTTTTGTTTCAACAGCAGCACGTCGTCCAATGACAGTTGGTTCCTTTTCAAGTTTAAGTTTGACCTGCATAGGAATAAAATTTGGTTTGGCGTTTTGTAAATTATATTTGAATAAAAGATTATTTATGTAACGAGTTTGAGAGATTGATAAAGTTTTATCTTGCTTTTTGATTTCAAGTCCTATGCAAAGAGAAGGATGCCCAAGATCTCTTATATCAAAACTCTCAGAAAGCTTCTGCTTTATTAATTTTATTCTTAATTTTAAATTTGATGCTACTATTATATCATCTACGTATCTATATATATAAAAATCAATGCCACTTTTCGTTGTAATGTTATAACTCAACAATGCCTTTACCGATTTGGCTAATTTTGGTCTTGAATTATTCGTGGAAGTCCAGAGAAGGTTTGTACGTAGAGAAAATTAAAAAAAAAATCTTGAAAAAGTGTAAAATCAACATCTTTCTATACTCCCATATACAAACAATTTGTACTAATACTTAAAAGCCAATTTGAACCTTTGACAAAACAATCGAAGACAAAAAAGTAACGTTAGTTTTGTCAAACAAATATAATGTCATCATATGTCATTTCATTTTATCAGCGATAATTATTGCTTTGTTGCGTTTATATTTTCCAAACTATTGTTGAGTTATTGCTTTGTGTTTATATTTTCCAAAATATTGTTGAGTTGTTGAGTGAAGGTAAAATGCCAAATAATGCAAATCAATTGGCATTATTAAGACGATCTCAGATTACAGATGAACTCGCAAAAGCTAATGCATCGCAGCGTGAACGTCCTGCACAGAATAGATCTGTTGACCCTGTACCTGTACTTAATCAATAATACGTCGTGCTGTTTTGGATTAAATGCTGCGTGCTGCTTTTAATTACAATAGTCAGATTGATTATAGTATGTTTACGGATACATTGGAATGATGGACGCAATATGTCCACATTGTGATGCGACTAACTTTCCAGGTGAAACGCCCGGAATGTTTTGTGCTAATGGCAAAGTGAGATTGCCAACATTAGAAACTCCACCCGAACCATTGTATTCATTTATTTTTGGTACATCTCAAACGTCGAAGCAGTTTTTGAGTAATATTCAACAATAAAATTCGGCATTTCAAATGACTTATTTTGGTGCTACTAAAATTATTAGAGATAATTTTATGCCGACTTTTTAGGTAAATACCTCAACAGGATTGTCCCATGTTTATATAAATCTGAATCATAAAGTCTTACAAATTCTAATTCAACATCTACCTAAAATTGTATACATGTTACAGATTTAGGGCCAGATGTATCATCAAGCTGGTTCGTTATGGCCATACCCCGACGCTGATCATCAATTTTTGCAAATTTATTTTATTGGTGATGAAAATCGTGAATTGGATCAACGTTGTGCAATAGTTTCAAATACAAGACGAGAAATTATTCGTGAGCTTCAAAGGTTTTTCCATCAGCATAACGCATTAGTTCAATTGTTCAAAATTGCTCTTGATCGTATGCCATCTGATAATCACAAATTTGTAAAAGCACCAAATTGAATATTCAACAAAAACATGTAAATGACACAATCATGCAAGCCGTTTCCAATAATGCAGGTGGATTATATTTCTTGGATGCACCTGGTGGTACAGACAAAACTTTAGTTGTATCATTGATCTTAGCGACTATTCGATCGGAACAGAAAATTGCATTGGCACTCGCATCTTCGGGAATTGCTGCTACATTATTAGAAGGTGGTCGGACCGCACACTCTGCATTAAAATTGCGTTTGAATGTACAGGTGATTGAAACTCCAACTTGCAATATTTCGAGAAATTCTGCTATGGCAAAAGTTCTGCGATTAACGTCAAGTATTTTATGGTATGAGTGCACAATGGCGAATAAAAAATCAATAGAAGCATTTAATCGAACAATGCAAGATTTACCCGGTAATCAACAGCTTTTTGGTGGTGCTCTGATATTGCTGTCAGGGGACTTTCGTCAAACATTGCCTGTCATTTGTCGATCAACTCCTGCTGATGAAATAAACGCCTGTTTGAAGTCATCAGTTCTTTGGAAATATGTACGAAAATTGACACTGAACATTAATATGCGTATTCACCTACATAATGATGCAACTGCCCATGAGTTTTCAAAACAATTGTTAGAAATTGGTGATGGCCAAATACCAATCGACAGTACCAATGGATTGATCACTTTACCGAAAAATGTTTGTACAATTGTGCAATCTATAGATGAGTTGATTGAGTGTGTTTTTCCGAATATTCTTCAGAATTACAGAAATCATGATTGGTTGAGAGAACGCGCCATTTTAGCACCCAAGAACATTCATATCAATGCCATTTATTTTCAAATTCAAGCGAAACTGCCAGGTGTAGTCACGACATATAAATCAATTGACAGTGTTATGAATCAAGATGAGGCAATGAATTATCCAATTGAATTTTTAAAGTCATTGGAACCAGCTGCTATACCACCGCATTGCTTGAATCTGAAAATTGGTTCTTTGATTATATTATTGCGAAATATTAATCCACCAAAACTGTGTAATGGCACCAGATTGGCAGTGAAAAAGTTATTGCCAAATTTGATTGAACTACAATCTTAACTGGTAAATCAAAAGGAGAAGTGTGTTTGATACCGCGTATCCCTATGATTCCAACTGATATGCCATTTGAATTCAAAAGATTACAGTATCCTGTGCGTTTATCATTTGCGATGTCCACAAATAAGGTCCAAGGGCAAACACTTCAAGTTTGTGGTGTCAATTTGGAGGAATCATGTTTTCACATGGCCAACTTTATGTTGCCTGTTCCAGAGTCGATACCACTGTTTATTTATTCATGCTCAAAATGGAAAAACAAAAAATATACCCATATAGAGCCACCTTTGTAAGAGTGTCAAATTCTTTTTTAATTTTTAGTTTTTACTCATTGCTGATAAATAAAATATAAACAATATATCATTTGGGTCATTTGGACTTTTAAATAGCTAGCAATTTAAAATAGTTTTTTGTTTGAATCAATGAACTTTATAATCGTTTTTTTTATAACTATACCTTATACGTAGCGAAGCACGTACCGGGCCGCTAGTATTCCTATAATAGTAATTTCCTCTTTATTGATTTTAAAGTGAACACAATGATCGTATTTTGATTGGGATAAAGCCAAGTTTTCCAGCTTTTCATTTAATGTTGTGTGCCATTGTCGACTTGCCTGCTTCAGTCCATAAAGCGCTTTATTCAGGCGGCAAACTTTTTGTGGATGATCATTGTCGATAAAACCTTCAGGTTGATTCATGTAAATCTCCTCGTTAAGTTTTCCGTTTAAAAATGCTGTTAACACATCCAGGTGATGGAGTTCTAAATCATACTGAACCGAGAGAGCATAAATCAGACGAAGTGAACTTTGACGTATGACCGGAGAAAAAGTTTCCACATAGTCGATTCCAAATTTCTGGTTATAACCTTTAGCGACAAGTCTCGCCTTACGTCTCTCAATCGTTCCATTTGGATTATATTTTGACTTGAAGACCCACCGAGACCCTATGGCTTTACGGTTGACTGGTATTTCGCACAAAGTCCAAGTATTATTCTGCATAAGACAGCGATATTCGTCTTTCATTGCTAAAGACCATTCATTAGCATCAGGAGAATTCATAGCTTCTCTGAAATTGGTTGGATCTTCAAGAAAACTGGTAGTTAAGGCTGATTCCACAAATACTTCATCTTGATAATGTGACCTAAGTCTATTGTCGTTCTAGTTGAATATCCCCTCTATTATTAGATTGGTTTCCGCATGTAACATTTTCTGTATCATTGGTTTTTTCATATTCGTCTTCATTCGTTTCATCTATTTCTTCATTCTTAATTTTCTTTGGCTTTTCAGGTACCTCTACTACCTTTTCTATTTTATTCCAGTTGTTTATATTATACTCATAAAAATTACTGTTTTCTGTTACAGGTTGTTCGATATCAATGGTTTCAATAAAACGCACGTCTCTACTTTTCATAACATTTCTCGACCCTCTCTTCCACAAACGATATGCCTTGGACTCCACCGAGTATCCAATTAGGACATATTCATCGCTTTTTGGATCTAGTTTTGATCTGCCTAGGGCTTTGTTCAGAACAAAAGCACGGCAGCCTATTTGACGAAAATGACTAATGTTCGGTACTCTACCCGTCCAAATCTGTTCAGGGGTTTTTTCTTCGTTCAGATTTGTAGGACAATGATTCCGAATGTAGGCCGAAGTGAGAATCAATTCAGCCCATAAGAATTTAGGAAGATTCGCTTCAATCATGAAACAACGAGTCATCTCAACCAACGTGCGGTTCATGCGCTCAGCTACGCCGTTCTGTTGTGGAGTGTACTCGACAGTCAGTTGTCGCTTGATACCATTGTCGGACAAGAACTTGGAAAAATCTTCACTCAAAAGCTCTCGAGCGTTGTCACTCCGCAGTGTTTTAATCTTAAAATTTGTCTCGTTCTCAACTTGTTGTTTAAAATTCTTAAAAACACTCAAGTATTCGCTCTTTTGTCTCAAAAAATATATAAAGACCTTACGAGAGTAATCGTCAATAAAAGTAGCAAAATAAAGGTTTTTGTTTATTGATTCAGTGTTCATGGGACCGCATAGGTCAGTGTGTATAATTTCCAAAATATTCTTCGAAGACTTTTCCGTTTTTGTAGGGAATGGCATTCTTGTTTGTTTTCCCCGTATACAAGCAACGCAATATATTTTATTGTTTTTAAAACTTGGCAACCCTATTACCATTGGGTGATTTTTTAATTTGAGGAGTGATGTGCAATTCAAATGGCCATATCTCTTATGCCAACATTCTAAAAGATTATTTGCCTGCTCAATATTCTCTGTTTTATTGCATTGCTCTTCTTTCAATGAAAGTACAACTGAGTACAAACCCTTTCGTTTCACAGCTTCTAACAACAGCTTATCACCACGAAATATTTGTGCACGTGCTCCTTCTATCAAAACTCTACACCCATTGTCAGTAGCTTTGCTTGTCGAAATAAGATTACTTCTCAAAGTTGGAACCTTTGTATATATAACTGAATAGTACTATCATGAACAAGAAAATTGTGTTACGAAAGGCGGAGGATGAGGGCGCAGTGTGTACGGAAATTTGGTGTGGAACCTAGAGCGACTGGAAAATAAAATTTTTAAAGCAAGAGTGGGAATGAAAGGAGTATATTATTTTGTCCTCATAAGTATTAAGATGTGTGAGGGAGTCAGTTGCATCAGCTGTTTATTTAAAAAAAATGAGAAAATGTGAAAGCAAAAACACAAAAACAGATCGTTGCCATAGTTACCTTGGATTTTTTTGTGCCTCTGTCTACCTATCAATGTAAAGGAGATATGCATATACATATCGTTATAGCTATGAATTGTATGCTTTAAGCAGTAGGTATTTTGCTTGAAGAAAATTATATTCATTTGATTTTAGATTTTCAGTTTTTGAGAAATTTGAAAATTTAAATGCAACGTTTGCAAATTTCATTCTCTGTAGGATTCATTGTTGCCATATTTTGAATATGGGGTATAGAAGTATGTGTATACATAGATTTTTTAATGTTTATATTTCTACAATGTAGGTATATGTAGGTAGATGGTGGATATGTAAGTAGTATCTAAGGAGATTGGCATGTAGTGCTAGGCGGTGGAATAACTTTTTTTAAATACTGGTTCTAAACAATGAAGCCAAAAATAATAAAATAAATACCTAAATGAAACTTTATTTATTTATAAACTTCCCATAGGAAGTTATTGTAATGGGTCCGATTTGTCGAGTTGAAAATTTTGACATTTCTCGACGTCGAGAGTCGAAATAAAAGATTTTAGAAAGATGTCTGTGCGTGCGTGTGTACGTACGTTCGTACGTCCGTACGTTCGCGACGTTTTTTTTCGTCGTCCATTGCTCAAAAACCAGTAGATATCGACTTCAAATAAATTTTGTTATACAGGTAATAAAGCAGAAAGATGCAGAAAGGACTCTCAAAAAAATTGAGTGGGTGGTTTTTTTACCATAGCAATTTAAAAAACAGTGGAAATGTTGGTTAACCCTCAATATCTCACGAACCATTGACGCTAGAGACTTGAATTAAATTTTATATTATATATTGACACGTGATACAAAATTTGAGATTGTGGTGTATTCCAACTAATTTTATAAAAAATATTGTTTTCAACATTCGAACAAATTTTGAGAAAAATCGAATTGACAGTTTTCTTACAACAAATAAAAACCTAATTTAATTTCATTCATCAAAATTAATTTCATTCATCAAAAAACGCTACAATTTGCATTCGAAAGAAATAGGACAGGGCTGCCACTTTTGAACGTAAGAACTATGTTAACAACTTCATATGGATATAGGTTAACTGCATTTTAAAAATAAAATAAATTAATACTGTAATTTGTACCTACATAATTGCGTATTTACTATGCTTAAGAAATAGAAAACATTAATCTACATTTGTTCGTTATATTTCTAAAAATATCCAACATTGTAAAGGTGATATAATATCTATCTACCTATATTTATCCTTATAAAAAACAAACAATAAATATCTGACCATTATGAGCATTATATTAATTTTCTTATTCATTTCATTCATTGAAATTCTAATTGAATTTCTCATTCATTCTTATTCATACTTGAATTTAAAAAAAGAAGTACGTACTTAAAGTTTCAAATTGGGAACCGGAAACATTTTGTACTCATTCAATCCTTTTTTTGCCTTGTTGATATTTTTCAATATTCCTCAATACCTACCAAGCAAAAAAAACACATTATACATATTTGTATAGAATATGCATTGAAAAATAATAACAAAAATGTCTTTTCAGTGAGTCCCTCCAACTATCGCTAAATTTGTATACATTCTTCTCTATCTTCTTTTCTTCAATTATCTGGAAAATTATTTTTCTATTCTTCGATTATCTGGAAAATTATTTTTTAATATTGCAATTCTCGCTCATTCTCCCCTCATCGCAATACATTCCACACGTCAAACACGTGGAACTAACGTTTGGGAAGTCGGCAAGTAGTTTTATTGCCGACGTTTCACCTTCATGATAGTACTATTCAATATATAACAAAGGTTGGAACATAGAGAGTACGATAAAAACAAATTTTTGCTTGTTCTCCATTTACTTTGATCTCTAACTGAACTGTTCCTATGCCCTCGACACTAGCTGATTTTTTATTTGCAACTTGTACTTGACCGGAGTAGTTGGTGTCTAGACTTATGAAGAATTTCTTGTGACAGCACATGTGCGAGGTGGCCCCGCTATCAATAAACCACTTCGAACTTTCTAAGCTATTGTTGATTGCGCTAACATTCTGTGAAATTCCTTCAAATTGTGTACTTTCTTGTAATTCTCTCGTCATAAAACCTTCCTCATGAGAACTATCTTCGACTAAACGTAATTTTTCCTTTTCAATTCTAACACGGCAGTCTTTTTTCATATGCCCTTTGCGGCCGCATCGATGACAATTATAATTAAAACTTTGTTTTGACGTACCTGGTTGGTGCGCATGTGGTTTTCTTTTATGAAACTTAACCTTAAGTGCATCATCTTTCCGATCAATTGTTGTCTTCCTTTTATCACCCACCTCCAGGAGTCTAGCACGCAGAACGTCCATTTTCGGGAATTCATTGCTTGCATCGAAAGCAGCTTGTATGTCCTTAAAACTCTCCGGCAATCCATCCAGCAACACCATCACCAACAGCTCATCATCCAGCTTTGCATCCATCTCTCGCAACCGTGTTACAATTAAGTTGAAATTAATAAGATATTGTTCCATATTTTGATCTTCAAGCATTTTTACATTAATTAACTTACGAAATTCCTCCACCTTCTGACGAGTACCTTTTCGATCGAACGTGTTCTTCAAAAAATCCCAAAGTTCCTTGGACGTAGTGTAAGATCGCACGAGAGATACTTGGGCGGGCTCCATAGCAATAATAAGCTCGCATCTAGCATCCATGTCCTTCGTATTCCATTCCTCGATTTTAACAGCATCTGTTAATGGTTTAGTTTCCAGTCCCAGCACAATTTTTAACAAACGATTCTTGTGCAAAACTGCCTCCATTTGAGGCTTCCATGTTAAATAATTTTCCCCATTAAAAAGTGGGATTTTTCCAGTAAAAAAAGTCATTGTGTCAAAAAATAACTATTTTAATTTACTTTAATTTTTATTTCGAAGGGACTGGGCCCATAACCTATTAAAATTATTTTAGGATGTCGAGGATATAAACGAATAAAAGTGTCGACTCGAGTTGACTTCAGTTTATTAAAAAAAGAATTGAATAAAATATAATTGAGGTTAAGTTAAGTCTTTGTTATATATTGAATAGTACTATCATGAAGGTGAAACGTCGGCAATAAAACTACTTGCCGACTTCCCAAACGTTAGTTCCACGTGTTTGACGTGTGGAATGTATTGCGATGAGGGGAGAATGAGCGAGAATTGCAATATTAAAAAATAATTTTCCAGATAATCGAAGAATAGAAAAATAATTTTCCAGATAATTGAAGAAAAGAAGATAGAGAAGAATGTATACAAATTTAGCGATAGTTGGAGGGACTCACTGAAAAGACATTTTTGTTATTATTTTTCAATGCATATTCTATACAAATATGTATAATGTGTTTTTTTTGCTTGGTAGGTATTGAGGAATATTGAAAAATATCAACAAGGCAAAAAAAGGATTGAATGAGTACAAAATGTTTCCGGTTCCCAATTTGAAACTTTAAGTACGTACTTCTTTTTTTAAATTCAAGTATGAATAAGAATGAATGAGAAATTCAATTAGAATTTCAATGAATGAAATGAATAAGAAAATTAATATAATGCTCATAATGGTCAGATATTTATTGTTTGTTTTTTATAAGGATAAATATAGGTAGATAGATATTATATCACCTTTACAATGTTGGATATTTTTAGAAATATAACGAACAAATGTAGATTAATGTTTTCTATTTCTTAAGCATAGTAAATACGCAATTATGTAGGTACAAATTACAGTATTAATTTATTTTATTTTTAAAATGCAGTTAACCTATATCCATATGAAGTTGTTAACATAGTTCTTACGTTCAAAAGTGGCAGCCCTGTCCTATTTCTTTCGAATGCAAATTGTAGCGTTTTTTGATGAATGAAATTAATTTTGATGAATGAAATTAAATTAGGTTTTTATTTGTTGTAAGAAAACTGTCAATTCGATTTTTCTCAAAATTTGTTCGAATGTTGAAAACAATATTTTTTATAAAATTAGTTGGAATACACCACAATCTCAAATTTTGTATCACGTGTCAATATATAATATAAAATTTAATTCAAGTCTCTAGCGTCAATGGTTCGTGAGATATTGAGGGTTAACCAACATTTCCACTGTTTTTTAAATTGCTATGGTAAAAAAACCACCCACTCAATTTTTTTGAGAGTCCTTTCTGCATCTTTCTGCTTTATTACCTGTATAACAAAATTTATTTGAAGTCGATATCTACTGGTTTTTGAGCAATGGACGACGAAAAAAAACGTCGCGAACGTACGGACGTACGAACGTACGTACACACGCACGCACAGACATCTTTCTAAAATCTTTTATTTCGACTCTCGACGTCGAGAAATGTCAAAATTTTCAACTCGACAAATCGGACCCATTACAATAACTTCCTATGGGAAGTTTATAAATAAATAAAGTTTCATTTAGGTATTTATTTTATTATTTTTGGCTTCATTGTTTAGAACCAGTATTTAAAAAAAGTTATTCCACCGCCTAGCACTACATGCCAATCTCCTTAGATACTACTTACATATCCACCATCTACCTACATATACCTACATTGTAGAAATATAAACATTAAAAAATCTATGTATACACATACTTCTATACCCCATATTCAAAATATGGCAACAATGAATCCTACAGAGAATGAAATTTGCAAACGTTGCATTTAAATTTTCAAATTTCTCAAAAACTGAAAATCTAAAATCAAATGAATATAATTTTCTTCAAGCAAAATACCTACTGCTTAAAGCATACAATTCATAGCTATAACGATATGTATATGCATATCTCCTTTACATTGATAGGTAGACAGAGGCACAAAAAAATCCAAGGTAACTATGGCAACGATCTGTTTTTGTGTTTTTGCTTTCACATTTTCTCATTTTTTTTAAATAAACAGCTGATGCAACTGACTCCCTCACACATCTTAATACTTATGAGGACAAAATAATATACTCCTTTCATTCCCACTCTTGCTTTAAAAATTTTATTTTCCAGTCGCTCTAGGTTCCACACCAAATTTCCGTACACACTGCGCCCTCATCCTCCGCCTTTCGTAACACAATTTTCTTGTTCATGATAGTACTATTCAGTTATATATACAAAGGTTAAGTACAAAAATTATTATAGCAAGTATTATAGAAAATGTTTAGGGTTTAGAATTATGGTAAGTTCACAACAATAATTTAAGTGTTAAACATAATAAAATAGAGTTAAGAGTTAACAGTTAAATGTTGCTTAATTCAACAATTTTATATTCCGTCACGTTTGTTATCGCCTCAAGATTAGTTTTTAAAGTAGCAATTTCTGAATATAAAGAAGCAGTATTTGCGGCTATGAGCCTGGTAACAATTTCTTCACTTACAGTATTCATTTTCAAATTTAATTTTTCAAAACGTTTTAGTAATTTATCCAATGCAATGCGTGTAAGGCCGTTTTGTAAGGCCATCATCGACTCAAGCTTGCATCTTAGAAAGCTAAGTACAACAATGATCCCAATATCGATACCTGAGGAACACCTGAGTTTACTAAAAAAAAATCTGTGTGTTCAGATCCTATCAAAAACTAAAAATGATCTTAATGAGCCAATTCGAAAAGTTCAAATGAATGTGTTTGTAAATAAGACCATAAAACCAAAGCAGCTTTGATCTCTGCTTTTTTCCAAATTTCTGGAAAATAACCATCGTTAATACAATAACTAACTATCAAAGACAGGACTATATGTAAAGAATGTGGACATTTTCTTAGAATATAATTTGAAATGTCATCTACTCTTAAGGATTTTTTTTATTATTGAGCGAGGATCTCTAATAATATACACTGGAAGGTGTAGTAAACAGGGGTAACAATGGGTCACTTGCACAATGTATAGAGGAAATTGAAATGAGTGTTTCATTGAAAAAAGAGCCAATTCGAAATTTGCTTACTGGTACTGTCACGACTGCCGTATGCTCTCTGTATCCCAACTAGCCTTTAAAATGTCTTCTTTTAAGTCTGACATTTTAAAACTTTCTAAAGATTTTGAAGAGCTACTGAAGTCATTTAACATCAACACTGCAGTTTGCAAGTTAAATGCATACTCTGTAACCAACATCATGGTTGATAGTTCTACTTCGACAAATGATTTAGGACAACCCAATATTCCTTCTACTTTCTCTTCTGCAGGTGAAGATATTCTCGCCCAATCAGGTTCTGGTGTTAATAACGCAGAAAGTGTAGGTACCTGACAAACAAAAGAAAAAGTCTAAGAAAAGAAGCCGAGAAAACTCGGAGCTTGCTAGAAATTATACCCCCTCAAAAAGAACAAATGTCAACATCACCCCAATACTTACAGATCCCACCGGAACCCCCCATATTCCTCAAATTTTTGACTCAAATTCAGCTTCCAGTAGCGACTCCTTTACAGTAATAAACAATTACATCCCTAACAAAGCTGTTTTGAAACCAAAAATTATTTTTATATCTCGTCTGGACCCAGGACAACGCCAGAAGATATATCTTCGCACTTAGTATCTGCCAAGAGCATACCTTGTAGCTCATCCATTAGGTGTACTAAGAGTAGTCAAACAAAAAGCTTTTTTTCCTCTTTCAAAACAGTAACGAATCCTACGTTCTTCGATTCCATTTGCATTACAAATACATGGCCCGCAGAGACTTTAGTCAAAGAATTTACACAAAGTCAAAAACGAGGCGTTTCTTTGAAAACCAAGCCAAAAAACTTAACAGGCTTGCCCCCTTCTACCAAAACGTAAGGGGACTTCGTAGGAAGCCTGCTGACAATTTTCTTAACTCCCAATCATTCCCACACGACGTATTCGTTTTGACAGAAACTTGGCTTAATTCAAGCTTTTCCGACACAGAACTTTTCAGTCAAGAGTTCGAAGCTTACAGAAATGATCGTCATGTTGGTAATGCAAAGGATTTAGGTGGAGGTGTTCTTATAGCGGTAAGAAATACACATTTCTCTTCTTCTGTATCTTTTCCGTTTAAACTATCAATTGAACTGGTCTGTGTAAAGTTAATGGTATAGACTAACTATTTTCATTTTAAACGTTTATATTCCTCCAAAAAGTTTAGAGTCTGTTTATGGCGAACTCTCCTTGGCATTAGACTTTCTTATCAGTTTGTCCTGCTCGGACACCAATATTTTACCCCTAGGTGATTTTAATTTAGAACACATTGACTGGATTCCATCCGAAGACGAATCCTGCCTTGATGCCTCTCTTTCTTCTTCACAATTGGAACTATCTCTTCTCGATAAAATCCTTCTTACTGACTTACAGCAAACAAGCTGTATTAAAACTCAAAAAATCGAATTCTCGATTTAGTATTATCTTCTGACGCTATTAGCACTCTTGTGCTAGAATCTAGATCAGGAATTACTAATGTTGATAAATATCACCCCCCCTTGGACATTTTTCTTGACTTAAGTAATCACCTTACTGAACACAGTATTTTTTTGATTGCTTATATAATTTTGACTTCAGAAGAGCTAATTTCCAGTTGTTGTCTGAAGATTTAACCATTTCTGGAATTGCTGATACCTAAGCATTTTCTAATATTGACGAAGCAGTTTCAATTTTTATAAGATACTTAATAATTGTTTAGAAAAAATCTACCTTTAAAGAAATCAAGAAATACAAACTTTCGCCACTCTTGGTACACGAAAGAATTGCGTTTACTGCATAACAAAAGAAATAAGGCATGGAAAACTTTAGGTGTTCATTTCTGTTCAAACTTAGAATTTACACATCACTTTAATTTTATTGTTAATAAAGCAAGTTCTATGTTTGGTTTTATAAAACGATGGGCAAAGGAGTTCAATGATCCCTATGTTACTCTTTCTTTGTACAATTGTCATGTTCGTCCTCATCTTGAATATGCTTCGGAAGTATGGACTCCCTATTACGAAATCCATAGAAAACGTATTGAATCAATTCAACATAATTTCATTGGCTTTGCCCTAAAGGGTATTCCGGCTACAAATTGTTCAGGAGGAAGATCTTTTTCCACTCTAAAAAGAGTAAAAACATATCTACCTGCAAGCATGGACCAAGATAGACTTAATGCTCTTGCTTTACTATCTATTGAGGCGCAACAAGTCCAAGGAATTAATTATCGACGAAAGCCAGGAAAACAAATTTTTGAATTGATTAATATAATCAATAATAAAAAAATATTTATTATTTGTCTATCTAAGGATTATAACTTATTTATCTTTCATGTTAATTAATTATATTTATAAATTTTACTTCAATAAAATAAAGTTATTTTGAAAAAAATAATATTGGATCAAAATTTATAAAATAAAATGTATCAATAAGGGCGGCGCATCGAACGGGGCCTAGGGCGGCAGCAAGCCTAAATCCGTCACTGGATTCATTTGATTTGATTGTATTATAATTATTATTTATTATATATCTTTATACGACTTCTTCTCCTTTCTTCAAAGGATAATTAGTTTTTTTTACATAACTTCACTTCCTTGACAACTCAATATTGACAATACTTTATTTTCTAGCGGTTAAAATTGGTTGTCGTGTCACGGTCGCT
Organism: Eupeodes latifasciatus; assembly: GCA_920104205.1. Classification (NCBI taxonomy): domain Eukaryota; kingdom Metazoa; phylum Arthropoda; class Insecta; order Diptera; family Syrphidae; genus Eupeodes; species Eupeodes latifasciatus. The sequence continues at coordinate 256,396,969 of OV049924.1, read as the reverse complement.
AATTAAAAGTCTTTTTCTGTAGAGTAGTTTTAAAAAAAATATTTATTCTTCTTTTCATCTTAGAGTCTATCTTAGAACTTAATTATAAGATCATAAAATACATCTCAGTTACTAATTACATATTTTCATATTTTGTATTGGTGGGATAGGGTGATGTCATCTTTCTGGATTCTGGAGTGATTTTACGATCACTTGAGTATTTTGTTTATGCTTTGGTTTCCAGCGGTCATGGGGTAGATATTTGATGTTTACTTTGGGCTTTCTCATGTGAATATGCATCAATATTTATGTTTATTATTTATAGGTGAGTCGTGACTTAACTAACATACATACAGATGCCTATGTAGGTATTCACCAAACAAAATTAAATAAACAAAATGGAAGCACTCAGTAATCAATAAATAAAAGAATTATTATCTATATTAAAAATAAGAATAGAAACAAATTTATTCATTTATTTTTGTTGTGGACTTTGTATTAAATGCAACGCGTGTTTAAGTAACCCAATTTCCCTAGATTATTGTCTATATAATTTACAGCAAGTCCGTGTTGTAAGGCCATCATCGACTCAAGCTTGCATCTTAGAAAGTTAAGTTAAGTGGCGATTCCTGCTCCCTGCTCATAATCTCATGGTTAGCTACTTTCTTCTAGAAGTTGAAGATAAATTTTCAAGAATAATAACTCATTTTATTCAAATTTTCTGCGTCCGCCCTGAGCTTAATTAAAGTAATAACAATAGATAATTGTGACATTAAATAAATACATATCAGACAAAGCTAAAAACTCTGGCTGTCTGATTCTATCAGAAATGTGATCGTCTAAAACGTCAGCAACAGTTTTGATTAAATCATTTTGGATAGCCATTGAAAAACTTTAAAAACTGTTGGCGTTTCAAGCTATTGTAATAAAATTGGATCATATTGTTTCAGTAAATTGAGTAGTGCAATATAATTGTCTTTGTTTAAAGATGAACTTGATTCATTGTAGCCTCTTAACGACAACGCCTGCTTTCCAAGAAAGCATGTTACATTCATTTAATATGATTTTTCTTCAATTGAAATTTATGTTGGAAACTTAAAGCTTCGTCTTTCCTAGTCTGACCAAAGGTAGCTAATTTAATTACATATTGCAAATGGGAGGCACTAAGCTTGTGTTTTCTCTGAAGTGTGGTTAGAGTGTTCATATTGTCCACATCCGAGGAACTCCATGTGAAAGAGATACCGGAAAAAAGCAAACAAGACCAACAAAACAATTTCATTTTATTCTCGATACCAAATAGCTATTGGTAATATTATATATTGACTATTGATTTTCGCTAAAGGTTCGCGCATACTCTCTGTTTCTATACTTGTGTGTAGATTTTAAATCTGTAGGACGCCCATTATTAACTATAAATAGCTTCTCCGAAAACGATATAGTTGAAAATGGTTTCTCTAATAACTTTTCAATTATGTTCTTTGCTTAAGAAGTATTGGAGATTCCATTTTAATTCCTACCAAACTAAAAGTTCCTTTTGTTAGACCAAGATCAAGAAAACAAGGTATCTGTTTTGAAACAAACAAAGAAGACTCTGTTTACAACGACATAAGTCGTTATGTTCTATTATTTTGTTTTTTTTTTCGCTTTGGTAGTTTTCAATTTAAAGTCTTATAGGTTTCAGTTTTGTTTAAGAATTAATAAGAATAAGGAATTCAGAACGAAAAAATATACGGACTTTATAAAAATTTTGAAAAATCACACTTCAAAATGATTTTTTGACTAAATATTTATTTTTTGGAACGCTATGAGTGAATAATTTTTTTTTTGAAAATTCTTTTCCATTAAAAGTAAAATGCTTGTTTTAATTTGACCTGTTCTAAGGATATCAAATAAGATAATTTCTCACGACTAGCCTGTACCATGTTTGAATTCGTATGGAATTATATTAATAGTAATTACAACAAAACATATGTACATAAAAAACATATTGATCATAACACATTTAATAATTAACTAACAAAACAATAGATATTAAAATGCACCTTCTTAAGTCACTTTCCTTTCAGCCTAAAAGAACAAAACCAAAAAAACTACTTCCTACAAACACTTGAATAATCCGCCTAAACTCCAACGCCTTTGCCATTTCCTTTTCCTCACACATGGGCATCAAAAATCATTATAACCGCTAATAGCTGCCAGCGTTATTTAATTGAAATGCCCCGCGGCCCTAAAAATTTGAAAATGGTATTTGAACCAAATACAGAACATGTATATTCATTACACTAAGATTTCAATCCTTCACTGACGATGACGAGTTCGATTTATTACGACTGTCAAGTTAGCACTACATTTTTCGAAATTTAAAAAACTGAGTATGCAGTTAATTGTAGCTTTTTTGTTGTAAATTAGTTGTGGAAAAAAAAATTTGTAGCTTGACGATTTTTCATAAAAGTGGTATGTAGTGCTAGGTTGATATCAAGTTAGCACTACACTTTTTGATTTTGTTGAAACTAAGTACGCAATTTGTTGATAATTATTTGTTGGAAATTAGTTGTGGAAAGAAAAAAATTCCAAAAATTTTTTTTACTTTGATTTAAAAAAAAGGGGGTATGTAGTGCTAACTTGACACCGTGAGTCCAGGCATAAAACAAGGATATTCGAAAATGTAACGATGCAATTAATTGTAGCTTTTTTGTTTAAAATTAGTTGTGGAAAGAAAAAAATTCCAAAAATATTTTACTTTGATTTAAAAAAAAAATGGGTATGTAGTGCTAACTTGACACCGCCGGCCGTGAGTCCAGGCACAAAACAAGAAAAAATTGTTTTTGACCTACCCCCTCCTTTTTCGAAAATCGATTTTTTGAAAATTATTCCAGGTTTTTCTAGTTGTTCTGAACATTGATCCAAATTTGTATACCTCTATAATCAAAATTTCAAAAATTCATTGCTCCAAAAGTTAAAAGTCGTGAAATGTATATTTTGGCACGGGTACGATAACTTTCGCGCTAAGATATAATAACGGTTTTTGGTAGAGGGGCTTAATACAAGCATTTTTTACTATGGGAGGGGGGTCTATCTCCCCCGTTTAGGCGGTAGGGGCAATTTAAAAAAATATGTACATTAAATTGAAAAAAAAATAATTAAAAAATAACGGTAATATACTTACAATTAAGTATTATACCTTTTTTTAAAGCCAACATTTTTGTCTATTAGCTTGTTTTTAAATCAAGTCAAAACTATACATAGTTTTTGAAAAAATTGTTTTAAACTAAAAATTTATGCAAACAAAATTTAAAAAAAAGGTTTAAAGTGTAGTTTTTCAAAACTTTCAAATTATCTACTGTTTTTTTTTTTTGTTCTATACAAATCCGTCATTAAATTTTGTCACCAAAGTTATCGTACTCTCCGCTTTATTTTAAAAGATACCGTAACATGGGGTTACTTTGCTCCGTTTTTTGCACTATTTTTAGAAAACCTCTTCAAAATGGTAGAGACATTTTTGTATCTATTTGTTTTTTTTTAATTCATTGATAAGACATGAAATAATGCATTTATTCTAGAAAAAACATTCAAATAACAGTAGATAAACATATTTTTTTTTAAGTTGAAAAGTGGGGCAAAGTAGTCCAAGGGACGGGGTTACTTTGCTCCACCTGAAATTTTTGACTATACTGCCTGTATTTAAAGAGCTGGAGCAAAGTTAGTGTTGTATTTTAATAGCCCTGGATCAAAGCTTCAAATCTGTAAGAAAAAAAATGTGCACACACAAAACTTTTTTTTTTTACAAAAAACAAAACAGCCTCTTTTATTTCATTAATTCATTATAAATAAATACGAATTTAAAGAAAAAAAAAGAAAACTTCATTAATTTAAACAAAATAAGTTTAAAATAAACATAAATAACAATTTTTCAAACGAAAAAATAGTTGACTTTTAAAAACAATTAAAACATACAACATAGAATTAAACACACATTTAATTATAAAAATAAAAATAATTTGAGGAACAGTAATTATAAAAATAATGTTTTTTTTTTCAATTAAAAATGAAACTAAGTTCCTCGACATAAAAAGTTCCTCTTTTAGATACTTGTTTCGGTGGTTCAATGGAGCCTAAAACATCGCTCCAAGGGTAGGTAAGTTCATCTCTTTGATATGGCCATTTCCATAGCTTAATTGATTTTCGCATAGAGTTGATCGTTACCGTTTTTTCATCGAATGCGATGGGGAAAAGTAACCCCAAAACAAAAAAAAACTGCTTAGTCACATAAAAAAATGCAATAATTATTATTTATTAATTAAACAAACAAATGTCATGATCAGAGTAATAACAAAATAATATCATAACTAGAATAATTGTACTTACTTTGTCAACTATCACACAACTGGTTTTCCACACCAAATTTTTCACAAACAAAAAAACACGAATTTCCTACCTCAACTTCACAGGTCAACTGCTTCTTAAAAACTGCCGGCAGATGGTCCGTTGCAACACGTGGCAGATGTATATATGTGTGTGTATAAATTACAGTAGCTTCGATATAGAGAATCTAACATGTCTGAGATTGAATCAAGAAACTAACTCTTTTCGTCAGTGGTGCAAAGTTACCCCCGCCGGGGCAAAGTAATTCAAAATACGTCTCCCCAATTTTTTGTTTAACCCTACAGCATAATAAATCGTGAATAAGCACATGTACAAAAACTTGGCTTATAAACTATTATTTACGCTGATGGTCGAACTTTCAAAAAAATCTCAATATCTTTTAATATTGTCAACATTATTTTAGCTCCCATTTTTCAAAAATTAAAAAAATGTTCCAAGTCAAACCATATTTCCTCTAGTTCGTGTCCAAATTTCATCTAAAACTGTAATTAAATATAGCTAAAGGTGCACACAAACGAAAAAATAATATTTCCCCTCCCTAGTGCCCCCCTTTGAAGGAATTTAAAATTTTAAACCAAAGCTTTATTCTTTCAAATAAATAAATAAATAACAGTGGTGATGGCACCATATAAGTCGATTCCCATCGACTTACCTTTTGTAAATCTCAATATCAACAAACAAACTTCACGCAACATTGTATATAAACAAATCATACAACAGCAACGCTTGTGACCAGTGTTGCCATAATCTCAAATTTCATAATGCTAGATTTCGAATTTTATAATGCTAGATCGTATGGAAGCTCAAAAAACAAAATGCTAGATTTTAAAATCCATATAAAACGTCCATATCGATGATTAAAAAACAAACATCTTAAAAGAAAAGCAGCATTTATCTTCTATTTTAAGCCTCTCGCGTATTTGTACAATGCTGTTCAGTAATTCTATTCCTATGTTATTACGAATTTTTGTTTTAATTATATTCGTTTGACTGAAAAGGCGCTCAACCTCAGCGTTTAACTAATTCGTGATTTGACGTTATTAAGGTTAAATCACAATGATTTGTAATTTAAAAAAAAAAAGATGATGATTTTTATTTTTTTCCAAATATGATATATAATCAAATCAATCTTTTGAAATCAATTTTGGCATTCAAGAATGCAAAACTTAAAAACAATAATGCCAGAAAAGCATTTAGCATTATTTTAGAATATCATAATGCTTTTCTCTTCTCTATAATGCTAGATCTAGCATTAATAATGCCGTTATGGGAACACTGCTTGTGACATCGACATTACTTTACAATAATTCAATCAACATGTATTTTCTTCTTTAAAGGTATGCCGGGTTATTATTTTATCGCTGAATAGAACAAAATTTGTTTTCTCTCCCGTTTTCTCTTCTACTTCTCGCTAGGCGCGTGCTTCTTTATTTAACCAACGCTTTCTTAAGCATAGAAATAACCCGATGTTCACCGCCTTTCATCCGATGAATTTGTATGTATCTGAAAATTCACTTGCTTGTGCAAAAAACAAACAAGAGTGTTGGAAATGGAGAAATACGCATTGCGCATGTCAGGTCAGGTTGAGCCTAGCAAAGCAAAGCAATATGTTGACGCACTACACTTGTTATTCATTTTCATAGAGTAAACACAAATTCAACCATTCTGTATAGGAAAAAAGACAAACGTAACCCGTCTCTTATGGACTTATTGGATATTTTCCTTCATTCTCGGCGGATAAAGTTTATGAAGTTGGGGTTGCCACTTAAAGAAAATTTCGTAGTGGAATAATTTTTGGCAGAAAGTTACTGTAATTTTAGTTAAGTGGCACAAGTAGCCAAAATTAACTAGGCAAATGAGATTTTGTTCTAAAATACAGTTTACAAGCAGATTGCAGTGCAAGGTGTAGATATGAATAAAAGTGTGAACAACAAAATTATTAATTAAAAATAAAAAGTTAATTAAAGTTTGAATTGGAAGTGATTTGTGAAAAGTGGTTGAATTTTGTTTAAATTTTAGTTACTCAAAATTCACAATGGCTCTTATAGAATAGAATGTTAGATAAAAATAATGGCTTTGGGAAACTTAATTTCTTAAAGAAAAAAAAGTGATAGAAATAGGACGCTCTACCCCTCCATTGAGCTTATCTATTAAATAAGAAAGCAAAGATTTTTGTAGGTTTTCGCGTTATGTTAAAAAAGTTGTCAGTTGAATTACATATTCTTAAAAATTTTAAAATTAAATTAAATTAAAATTTTTCATATAAAGAAATAGTTTTGTGAAATAAATTTTTAGTCGAAAACAAATGTTTACCAATTTTAGTAGCATTTCTTTTATTTTTACAAATTGGATGAATGAATTTAATTTAAGAGATATCAAGAACCGAACATCAATTTTTATCAAATTTGCGTACTATTTTTTGTAGGCTTTATTTTTTTATGAAAAAACGGACTGTTAGATTTTTATAAAAAAATTATTGAATATCGAAAACAATATTTTCTGTGAAATAAAATAAGTTTGAAGCCAATATTTATAATTTTTGAAAAGCTACTTGAGTCGAAAGTAAATTTTTACGAATGTTTAGTATTGTTTTTTTTTTTTAGGTTTTTATTTTTGGTAAAAAAAAACTGTCAATTCGATTTTTCTCAAAATTTTATCGATAGTTGAAAACAATATTTTTTATAAGTTAAATTAGTTAGAAGCCATTAGTTATTTAATTAGTTAGAAGCCATTATCTCAAATCTTTGAAGTATTTGAGTCGAAAATCAATTTTTACCAACTTTTATTAATTTTTTTTTAGGTTTTTATTTTTAGTAAAAAAACTGTCAATTCCATTTTTCTTAAAATTGTTCCGAATGTTGAAAATAATATTTATTTTATGATAAAATAAGTTTGAAGTCATAACCTCAAGTTTTTGAAAAGATATTTGAGTCGAAATTCAATTTTTACCAACTTTGAGTAATGTTTTTTTTAGGTTTTTATTTTTTATAAAAAAACTGTCAATTTGATTTTTCTCAAAATTTTACCAGATGTTTATCGTAGACAGGAACTTGGCCAACGATTGAAGAAACATTTACTAATCAAACTACTCCTTGCATTCAATCGATAACAAACACAATTACACGAACTACACGAACAACTACATATGTGAATTCCAATGAGAAGTGATAAGTATTTCAATTTTGAAAGAAGAATTAGCCCTAGCCAATCAAATTACATGTACCTGATTTCATTAAATTCTTATTAAGACTACTTCCATCTATTGAATTCTCAATCGACATCGTTCTCCATCCATCCTACTTTGTCTCAAAGATATTATAAACTCCTCCTTTCTAAAAGTTTATAACGCCACACCCCTTATTCGATGGGTGTGAATCTGGCCTTGAATTTAATGAAAAAATTCAGAAATAGATATATATATGTATGTACATACATTCAACCATTTTAAGTACTCGCATATTATGTACATACTTTTGACTGAGTATAGGTTTCCTTTCTTTGCGAGTTGAGAGAACAGTTTTCAATTTTTTGTCTGATCAATGACTGCTACGTGGGTGTTATAATGATATATTAAATCATTGTATATTTATTTATACTTAAATGAGAAATTATAAATAAATGTTAATATTTAAATCAACATGTTTCCCATAAAAAGTATTTTATGACCTTTTTGTAAGTGAATTATATACATAGGTACTAGAAACTATGTCAAATAATAACGTATACGGGAATTGAGAAACAAAATGATTGTTATGAGTGTAACAAGTTAATAAAGTAGTTACGAGTAACTAAAATAAAATCTAATCAAATTATTATCTGGGTAAGTATCTAAAACTAGTGTACTTTGCATTCATTATAAATAGGTATGTATATTCAAATTAAGTTGAGACATCAGAAATGTTGAGAAATATCAGAATATGTGCAGTAATCAAATATCCATTACTGTTCAAAAGAAAAAAAACAGAAATGGTACAAAATTAATTTCCAACTCAAATTCTCAAACTATGTTAAACGTTTATTATTTTAAAACAAAAACAGCAACCCTGTTTGCCTTTGTCGCGTTTTTTCCCTATTTTTCAAGAACAAGAATTAAATTAATAATGAAAGTTACGTGATGTCTCCTAAATTCAATATTTTTAAACATTTGAATGCGTTTCTGCCAGGGCCGGACAAAGCATATGTGCAAGATGTGCAAATGCACAGGGTGCAGAATTCTGGGGGCGCATTACCAGGAGCAAGAAAATGTAATCTGATCTTGCAAACAAATATGTACTACTATTTGCCATTCTTTAACCACAAACATTCTTAAAATAATCTCAAAAAAACATCCATCACAACTGTCCTAAGTTATCTCTTGCGCACTAACTAACATCACTTTCATTGTTGCATTCAATGAAAATTTAACTCAAAATATCGCAGAACTAAAAATCCTACCTACCTCACTTCCAAATATTTCACCCTGTTCGTACAAGAGAAAAAAAGAAAAAATCTCAACACAAAAAAGTTCCATGCAAGAGAAAAAAAGGAAAAATCTCAACACAAAAAATTTCCATGCCACCTCATATGTGCAAGATATATTTTATGCACACCGAGTCCCAAAATTAACATAGAGAGTATGACAAAGCAAAATACTTATTCATATTGAATCGTATGGGCTAGTACGTGCAGGTTTTGTATCACGCACGTACCTGAATGTGAGTTCTCATCTACAAAAAAAAACATCAACAAAAATATATGGAGTGTCTTTGATTAGTATTTGTAGTAGAAAGTAGCACAGCAACCTACCTGCTCTCTTCTTTCGGAGACATTTTTTGTTGTTTTCTTTGTAGATGAGAACTCACATTCAGGTACGTGCGTGATAAAAAACCTGCACGTACTAGCCCATACGATTCAATATGAAAAAGTATTTTGCTTTGTCATACTCTCTATGTTAATTTTGGGACTCGGTGTGCATAAAATATATCTTGCACATATGAGATGGCATGGAACTTTTTTGTATTGAGATTTTTTCTTTTTTTCTCTTGCATGAAACTTTTTTGTGTTGAGTTTTTTTCTTTTTTCTCTTGTACGAACAGGGTGAAATATTTGGAAATGAGGTAGGTAGGTGTCTTTGCTACAAATGGTCAATTGATGTGCAAGTTTTCTTTTTTTGCACACTGATTATCGAAACTAACATGGGAGATATTTAAAAAAAAAACTTATTTATACGGAATCATATGGGTCAGAGCGTGCAGGTTTTCTTATTGCACACTGTGTAAGAGTTAAGTGCCTGATTACAGATGAAATTTTTAATAGAATGGAATAGGAGCATAGAGCTTAAAAATTAAAGAGGGATGATTCTATGTGGAGTCGAATTGTTCTTGCGCAGGCAGTTTGTTTTTTTTTTTTGTGAAAGTTAATGACTGTTGTAACGGCTACTTTTAATGTATATCTAGTCTGGTGCAGAATGCAGATTGTTGCAATTGTTTTTTCGCTTTGTTGTTAATTAATATTAAATACATAGCTATCAGTTTTTAATAGAAGTGACGCATTTTGTGACAAGACCGTAATGTGACTGACTCAGTTGATTTTAGACAAGCTTGAATCACATGAAATTTTAATAAGTATCTCACTGTCAAAGCCAAAGTTATGATAATGGTTCGAATAGGCTTCGTCTTGTTGAGTGGACGTAATTTTATAAAACTAAGAGACTGTGTCTAAGAAACAACTAATGTGCTTTACAAAAATAAACTAAATTAATCTTATATATAAAAATGAATCGCAAAATGTGTTGGTAAGCGCATAACTCAACAACGCCTGGACCAATTTGGCCAATTCTTTTTTTAAAATGTTCGTTGCAGTTCAATGATGGTTTTTACGGCGAGATAAATTCGAATAATTGGCGGAAAAACCATAAGAACAGCCATTTTCTTTTTCTCATACAAATGTTTTCTAACTAAAACGTAGTCAGCTTAAAAGATTTGACTTCAAGTCATGTCAAATTTAAAAAAAAAAAACAAAAAAGTGTTGATGTCCATTTGTCGGTGTACAAGTATTGTCTTTCTTGGATTTCCTGTTACCCAATCTACTGAGTTTGCTTTTGTCAACTGATAAACGACTGAAACAACTTCTTATATCATGTTTAGTTAGTGTTTAGTGACAAAATAATTTATATTTGATATGCCTCCTATAAGACGAAGCAATTTAGGTAGAAGGACCCGAAATGCTACAAACCAAGCTAATTACCGATCTAATCGTGATTGTTTGAGCTATATTGGCTGCAAAAAACATAGATGTAAATGAATTAAATTTCAAAATTCAAGAACAAATTACAGGCGATTCGAGGATATATAAATCAGTTGATTCGGCTACTAACCAAGATGATGTAGTCAACTATCCACCGGAATTTTTAAACTCGCTGGATTTTCCAGGATTGCCACCTCACAATCTTCAATTAAAGGTTGGATCAATAGTTATAATGTTGCGAAATATCAACCAACCGCGTCTTTGCAACGGTGCACGGTTAGCGATAAAAAAAATTACTAAACAACGTGATAGAAGCAACTATGTATACTCAAAGGAAAGTATAAAGGAGAAGATGTTCTCAAACCGCGCATCCCAATGATTCCGACTGATGTCCCATTTGAGTTTAAACGACTACAATTTCCAGTGCGGCTTGCTTTGCTATGACCATAAACAAGTCCCAATGGCAATCATTAAGTGTTTGTGCTCTTAATCTAGAAAACCCATGTTTCTCACATGGTCAATTGTATGTTGCCTGTTCCTGTGTTGGAAAACCATCAGATTTGTTTGTCTATGCGCCAAGTAATCAAACGAAGAACATCGTATATCACAAAGCACTACATTGATAATAAAACTGATTTCTGTTAATCATTATGATTGCCCTATCACGAGGGTGACGGTTCTGTTCAGGAGAATTTTTAGCCACGACTATAAAATACGTAGGAACAAAACACTTTCACATTACAAATCTTTATGACAGGACAAAGTCTGTCGGGTCCGCTAGTATAAAATAAAAACAGTGTAGCCTGACCAATTCTAAGTCGGCAAATTAATAACAAGCTATTGAAATAACTACGTATAGTATAGGTACATAGAATTAAGAATCATAAGTGTACAAAAAAAATCTCAATAAAGTACATCCATACATACATACATACATAATGGTTCGAATATAAAAGGAAAAGAAGCGAGTGTTCAGAATCGAATTCGAACCCTGGAACCAAGAGCATTTTTAGTTTCATGTTGCCCGCATTCCTTAAATTTAGTGGTTAATGATGCTGCTCGGTGCTTATTTTATGCAGTTAAATTTTTCGATACAATTCAATGTTTGTATAACTTTTTTTAAAGTTCCACAACGAGGTTGGATATTTATAAGAAAAAAATTCCAAGTCATACTTTGAAACCCCCTTCTGAGACAAGATGAGAGAGCAGGTTAGATGCATTGAGGCCTTTAAAAACAAATTAAGAAGAAATATATGAAGCCCTTTTAGAATTAAGAAATCTAGAGGCAAAAAACATTGCAGAATCGTTAGGAAATAAAACTTTTGATTTTACATTTATTTGCTGCCTGCTAATTTGGTTTGATATTTTAGAAAATATAAATTAAACTAGTAAATATTTGCAAAGTCCGTCCGTTAATCTGTCAACTGGCATAACGGTTTTAGAAAATACAAAAAACAGTTTGATTTTCATGCGTTCCGATGAAAAATTTAATGAGTAGGTATTTTCAATTAACCGAGCGTATTGCTAGTTCCCTAGAAATACCAAATATGTTTCCTGTAGCTTCATCATTGCGATCTCAACGGAGAAAAATACTTTATACTGATGAATGTCCTGAAACTATATTAGACCCGAAACAAAGATTTAAAGTTGAATTTTTTTTTAAATACTTGAAAGGTTTGATACGTATAGTATCAATTTTTCATTTTTTAGTAACATAAGCGAATGTTTAAAAAATAAAAATGTACCTACGTGCTTCATCCCTTAATTTGCAGAATGTTTTAACAAAGTAATTTTAAAGATTTAGATGGAGAAGAATTATTTCAAGAGTTAACCGTAATATCCCAGCTTGTTACACCACAAAGCTCAAGTTTAGATGTGTTAAATTTTATTTTTAGTTCAAACCTTGAAGATTTTGCCCCGAATTTAGTAATTGCTCTCCAAATTCTTAATACAATCCCGGTCACGAGTCACGGTAGCTTCAGGAGAACGTAGTTTTTCTAAACTTAAAATTATTAAAATTTATCTTAGGACAACCATGACTCAAGAGAGATTGGTAGGTTTATCTATAATGTCCATTGAAGAGAAATTATTAAATTCTTTAGACTTTGATGATCTCATTTCTGAATTTGAAAAATGTAAGACCAGAAAAGTAAGTTTCCAAGTTTAAAAGTTTCCCCTCTGCTCATTTCTTCGCTGCGTTTTAGTTTAATGGTTTAGGCCTCCTGGGGATACCTCAATAAAAAAAACGCATTGAAAGTCTACCTCCTGGGTAATCTGGGAAAGGCTTATGCTTGTGTATCAGTTTATGTGTAAAAAAAATATAAAAAAGGGGCGCTTTCTACAAATCTTGCACAGGGCGCAAGTTTGGCTGGGGCCGGCGCTGCCGATACTTCATCAAAAGAATATTTTGTCTTCCAAATAATACACCAAACTACATGCTGTATCTTGAGACAGGAGTCGCTCCAATGTTTATGGAAACATTATACCTACATTTTAACTACATCGTTAAAATTTTCGAAATGTCAGATGAGAGATTGCCAAAAATCATACTGAAAAACACCATTAGAACATCAGGAAGTATGCCAACAGAGTGGAGAAATCTTGCGGCTTTCTGTAACTCAACGCTAACGGTAAATCAAAACGAACAACTCGTTTTGCTCCAGAAAAAGTTCAAAGCATTATTAGAACGATTTGGAAAAGCGCTCTATGACAGATACTTATCCGAGGCACGAGAGTCAACCTTTAGAAGCTACTACAGTCGGTTGATTTTTGACAACAGACTCAATACATATTTCCTCAACTCGAACCAATTACATAAGATTAGTATTATCTTCAAAACATGAGGAGAACTTCTCCCTCTCAATTTTATTTCCCACCGTCCTGACCTGCCAATACTCTGCAGTCTGTGCAATCGCAACGAACGTGAAGACATAAAGCATTTCATCGCAATTTGTCCAATTTTAAATGAGTTTAGGATCAGACACTTCGGTAAACAAAGTCTGAATGATACTGAGCTGCTTGACATACTAAACGGATCCGTTGGATGGGATGCACTTTACTCGTATGTTGTTGCTGCGCTTCGATATAGAAATTGTATAGTAAACGAAGATTTCTAGATCCCTAAAATTGTTATTTGCTATAATTTTGTTTTAACCATTGTCACTATAAATATTATTTGTATATTTCAAAATGTCAGTCTGGTAGACGGCCATAGGCCAAACCATTGTGACTTAAGATAAGCTTTTGTTGAATATATAACAAATTGTTACTTTGTACTTAAAATGAAATAAAGAGTCAATTAAAACTTAAAAACTTAAAACTTAACTTAACGAAAATGTATTAGAATTTAATAAATTGCGCTCGGCTCGCACCCTTAACTTGATGGTTCTTCGAACGCACCTTTAAGAATTTCGTAGTGATTACTGTAAATTAGTGAACTAATTATAATAAACTGATGTTGAACATGCTTTTTTCAATACAAAAATGTACATTGGTTCGCTATCAACAAAATGACTGCAAAATTAAAGCTTAAAACTGACTTTTTCATCGAAAAAAGTAAAAAGAAACCGTTATAAAATATATTGGTGTTATGAATGGTAGATATATTTGCCTCGCAAACGTTTTATGTTGTGTATATTACAAAAGACTCATAGTTAAATACCTACCAGAATACCTACATATAGGTACCTATTTATACTAGTTTTCATAAAAATTGATGTCTCAACTTAATTTGAATATACCTATTTATAATGAATGCAAAGTAGGTACACTAGTTTTAGATACTTACCCGATTCGATTTTATTTTAGTTACTCGTAACTATACTTTATTAACTTTTTACACTCATAACAATCATTTTGTTTCTCAATTCCCGTATACGTTATTATTTGACATAGTTTCTAGTATTATAATTCACTTACAAAAAGGTCATAAAATAACTTTTTATGGGAAACATGTTGATTTAAATATTAACATTTATTCATAATTTCTCATTTAAGTATAAATAAATATACAATTATTTACTGCTGGAACACGATGGTGTCTAAGCCGGAGTCGGAGTCGTAACTGGAATAGCTGTCAAGGTATTCAATGTACGCAAATGCAAATGTATACGAACACAACGCGACGCAACTGGAATCGGAGCCGCAGCTGGAGTCGGAAGAGTTGACCAACTTTTAACTTTGACGTACGACACATGTGACGTTTCCATTTTTGAAGTGAATAACTTGGTGATTATATTTTTTTTAATAGTTTTTCAATAAAAAAGTGGAAAAATATTTAAATAAGAAATAAAAGTGAACAAAAAAATATTTTCTGAGAAATTTGATGTGGTTGTAAACTGCAAATATACCAAATAACATCAAAAAGCCGTACTACACATTGTGTGCGTACTTTTTGTGAAACGTACGACAACTTTTCCGACTCCAGTTACGACTCCGGCTCCGATTTTGCATTGTGTTCCAGCAGTTAATATGTCATTATAACACCCACGTAGCAGTCATTGATCAGACAAAAAATTAAAAACTTTTCTCTCAACTCGCAAAGAAAGGAAACCCATACTCAGTCAAAAGTATGTACATAATATGCGAGTACTTAAAATGGTTGAATGTATGTATGTACATTCATATATATATCTATTTCTGAATTTTTTCATTAAATTCAAGGCCAGATTCACACCCATCGAATAAGGGGTGTGGCGTTATAAACTTTTAGAAAGGAGGAGTTTATAATATCTTTGAGACAAAGTAGGATGGATGGAGAACGATGTCGATTGAGAATTTAATAAATGGGAGTAGTCTTAATAAGAATTTAATCAAATCAGGTACATGTAATTTGATTGGCTAGGGCTAATTCTTCTTTCAAAATTGAAATACTTATCACTTTTCATTGGAATTCACATATGTAAGTTGTATGCAGTTTTTGCAAAAATGCAAGCTTCGTGTAGTTGTGTTTGTTATCGATTGAATGCAAGGAGTAGTTTGATTAGTAATGTTCCTTCAATCGTTGGCCAAGTTCCTGTCTACGATACGAGGCATGTTTTTATATCGTTATTTTTGGGCTGTGTTAACTTTTGTATTTGGTAAGGTAGGTAGGTACTCGTTTTATATAATACGTGTTTGTTATGTATTTGCAATTAATTTTGTAACACGTGTGGTAATGTATGAGTATTACTTTGAATGTAACACAACACAAGTGGTAATATGTTTGTGTTTTACATTGAAATGAATTTAATGTTATTGTTATTTTTAATTGCTGATTCTGTTTTGTTCTCTTTTTCAATTGTATCAATTTGAAAATTCAATTTGTTTGATTATTATGTCATTTTGTTTGTAAGATCTTGTTTGTCTATCTATTTGTCGAAAACTATAAAACTATCTTAAATACCTAGGTATAGCTTTCTAGAATATGATATAATTTTTTTTTGTTCTTTGATAATACCTATGCAAACACACAAAATTCATAAACATACAACTCTCATACAATACCTAATCTATCTTGAAACATTGGGCTTTGGGCATCGCAAAAGTTTGCGCTACCAAATTTCATACATTCTACACAAACAGATAAATACACACATTCGAATAAAAACCTGTAAAAATAAATAGAAGGGTAAGCGCAAAAAAAAGCGATGGCCAGGCGAATAATACAGGTACACATTAAAGGCACACAACAGAGGAAGACCAGGCGCGACCAAGAGTTTGATGTCTTCTTTCTTTATACCAAAAATACTCCATTACCAAGATCGGAATCTCAGACTGACATTTCGGTTTGCCCACAAGCTACTGAGGAATAAATGTGAGAAAGTGTGCGTGAAATAATGCAAAAAACCAAACACATTCTCACATTTAGTCCTAAGGCCCATCAAAATGCTTCATTTTAGTCCTCAGCCCCATCTAAATGCTTCATTTTGAATGTTTTATGGCCTCGTTCAAAAACTAAACAATCCTAACCAACAGAATCTGAAGTGCTGACATGGTCTTAAATTGGAAGATTTGTATAGCTTTTTAATTTCAATCCAAATAAATGTTGTAAATGTATATTAAATAAAATAAAATTGACCAAATACATATTTAATGATTTATTAGTGCTGTATTTTGTTTACTTAAATTATTTGCGCTGCAACTGGTTAAGTCAAATTGGAAATGGACAAAAGTGTAACTCAATACTTTGTAAAACAACAAAACAGTAAATTTTTTCAGCTGTAGTTTGCTTAGAGCATTTTTTTGGCGACGACGTTAGAAGTTCAGGTGGAAACAATAGGCGGGTGTCTCCGCATTTTTTTTTGTACAGACAATGCTACGAGAAGCATACTTGTGAAGTTCCATTGCCAACTATAGCTAGTTCAGATTCCTCAATTAGATTAATATTTTCATCATTTAAGCAGTTCGATAATTGCAAGAACAAATTTTTGTTTTGTTTGTTGCAAAAATATTCCTGAAAATTTCTTTTTGAGTGACTATGTTAGATTTAGAATTTTGTTTGTAGGTAGATTTAGGAATACAAATTTGAAGGAACCATGTTTTAAAAATAAGTTGCTTTGTGTAAAGCATCTTTAAGGAATAAAAATAGGGGCAAGAGTACGATAACTTAGGCGACAAGAAATTATAACGGAATTTTTTAGAACAGTTAAAAATAAGCATTTTTTACTATGGGAGGGGGGTCTATCTCCCCCCCGTTTAGGCGGTAGGGGCAATTTAAAAAAATTACTACTTAAAATGGAAAAAAATTCTTACAAAATAACGGTGATACTTACAATTAAGTTGTATACCTGTTTTTAAAAGCCAACATTCTGTTCTATTAGCCAGTTTTTAAATCAAGTCAAATCAAAATTTAATTTTAAACTCAAAATTTGAGTAAAAAAAGTTAAAAAAAGGTTTAAAGTGTAACTTTTTCAATACTTCAAGATTATCTACCATTGTTTTTATTTCAGAATTTATTACTCTTATTTGTTTTTGATCAAAAACTGAAAACTAGATGATTTTATGTCTTTTAGTTTTTGAGAAAATTGAAAATAACCACAACTACTATTTTATTTTAATTCTTTTTTTTCTTGAGTGGTCTTATTTTGATAGTAAATGGTATTTGCGTATGCGTAATGCGTGTTTGGGTGTATGCAACAGCGGCATCTGTAAGGGGGGCATGCTGCCCCCTGCAACCCCCCTGCTTGGGCACACTATAGGATTTGGGGTGGGTGCAAGTTGGAGTGTGTGCAAGGTGAGGAGGGTGCAAGATGGGGTGCATGCAAAGTTTCTTTTGCATTTAAATAAGCTGGATTTAAGAAAAATTAATTTACCCTAGGTATATCTTAATCCATATTCGATTATTACTATCAAAATAAGACCACGTTAATACTTAAGCAAGGAAAAAGTAATTTAATTAAAATATTTATTTTGGTAATTTTCAATTTTCTCAAGAACTAGAAGACATAAAGGCATCTAGTTTTCGGTTTTTGATCAAAAACAAATAAGAGCAATGAATTCTAAAAAAAAAATAGTAGATAATCTGAAAGTTTTGAAAAATTACACTTTAAACCTTTTTTTTAACTTTTTTTTGCACAAATTTTGACTTTAAAACAATTTTTTTCAAAAACTATATGCACTATGACTATGACTTGATTTAAAAACAAGCTAATAGAAAAAAGTGTTGGCTTTAAAAAAAGGTATAACACTTAATTGAGGGCAGGGCCGGACAAAGCATATGTGCAAGATGTGCAAATGCACAGGGCGCAGAATTCTGGGGGCGCATTACCAGGAGCAAGAAAATGTAATCTGATCTTGCTCAAACAAATATGTACTACTATTTGCCATTTTTTTAACCACAAACATTCTTAAAATAATCTCAAAAAAACATGCATCACAACTGTCCTAACAAACAAAAAATTTCCATGCCACCTCATATGTGCAAGATTTATTTCATGCACACCGAGTCCCAAAATTAACATAGAGAGTTTGACGAAGCAAAATACTTGTTCATATTGAATCGTATGGGCTAGAACGTGCAGGTATTGTATAAAAAACACTCTATATGAAGATATAAATCCTCGGTAGACATCTTGGTTTGTCTACAAGCTAAACCGGAAACCAGCCTCATAAAATTATTAAGTGCGTTTTGTTCGCATTCCATATATAGTAAAGTGAGAAATTGCCAACAAAACGATCCGCAGTAGTCCGGTTTTTATATTTGAAAGTTGATACAACTGAATATTTGCCAGAATAATTTATCAAAAAATTCTAAAAAAATAGCGAAATTCAGACCAGGGGTGAAATCGTGTAAGCTGATTTTTGATAGTTGACTATCAAAATCAAGAAAATATGTATGTACGTCTGTGTAATGTGATATTCGATTTCAAAGTTTTAACCAAACAATTTGACATAAAATAAAAACTTCAAGAAGGGGGTTTGTTCGTAGACTACTACATTAACATGTGGTGTTGAAACGAGCTTGAAGCGAGCCTAAATTCTTTATATACCTGAATCCAGTTGAAATGAGCTTGATTCGCCTCGATTCCGGTCGGGGATCGGAGTCGAGTCAAAATTTGTGAAGAAAAACCTGTGTGGAGGAGTTGGTTTTACAGATAATGCGTTATGGTCTGTTTATTTGCATGTTTGTGTACAAAAAATATAGTTTTGTTTTAATCAAATTTAAAAAGAAAAAAAAAATGCACATGGAGTAGGTAGCATATTCTTATATGGTGCTGAACTATTCAGTTTTTCATTGTTTAACATGAATCAAACTATCTTACTTGCACTTCATAAGAAACATCGAAACACTAATTGCATTTTAGAAAGTGCTGTCAAACTTAATCATTTTTAAATCTTCTTGTGCGGTGGAAACACCAAAAAGATTTATCTAATCTAAACTGAGATAAACCTTTGGTGGAAACATAGCAAAACTTAATTATCTTTTCTATTTTTTTCTCTTGCAAAATAAGCCCAGTTAGTCCATTTTCACTAACAAAACTAAATAATATCAACAGTAATAGATTGATTTTTTTCCCCAATGGAAAACACACATGATTCCAAATGCACAACTACTCAACGAACACAGCCATCGAGATACAAATGCAATATCAATCGTACAAACATTTGAGAACGAAATCACATAAGATCCATTCGAGCAGGGGCGAACGCAGAAAAAAATTTCGGGGGGGGGGGGTTCAAAAAATATATATTATATTATTTTTTTATTTTAAATGTCAAGTGTTTTTTTTTTCTTTTTTGACACTATTTTATATAGGTACTAAGAAACATGTATGAATAAAAATTACATATACAAATACATATACACATATATGACTTGCTTTCACGATTGGCAAAACAGTTTGACTCTGACTTCAAAGCTAAAACTTAATTTTTATATGCATTATGCATGTATAAGTATAGTATAAGTTTGTATGCCTTTTTTTCTAGTTGCCGTGATGAGGTGAGATTTTTCTATTTTCACAGTTCTCTTTTGTTCTCACCATGAAAATACTAGAAGTAATGACTTTGAATGCGTTCCGAAACTTTAGACCGAAGACATAGGGTCATATTCATAGTTCATTGATAAGTTCTGATTTTGTCTTTGCTAAATTAAACTACAGTTTATGTTATTCATAGACAATTTAAATCCATTTTAAAACGATAATCTGGAGTCTAAAAATAAACACGACGGAACCTATGTTTAAGCTGTTTCTAAATCTATTAAACGTCAAAAATAAGCAAACTGATTGAGAAAATTAAGTTACGAGATATTGTATTTAAACATTTAAAAACAAAAATTAAAACGTCAAAAGACTTAAGCATATATCAATATTTTGATATTTTTCTGGATGTTGGAATGCTACCAACTAACAAAAAACGAAAGCTCTACTTAACCCGATGGGACCCCTTTGAAATAGATGAAGACCATTCGTGTGAAAGATATCGATTCGATAAAAAAATTGTCAAGTTTATAATTGATCTTCTAAAATTTCTCAACAAAGAGCAAACAAAATAGTTTAAGGGGTTTCAAAGATTTTGGCTCTCCAGCTAACGCAATTTATTTTGTTACCCTCTACAAGCTATTTTATTTTGTATAGGTTTAAGTGAAATTTTTCAAAATTGTAGTAGAATATATGCCTTAAACCTGTTTCTAACTAAACAGAGCTGGAAAATTCTTTATGAATAGCAGCTGTGTCTAACTTATACATATATGTTAAATTTAGACTCCAGTTCAAATACACTCGGGTTTAAAATATGACTATGAATATGCCCCATATTGTTTCGTGTCTTACATTAAGGTATGTTTAAATGCAGAA
Organism: Eupeodes latifasciatus; assembly: GCA_920104205.1. Taxonomy (NCBI): domain Eukaryota; kingdom Metazoa; phylum Arthropoda; class Insecta; order Diptera; family Syrphidae; genus Eupeodes; species Eupeodes latifasciatus. Next base: position 256,376,105 of record OV049924.1, on the reverse strand, counting down.
ACGCATTCAAATGTTTAAAAATATTGAATTAAGGTGACATCACGTAACTTTCATTATTAGTTTGATTCTTGTTCTTGAAAAATAGGGAAAAAACGCGACAAAGGCAAACAGGGTTGCTGTTTTTGTTTTAAAATATTCTTGTGTCACAATTCAAGAAGTGAAAAAAGTTAAGTTAAACATTTTTTTTTTCAATTTATAGTTAAAAGTAACATAAATGAACCGAACAATTTTTCGGTGGTTTGACATTTAAATACATATGTCATAAGTGGCCGTGAGATCGTCATTTTCTGTTTGCAATTTTTCATTTTTAGCCATAAGAAACATGGCGAAAGGGAGCATCTCTGTGATAATAATAATATTTAGCTTTATACAAAAAGTTAAAAACCCTTCATCTTCTACCTTAGTGTTTGAAAATAAAAATACTTAACATTTTAATTGTTAGTATGAATTAAAACAAGAAAAATATTTGTCTTTCCTTACCAAAAAATACAGAAATTTATTGTTCTAATTTAGCGTGTTTGTGTTTTGTGCACAATTTCTATCACCGTAGCAAATTTATTAAAATTTTTTGTTTAACATAGTTTTAGAATTTGAGTTGGAAATTAATTTTGTACCATTTCTGTTTTTCTTTTTTTGGACAATAATGGATATTTGATTACAGCACATATTCTGATATTTCGGAGGGGGTTTTAACCCCCAAAACCCCTACCTGCGTTCGCCCCTGTTCTTATTTAATAAACAAAAAGTGATGAATTTAAAATCTTTTTAATTTATTTTAACTATATTATTTTAAAATGTTGGCCTTATAGCAGTGACAGCAAAAATTTGCCATGACATTAGATCCTTCTATTTGTATGTTTTCGGAACATTAACCTTCGCAGTAGATCAATTAATTTCGAATTTGGACATTATTATTTTCAGTTTTTAATTTTGTTCATGGGCCAAGCATGTGTTTGTTGTTTTTTGTTTTACTCCTCAATTTAAAAAGTACTCCCCAAAATGACAGAAAAATACTACTCTTGAAATTTCTAAAACGACAGCACTGCATAGGAACGTATAAATAAAGTTTGATATTGGAAGCAAATAAATAAAGTGAGGAAAAATTAATTCATTGAGGTATTATTGTTTGCGTATAAAAATTAAGCTGAGTGGCTATACATTTTAACACGGCTATTATTATTATTATTATTTTACGTTTTTTGTTTTAAATGCTTTTTATAATTCCTTTATGAATTCAGTTTAAAAAAGTGTATAAAAATACAAAAAAAAAATATAAAACCAATCAAAATAAAAAAAAAACATAGGTATCTACATAAAAAAATATTTTTTTCAGTGTATTTTTGAAAAATTTTCATCAGAACCAATTTTTGATGTAATTTTTGAATTCCCCGTACTTAAAAACATATAAAATGATACCCCATATGGGCATGTAGTATACACTATAAAGTAGAATAATGGGACGCCATTTTGAAAAAAACCGCCATATTTCGAAATCCGCGCCGTGTACAGAGGCAGACTTTTCGGCATCGTGTTCTGCGGAAAATTTACAATAAGACCTCATTCACACAAATTGTATTGCAATTAGTTCTAGGTTCATCCTTAATTTGACTCGTCTATATGGCACACAAACATTCGCTTGAGGCGTTGAACAGGACATTGAAATATATAAAAAAACAACGACAGACTATTTGGCGGCACTCTGTTACTCCTTTCAGGTGATTTCAGACAAAGACTTCCTGTTATTCCGCGTTCCACGTACGCTGATGAGATCAACGCGTGCCTTAAATCATCGCCACTGGTGGCGTAATGTTGAAAAAGTACAACTGAAAGTAAATATGGTATAGGCGAAGGAAAAGTTACTACAGATGAAACTGGATGTATAAAATTACCGGTCAATTTCTGCACGTTTATTGATCCACAAGATGCTCTCATTGACCAGATATTTTCCGATGTACACAGACGATATACAAATCAGGAGTGGCTGTCAAAAAGAGCAATTTTAGCAGCAAAAAATGTGGATGTCAACCAATTAAATCTCAAGATACAACATTTGTTACCAGGAGACTTGGTGTCATACAAATGTATTGATACAGTTTGTGATGCTACCGAAGCTGTAAATTATCCAACTGAGTTTTTGAACTCATTGGATTTACCTGGCATGCCACCGCATAATTTAGAACTGAAGGTTGGATCTCCGGTAATTTTGCTTCATAATTTGAACCCAGCACGGTTGTGCAACGGCACGCGATTAGTAATTAAAAAATGAATGAAAAATGTTATCGAAGCCAATATTCTAAATGGTAAATTCTGAGGTGAAAATATATTATTACCGCGAATCCCTATTATACCCACAGACAGGCCCGGATTAATAGGGGGCTAGGGGGGACTGCAGCCCCGGGCCCCGCGGAAACGAGGACCCCACCTAAACCGTAAAACCGCGATATTCAAACTGTACAATCTAATAAACCCCAAAAATAAAAACCAAAATTAGTTGACCCCACAAAATCCAAACTAGAAAGCTATATACCCCAAAAACCCATATAGCCCAACTCGCAATTAATCCCATAAACTTTAAACCCACATAGCTCAACTCGCTAGTATCTTCAAAAAGTCAAACCCACATAGCCTAAGTCGCTATTAAGTATTAACCCAAAACTTTAAACTCAAAAAATATTAAATCCATGCAGCCTAACTCAGCAAAGGGTTTCCTGATTGAAAAAAAATTGAATTCTATGCCTCGTATTTTTTTTTTTTTTTTTCAAAGTGTGGAAATATGCTGGACTAATTAGTCTCGAGTACCTTATTTATTCTTGATTAAGAGAGATGTGCGAATTGAGCGTTAAAGTACATTTCGATACTAGTGTGGTAAAATTTAGAATTGTTAATTTCCACGAGTCCGTTTTGAGTTTAACAAGAGAAAAATGGCGAAATAAATTTTGCCGCAGAAGTATTGAATCGTATTTTTCGACACAACGTACGTAAAGTTGAATTTTCCGAAACCCTCCCGTGTGCAAAATTCAACTTTACGCGAATTACGCGTATTTAAAAATTAATTTTCGACTTAAAGGTGTTCGAATTGAAATATTTTACTACTAGTTTTTTTTAAAGAGGCACTAAAAAGCAATGTATTTGTTTTAAAAATGAAATTGAGAAAAAAAAATGTTGTTTAATAATTATTATTTATAATGTATACTTACTCATCCAATCTAATAAATCCTAATTACTACATAATTTGTTACTTTTAATTTTTAGAGTTTTGAATAATCAAAAAGAAATGGTCTGACGGTCTGACGGTTTTGAGTTCATGGTTTTTGGATTAATTAAAAATTGGGTTATGTGGGTTTAACCTTTAACGCTTTTGAGTTTACGATTTTTTATTTGCGATTGCAAAATGAACACATTTAATTTTTCAAAAACGTTAAAAAGAGCCCCTGATAAATAATTAGCCCCGGTTATCAAAAATTCTTAATCTTATCGGGGGTTGGAGCACTTGGGGGATAGCTTCTTGGATTTTCTATGCGTCAACTCCTCGGCGCATCGTCTCTGAGAGCGTGGACTCCTAGCGCCCCGGGTTTTTGGGTTGGCTCGCTTGGGGCTTAGGACGCTTTGGGTTATTGGGTTGGCTCGCTTGGGGTTTAGTACGCTCTGGATTATGAGGGGTTGGCTTGCTTGGGTTTGATATCTTTTTAGTTGGCCTCAAATTTGAAATAGCCCCGGGCCCCCATTTTCTTTAATCCGGGCCTGCACACAGATGAGCCAATTCATTTCAAACGCCTTCAATTTCCAATTAGATTGGCATTTGCAATGACTATCAATTAGTCTCAAGGCCAAACGATGTCTGTCTGCGGCTTAGATTTGAGCACTTCATGTTTTTTACACGGACAATTATATTTGGCGTGCTGTCGAGTGGGAAAACCATCCAGTTTGTTTGTATTGGCGAAAGATGGGATTGATATTGTTTTTTTGTAGTATAGTCATAGTTTAAACAATTAATTTTAATAAATTAAAAAAAATTGTTTGGTGATTTATTATTTAAATATTTTGTCACCGTTTACAGTGCTCTATACCTCTCCCACCTATATACAACATCCTTAGACACTTACAGTAAGTTATTTATTTCTAGCAAAATATTCTCTAGAAATTATTTATATGACAACACAACGTAAAAAATTTGTTTAAGAAAATAATAACCATTTTTTTTTCTAAATAAACTTTTTGGGGCGGATTCATAGAGAATTACTAAAGTCGTGATTTCTTGATCTATAGTTTGAGGCTTGTTGGTTAAATAAACACAGCTCTTATTCATAGTCAATTTTGCAGCTGTGTTTAGTAAAACCCCAGGTTAAGGTTGTATTCTACTACAATATTATACATCAATTGACAGGTCAAAGCAAAAAAATACTGTTATATTTTCAATCTTGTTATTTTGTGCTGTCATTCCTCAAATTGGATGTCGAAAAAAGTAGGTAATTAAAACAAAACTATTTAATAAAATTTAAAATTCAATTTAATGCTGTTAAAACCTAGTAAATTTATAACAAAATAGACTGTTTCTTTATCCAAAGTATATCTTTCATAGAAATCCTTGTCGCTTAATTCAAATGGTTTGAACCGTGTTTTATATATTTTTCTTTTTCTTGGTGGCATATTTTGTAGATCACCAAATAACTCAAACTCCTCTAAGATGTCCATATCTTCTTCAATTGCGGTATTAATCGACATTTTTCTGGGCAGCAAGTTTACGTAAAATTTATTTGATATAATATACTTTTTCATGACATTTTGACATTTCTGTCAAATTACAGAAAAGTTCGTTTACAAATTGCTCCTGTGAAAAAGTTCCAAATTGCTAAATTTCCAACTTAAAATAAATCTTAAAAGTGTGTTAAAGTGTTGACCGAAGGAAGATAAAACCACCTTTATAAATTCATGTGAGTCTTAGAACTATAAGAACTATTATAAGCTGTGAAAAAGTGGCACAACTGCCCGCCGATCATATCTCTACTCAACAAATACATATGTAAAGGGTGTCCCAAAATTAACGCAAGATTTGAATTAAATAGAAAACGCCGTTTTTAGTCTTTTGATAGTTATATTTTTATTGACTCGTAAAGTACATAGGATAGGGTTATGTATGGAATAACACATCGGACAAATGGCCTCCACGGCTTTGCATGCACATGCGCACTCTTTTGTTGAAATTTTCCATGACCATTCTGCATAAATGTGGCTGAATTTCGTTGATGCAGCGTTGAATCTCCTCCTTTAATGCACGGGTGGTTGTGGGCTTGTTGACATAGACTTGTGATTTCAAATAACCCCATAAAAAGAAGTCTAATGGTGTTAAATCACACGATCTAGGAGGCCAATTTTGATCACCGAAACGAGAGAGTACACGACCTGGAAATGTCTCATGCAGTAATTGAATTGTTTCACGGGCTGTATGACATGTGGCACCGTCTTGTTGAAACCACATATTGGACACATCAATATCTTCCAATTTTGGCAGAAAGAACTGTGTAATCATGTAGCGATATCGAGCACCATTAACAGTCACTGCTTGACCAGCATCATTTTCAAAAAAATATGGCCCAATTATGCCTCCAGCCCAAAATCCACACCATACAGTCACGCGTTGTGGATGCATTTGTTTTTCGACAATCACATGTGGGTTCTCCGAACCCCAAATGCAGCAATTTTGGCGATTGACAAAGCCATCAAGATGAAAATGTGCTTCATCGCTTAGGATGATTTTGCTCGAAAAATCAGCCGCCAAGCTTTCACTATTTTTGAAATATTCTTTAATAATGAAGACACGTTGTTCTATCGTGTAACGCTCCATTTTTAATAACCCTATACTGTTAGCTGTCAAATTGCTTTTTTTTCAGGGTTGCCAACACTTCACTGCACAAATGGCGGCAAATTCAAATCTTGCGTTAATTTTGGGACACCCAATATATGTATATCTATGTCAGTGAAGAACAAAAGGAATTTATCTGAAACTTCTCCTGAAGCTTATAATTCGGAAAAAAGACCACAACACTTTAATACAATGTCTGAAGAATTAGTTGGATCTATGAGCCAGTCTGAGCTTACAAAATTACTTTGTTTTCTCCTCGAATCAAAATTGAAAAATATGGCCTCGCAAAACGCAAACCAAAAAATTATGGAACTTAACCTTGAAATATGGCCTCGCAAAACGCAAACCAAAAAATTATGGAACTTAACCTTGAAATGTCCAACAAAATAATAGCCTTGGAAAAAAGAAACGAGATCCTTGAAAGTCAGATGGATGAAATACAAAAAAAGAATACAGAAAACAATCTGATGTTAAGAATAACTCCGCAGGAAGGTATAAACGAAAAAGAACTCATCAAAAATTCATTGGTAAAGCTCATCCAACCAACCCCGGCCATTGAAAATCAACACATTCGCGAAGTAAAATCAAACAACAACAATGTCAAGAATTTTATTGTAAAGCTGGAATCAAAACAACACGTTATCACAGCACTTAAAGCATCCAAAACATTGCAAGGAACAGGTATCACTATCGCCAAAGATCTTCCATTATCAATTCGCCAGAAAAGAACCAAACTCTTGAACATAAGAAGAAGGCTGAACGAATTTAACCCACAGATAAAAGTTTTGGTACGCGATGACAGAATGTACGTAGAAAAAAAAGATTTTCGTTGGAGTTCTTCGAGGGGTCTCTTACAAAACAACAACAATGGGGTTTCTGTGCTAAATAAAATCTATCAAGTCGATTTAAGCAATCAGCTGTGTTTCAACGTGGAAGCCCAGATGACAGATGATAACAACAGAGCTGAGCAAATAGCGTCACCTACATTTTCATCTGGAAACTTCCTAGCAAGGACATCAACCAATTCAACTTGTATTTTATAGGGTGTAACTGCCGTCTGCCAAAATAAAATTAAATCTTTAAAAAAAATAAATAATATAAAAATTTTAAGTTATAACATTGCAGGTCTCACTAATAAGTCAATATACGCAGGATTTTATGATTTTTTAAATAATTATGATATAGTTTTACTTTATGAAACATTTTTGACAGAAGATGATTATAAATTATACCTAAGACGTTTTAAAAGCTTTGAATTTAGTTGGATACCAGCCTTGAAACAAAACACAAGAGGAAGAGCAAGTGGAGGATGCTTCTTTGGTTATAAGAAACAAAATTATAAATATATTCAGTGTCAATTTGAATCGTGTGATGATCTGAAACTTTTGAAAATAACCTTAGGTTTAACAAAGTTAGTAATACTGCCAAGTTACGTCTCTCTCACTGGGAGAGAGATTTTGATTCGTTATACAAACTAATCGAACTCAGTCAAGTTACGTTAATTGTAATCACTGGGAGAGAGATCTTGATTCGTTATACAAACTAATCGAACTCAGTCAATACGACAATATTATGATTATCGGAGATCTCAACGCCAGAATTGGAAATGAAGAGGGAAGAGAAAATCGATTCTCAGGTAAAATAAGAAAGTCAGAAGATGCAATTACTAATGCTAAGGGAGTTAAACTATTGGAGTTGTGTGATTCATTTGGATTTCATATTCTGAACGGCACCAGTAAATCAGATACGAGTGGAAAATATACGTTCGTCGGACAGCAAGGCTGCTCGGTCATAGATTATTGCTTAGTACGAGGTGAATGGTTATCCCTTATTAGTGATTTTGAGGTATTGTCGGAACAGTATTCTGACCATATGCCCATTGTTGCGTCTTTTGGAAATGATCTGATTGAAAGAGAAGATGCAAGAACCTTAAAACTACCCCCAAAATTGCAGTGGAAAGAACCTTTCGCAACAACATAATGGATATGGAAAATCTTATAAATATGTCTTACCCGGTCAGCAGAGTGCAACACAAAAAAAGATGTTTCTATAAAGAAAAATGGTTTGACTCTGAATGTGAAAATGAAAGGCGAAAATCGTTTGGATGGCTAAAGGTTTTTCGACGATTTGGTGGTCAATATTTCAAAAAATTGTACATTCAAACAAACACAACCTTTAAAAAAATCTGCAACGAAAAAAAGAAACGACATTTTGAAAATGAAGCACTAAAACTCACATGCTGCAAAGATGCTAAGCAATTCTGGACTGCAGTGAATAATTTTAACGGCAAATCACCCCAAATTAGCATTCAATTAGACGCTGGAACACTTAAGATCCATTTTAAAACGCTATTGAATTCAAACACTAATATACCATTTATTCATTATGCTACACCCTTTTATGCAAATGAAATATTGGATGCACCTATTACTCATGATGAAGTATGTGAAGCTTTAAAAAATCTCAAAGATGGAAAGGCACCTGGAGCGGATAGGATCCCCATAGAATGTCTCAAATATGCGACGGACAACTTTATCAATAAGCTAGCTGCGATTTTTAACAAAATGTTTGAAACAGGAAAAATATCTACTCAGTTCAAACAAGCAATCATATTTCCGATTCATAAGAAAGGCAATTTAGCAGACCCAACAAACTATAGAGGAATATCCTTTTTAAATTCTGCATATAAGGTATTCACAAAATTGTTAAACTACCGATTGTCAAACTGGATTGAAAACAATAATCTTATTAAGGAATGTCAAGCTGGGTTCCGGAACGGCTACTCAACAGTAGATAACATATTTGTACTGCAAAACATCGCGGGTATATTTGTAGACCAAGGAAAAAAATTATACACTCTCTTTGTAGATTTCAAGGCAGCCTTTGACAATATCGACCGAAAAGCTTTAATATATAAGCTATACAATGCTGGAATGAGTCAAAAATTTGGAAGGGTTCTCGAAAGCTTATACGAAGACAATCAATCGGCTGTGTGGAACGGAATGGAGATTTCGGAATGGTTTGAGACAACAATGGGAGTAAGACAAGGATGTACACTTAGCCCGTATCTCTTTGCCATGTACATCAACGACCTGACCGACTCTCTACCAGGAGGCATAGAGATAGATGGAATTTTGATAAAAGCACTTCTATTTGCAGATGATGTGGTTTTATTTGCATACTCACCAGAATCCTTGCAACTTATGATTAACCGTCTTGATTCGTACTGCCAATTATGGAATCTTACAGTTAATCTTACCAAGTCAAAAGTCATGATTTTTAAGAAAAGAGCAGGTAGAAATTGCAGCAATGAAAAATGGTATCTCAATGGACAGGCCATTGAAATCGTGAAAGCATACAGATATCTTGGAGTAACGGTAACTAGTAATCTGAGTATGGAATCCCACTTAAAAGAAAAACTAATAAAAGCTAAAAGTGCCATATCTGCTACCTGGAAGAGGTGTTTTTCAAATCATTTAGTTGATCATAATGTCAAATATAAAGTTTTTCAATGTGTATCTGAGTCGGTGATGTTGTACGCAGCACAATCTTGGGGATACTGCCAGTATGAAACAGTGGAGAAACTGCAGAGGTACTACATCAAAAGATGTTTCAATCTGCCAAGCACAACGCCCAACTATATGATAAACATTGAAACAGGATTATCACCACTTTTTATTAAAACTTTAAAGCTACACGCAGAATATGTAATTAAAGTCCTGCAATTACCGGAGGAAAGACTTCCAAAAATTATTGCAAGAAAGGTAATAGAGAGAAGAACACTATGGTACAAAAAGTTAGAAGAGCTTGCAACCTACTGCGGAATGGAGTTCAATCACATAAATGGAAATGAAAGATACTGTAAGGATATAATCAACAACCTGATTTCAAAAGTAGATGAGCAATACAGAGCTGACTGCTTAAATTTAGCTACTTCGTCATTACACAGAGCTACATATAGCGTTTTGAGGCATAATTTAAATGAAAAGAACTATTTTCGTAACGAAAACAGTAATAAAATCATATCTGCTATCTTTAAAATGAGAGGAGAACTTATTCGACTTAATTATATCCCTCACCGCACTGATTTACCAATCTACTGTAGTCTTTGCAACCTATCGGAGAGAGAAGATATCATCCACTTCATTGGCAGGTGCCCAATTCTAAAAGAAATCCGAAGATATTTCCTTGGAAGCAATTTAATACCGGAAGAAGAAGTTTTAGCACATCTCAACTGCGATAATGATATAAACTTATTGTTTAATTTTTATCAAACAGCTATAAAATATAGAAGCCAAATTATTAATGAAGATTTTTAACTTTTTAAAGAGAAAACAGAGAATTGTATTTTTTATTATATTTATCATATTTTTATTTATTGTGAAAAAAAAAACTTATTATAAAATGTTTAATTTCATGTCAATCAGACAGACGGCAAAGCCATGCTTATCGATTTTTGTAAATATTATTTATGTACATAAACAAGAAAAGAAACAATAAATCTAATCTATCTATCTATCTATCTATCTATCTACTTTTTCAGCTTTTCAATTCACAATTAAAAATCAAATACCTATGACATTTGGCTGTGATAATAAGAACTTAAACACTGTGTTTATAGTTAAACCACAGATTTAGCCCTAAACTTAGGTTTAAATTTATTTATAAATATATGTGAATTCCAATGAGAAGTGATAAGTATTTCAATTTTGAAAGAAGAATTAGCCCTAGCCAATCAAATTACATGTACCTGATTTGATGAAATTCTTATTAAGACTACTCCCATCTATTGAATTCTCAATCGACATCGTTCTCCATCCATCCTACTTTGTCTCAAAGATATTATAAACTCCTCCTTTCTAAAAGTTTATAACGACACACCCCTTTATCGATGGGTGTGAATCTGGCGTTGAATTTAATGAAAAAATTCAGAAATACATATGTATATGATTTATATTTTAGTATCGCCGATATACTAAAAAATATATTCTATCTGTTCTCCACCGGAGAACAGAAAATAAAAGACAAAGATTCGTATTTAAAAAATTGTCACTTTATTCAATTTGAAGCCTCAGATCCCTTACCGCTGGTGGGGGGAAATCTTTAGCTTATACGTCGAGATGAATATTAGATCTGAACTGTTTGAGATCGAACGATCCCTTTTTATACAACTTACTTGCTAACGCAGCAAATCTTAGTTTGTCTGCGGATGATGCAATAATTAAAAGAATATTTTTTATTATATACAAAGAATAATTCTTGGTTAGGCCAAGAAGTGTTGATACTGCATCATATCTAGTTCTCATATCCCTTTTTGTTTACTTTATTTGTACGGAGATACACAAGTGTGTTCTCATATTAGATAAATAGATAGATAGATCTTTATTGTAACTGAAATTCTTATAATCTTTTTTTCATTTAAACCTAGATTACACAATTTACAGAGATATGGTGTCTTACATTCTACCTTACTACTGAAAATATTATAACAAGCATTCAATTTATGTCACAGATTTATTACATTTTGAAGGAAAAGTTACTAAAAAAAACTTCATTAGTATTAGACATTTTTTCAAAGGAAGAGAGAAGTGGGGAGAAGAAAACTGTCTAAAGATGTTGTTCACATTTATGTATCACAGAAAAAAAAGTATAGATATTAATAAAATAAAAATAAATAATTTAATAAATAAATAAAAAAATTAATAAATTAATAAATAAATAAATAAATAAATAAATAAATCAACAAGTGAATAACAATTAATTAAATACAAACGAGAAAGTAAATAAATTAATGAAAAAATGGACAAATAAATAATAAATTAATTAATAAATAAATAAATAAATAACAATTAATTAAACACGAATGAACAATTTTAATAAATAAATGAACAAGTGAACAAATAAATACAGAGATTAATAAATAGATAAATATTTTAATAAATTAAAACAAATAAATAAATTAGCAAAAAATATACCTAAACAAATAAATAAATAACAAAAAACAAATAGAGACAAAAAAAATCAGTATATAAATAAATAATAAATAATTAGTTGTGAATAAATGATCAATTGTATTTTAAATTAATTTTTGAGTGTTTTAATTGGGCTTTTTGATCTTAGACGATTATATGCAATTAATAAATAAATTAATCCATTTTTAAAATTTTGTCCCGACGTTTCGTTGGTTATTTTCCAACTTCTTCATAGGGTGTTTTATTTTTATTGGATCTACAATAATTACAAATTACTTGGATTTTCTTTAATTTCTATTCAGTATTTTAGTGTTACTTACTATTGTCAGTTTACATTTGATTTATTAAGTTTAAAAAATATAGTCAATAAATTATTACACTTAACAAAAAATATAACAATTTTTAATAAATTAAGAAACAGGACAAAACAGAAAACTATTAACTGATTGTTATCACAGACTTTGTTCCTTTGATGACAGCACTGTAGCTAGCACTTAAATTGTCTTTATCTTCTTGAAAATTCATGGTTCTCTTCATCTTTTGTTGTATTCTTAGACTCTCCAGTGTAAATCTCTTATTTGTGTTTCTTTCCTTGTCAAGTATTTGTATGTCATCGAAATCAGCGGTGTGTCCATGTTCAGTCATATGTTGTGAGAGTCCAGTTGATGTTCTCTTTTTTCTGACGTCAGCTTTATGTTCAGCTATTCTTGTAGCTAGTGTGCGTTTGGTTGTGCCAATGTATACAAGATCGCACACTTCATTTGTCTTGCCGTTGCATTTTATTTCGTATACCACGTCATGTTGTTGTTCCTTTTGCAATGGTGTCTTTGTTCTTGTAAATATTTTGCTGAGAGTGTGATTGGATTTGTGAGCAAATGAAAATCTCTCTTTGTTGTTTTGTATTATTTCGTGTAGGTATTTGTTATTTGTTAGCTTGGGAATGTAACGTATGCTATGGAATATGATATTGTCCATGTTGCCACTTTTTTCGTTTTGATTTTGTGTATTATTTTTGTATTGAATTTGATTTTTCTTGTCGTTAATTAAATTATTTATTATTTTATGTGGAAAATTGTTCATTAGCAGTATTGTTCTTATTTTGTTGATATTTTCTTTGTGGAATTTTTCGTTCGAAATATCTAAAACTTTATTAATAAAGTTTTTTGCAGTGTTTATTTTGTATTTATGTGGTTGAGTTGATAGAAAATTGATCATTCTTCCTGACGCTATGGGTTTTTGGTACCAGTTAAAAATTAACTTATCATCTATTCTGTGAATTACAGTGTCCAAATATGGTATACATTTTTTATTTTCTGTTTCTATTGTAAATTGTAGTTTTTCGTGATATTGATTTAGATTGTTGAGAATTATGTCTGTGTGTTGTTTTTTAATTATTGCAAAAATGTCATCTACATATTTCGCAATGAATTTTATCGTTATGTTGGATTTCTGTAATTTCTCTATTGTAGCGTCCAGAAGATTGTCCAAAACAATGTCAGCTATGGTTGGTGAGAGTGGATTTCCCATTGGCATTCCGAACGTTTGGTTATAGATTTTATTTTCATGATTGAAATAGTTATTGTCTTTGAGACAGAATTGCAGTATTTTAAGGAATTGTGGTTTTGGGATATTTGTATGTTCTTTCAATTTTTCCCATTGTTGCATGATGTTCTTAATTGCTACATATGTTGGAATATTGGTGAATAGTGATATTACGTCAAACGAAACTAAGATGTCATCTTCTTCTATTGTTATGTCTTCAAGTTTTTCTTTAAGGTGCGTTGTATTTCGGATGTTGTAGTTTTCAGATACGATGTGTTGAAGTTTTTCCCCAATGAATTTTGCCAAGTGATAACATGGGACATTTGTTGATGATGAAATCGGTCTTAGTGGTAGATCTGGTTTATGGATTTTTGGAAGTCCATATAGTGTAGGTGCAGTAGCTGCGGAACATGCTAACTTGTTTTTTAGTTTAAGGTCTATGTATTTTTGTTTGAATAAATCATTCACTATGTCGTTATTAGTTTTTTGTAGTTTTGCCGTTGGATCTATCCTTTGTATTTTGTATGTGTTTTTGTCTTCAAGTAATTTATTCATTTTGTTTTTGTAGTCTTCCTTATACATTACGACTGTCTTATTTCCTTTATCTGCGTGAGTTATTATGATGTCTTCTTTATATTTTCTAATTATTTTCTGTGTTTTTTCATATGTTTTTATTATGAATTTTTCTTTTATTGTGTTTTTGATTTTTCTTTTATATGTTTGTATTCTGTTGGCAACGCAATGTCTAGCAATGTCTTTCTCTTTATCATCTTCTATTTTTTGTATGCATTGTTCTATGTCCGCTATGATGTGTATGGGTGAGAAGTTGTTTTTGTGTATAGGAAGTGCAAATTTCTTGCCTAAAGAGAGAAGCCATCGACTCTCTTCGGGGAAATTTACTTTTGTTTTATTGACAAACCATTCTTCATTAAATGTAATACCAAGTTTAACTATGTGTTCTTGTTTAAGTTTATTGATTTTTGAAAGGTGTATTAGTTCGGTTTTATGTCTTATATGATTGAATATGTGGATTTGTTTTTGTATAAATGATTTGTATTCGGTCTCATTTAGAATGTTTTTCATTTTGATTTCTGTTTGGAATATGTTTTTATTTACTGTGTTTATTGTTGTTAGTGTTTGTTTGATTTCTAAGTTTAGTACTTTCAAAGAGAAATTATGCTCAATCTTCTTTAAATGCTGTAGTATGCTTTCTGTGGTAAACAAAGCTGTAACATTTGATGTGGTGTTAGTTAGATGTTTGGGTATAATTTCATATTCTTTACAAGAGAGGAGAAATTTTAGTTGTTCTTTCTGTTTTGCTAGTTTTTTCTTTTGTCTGCAGTAGTGTTTAAGTATATTACAGGTGTCTGGGTTGTATTTGTATTTAATATGTTCAAAAAATCCTTTCATTGTTTTATGTGTCCGTTAAATATTGTGATGGTAATAATTATTTGTTTCGGCTGGCCCTCCGATATAGTATAATTGTGAATAAATGATCAATTGTATTTTAAATTAATTTTTGAGTGTTTTAATTGGGCTTTTTGATCTTAGACGATTATATGCAATTAATAAATAAATTAATCCATTTTTAAAATTTTGTCCCGACGTTTCGTTGGTTATTTTCCAACTTCTTCATAGGGTGTTTTATTTTTATTGGATCTACAATAATTACAAATTACTTGGATTTTCTTTAATTTCTATTCAGTATTTTAGTGTTACTTACTATTGTCAGTTTACATTTGATTTATTAAGTTTAAAAAATATAGTCAATAAATTATTACACTTAACAAAAAATATAACAATTTTTAATAAATTAAGAAACAGGACAAAACAGAAAACTATTAACTGATTGTTATCACAGACTTTGTTCCTTTGATGACAGCACTGTAGCTAGCACTTAAATTGTCTTTATCTTCTTGAAAATTCATGGTTCTCTTCATCTTTTGTTGTATTCTTAGACTCTCCAGTGTAAATCTCTTATTTGTGTTTCTTTCCTTGTCAAGTATTTGTATGTCATCGAAATCAGCGGTGTGTCCATGTTCAGTCATATGTTGTGAGAGTCCAGTTGATGTTCTCTTTTTTCTGACGTCAGCTTTATGTTCAGCTATTCTTGTAGCTAGTGTGCGTTTGGTTGTGCCAATGTATACAAGATCGCACACTTCATTTGTCTTGCCGTTGCATTTTATTTCGTATACCACGTCATGTTGTTGTTCCTTTTGCAATGGTGTCTTTGTTCTTGTAAATATTTTGCTGAGAGTGTGATTGGATTTGTGAGCAAATGAAAATCTCTCTTTGTTGTTTTGTATTATTTCGTGTAGGTATTTGTTATTTGTTAGCTTGGGAATGTAACGTATGCTATGGAATATGATATTGTCCGTGTTGCCACTTTTTTCGTTTTGATTTTGTGTATTATTTTTGTATTGAATTTGATTTTTCTTGTCGTTAATTAAATTATTTATTATTTTATGTGGAAAATTGTTCATTAGCAGTATTGTTCTTATTTTGTTGATATTTTCTTTGTGGAATTTTTCGTTCGAAATATCTAAAACTTTATTAATAAAGTTTTTTGCAGTGTTTATTTTGTATTTATGTGGTTGAGTTGATAGAAAATTGATCATTCTTCCTGACGCTATGGGTTTTTGGTACCAGTTAAAAATTAACTTATCATCTATTCTGTGAATTACAGTGTCCAAATATGGTATACATTTTTTATTTTCTGTTTCTATTGTAAATTGTAGTTTTTCGTGATATTGATTTAGATTGTTGAGAATTATGTCTGTGTGTTGTTTTTTAATTATTGCAAAAATGTCATCTACATATTTCGCAATGAATTTTATCGTTATGTTGGATTTCTGTAATTTCTCTATTGTAGCGTCCAGAAGATTGTCCAAAACAATGTCAGCTATGGTTGGTGAGAGTGGATTTCCCATTGGCATTCCGAACGTTTGGTTATAGATTTTATTTTCATGATTGAAATAGTTATTGTCTTTGAGACAGAATTGCAGTATTTTAAGGAATTGTGGTTTTGGGATATTTGTATGTTCTTTCAATTTTTCCCATTGTTGCATGATGTTCTTAATTGCTACATATGTTGGAATATTGGTGAATAGTGATATTACGTCAAACGAAACTAAGATGTCATCTTCTTCTATTGTTATGTCTTCAAGTTTTTCTTTAAGGTGCGTTGTATTTCGGATGTTGTAGTTTTCAGATACGATGTGTTGAAGTTTTTCCCCAATGAATTTTGCCAAGTGATAACATGGGACATTTGTTGATGATGAAATCGGTCTTAGTGGTAGATCTGGTTTATGGATTTTTGGAAGTCCATATAGTGTAGGTGCAGTAGCTGCGGAACATGCTAACTTGTTTTTTAGTTTAAGGTCTATGTATTTTTGTTTGAATAAATCATTCACTATGTCGTTATTAGTTTTTTGTAGTTTTGCCGTTGGATCTATCCTTTGTATTTTGTATGTGTTTTTGTCTTCAAGTAATTTATTCATTTTGTTTTTGTAGTCTTCCTTATACATTACGACTGTCTTATTTCCTTTATCTGCGTGAGTTATTATGATGTCTTCTTTATATTTTCTAATTATTTTCTGTGTTTTTTCATATGTTTTTATTATGAATTTTTCTTTTATTGTGTTTTTGATTTTTCTTTTATATGTTTGTATTCTGTTGGCAACGCAATGTCTAGCAATGTCTTTTCTTTATCATCTTCTATTTTTTTTTTTTGTATGCATTGTTCTATGTCCGCTATGATGTGTATGGGTGAGAAGTTGTTTTTGTGTATAGGAAGTGCAAATTTCTTGCCTAAAGAGAGAGGATAGATCCAACGGCAAAACTACAAAAAACTAATAACGACATAGTGAATGATTTATTCAAACAAAAATACATAGACCTTAAACTAAAAAACAAGTTAGCATGTTCCGCAGCTACTGCACCTACACTATATGGACTTCCAAAAATCCATAAACCAGATCTACCACTAAGACCGATTTCATCATCAACAAATGTCCCATGTTATCACTTGGCAAAATTCATTGGGGAAAAACTTCAACACATCGTATCTGAAAACTACAACATCCGAAATACAACGCACCTTAAAGAAAAACTTGAAGACATAACAATAGAAGAAGATGACATCTTAGTTTCGTTTGACGTAATATCACTATTCACCAATATTCCAACATATGTAGCAATTAAGAACATCATGCAACAATGGGAAAAATTGAAAGAACATACAAATATCCCAAAACCACAATTCCTTAAAATACTGCAATTCTGTCTCAAAGACAATAACTATTTCAATCATGAAAATAAAATCTATAACCAAACGTTCGGAATGCCAATGGGAAATCCACTCTCACCAACCATAGCTGACATTGTTTTGGACAATCTTCTGGACGCTACAATAGAGAAATTACAGAAATCCAACATAACGATAAAATTCATTGCGAAATATGTAGATGACATTTTTGCAATAATTAAAAAACAACACACAGACATAATTCTCAACAATCTAAATCAATATCACGAAAAACTACAATTTACAATAGAAACAGAAAATAAAAAATGTATACCATATTTGGACACTGTAATTCACAGAATAGATGATAAGTTAATTTTTAACTGGTACCAAAAACCCATAGCGTCAGGAAGAATGATCAATTTTCTATCAACTCAACCACATAAATACAAAATAAACACTGCAAAAAACTTTATTAATAAAGTTTTAGATATTTCGAACGAAAAATTCCACAAAGAAAATATCAACAAAATAAGAACAATACTGCTAATGAACAATTTTCCACATAAAATAATAAATAATTTAATTAACGACAAGAAAAATCAAATTCAATACAAAAATAATACACAAAATCAAAACGAAAAAAGTGGCAACACGGACAATATCATATTCCATAGCATACGTTACATTCCCAAGCTAACAAATAACAAATACCTACACGAAATAATACAAAACAACAAAGAGAGATTTTCATTTGCTCACAAATCCAATCACACTCTCAGCAAAATATTTACAAGAACAAAGACACCATTGCAAAAGGAACAACAACATGACGTGGTATACGAAATAAAATGCAACGGCAAGACAAATGAAGTGTGCGATCTTGTATACATTGGCACAACCAAACGCACACTAGCTACAAGAATAGCTGAACATAAAGCTGACGTCAGAAAAAAGAGAACATCAACTGGACTCTCACAACATATGACTGAACATGGACACACCGCTGATTTCGATGACATACAAATACTTGACAAGGAAAGAAACACAAATAAGAGATTTACACTGGAGAGTCTAAGAATACAACAAAAGATGAAGAGAACCATGAATTTTCAAGAAGATAAAGACAATTTAAGTGCTAGCTACAGTGCTGTCATCAAAGGAACAAAGTCTGTGATAACAATCAGTTAATAGTTTTCTGTTTTGTCCTGTTTCTTAATTTATTAAAAATTGTTATATTTTTTGTTAAGTGTAATAATTTATTGACTATATTTTTTAAACTTAATAAATCAAATGTAAACTGACAATAGTAAGTAACACTAAAATACTGAATAGAAATTAAAGAAAATCCAAGTAATTTGTAATTATTGTAGATCCAATAAAAATAAAACACCCTATGAAGAAGTTGGAAAATAACCAACGAAACGTCGGGACAAAATTTTAAAAATGGATTAATTTATTTATTAATTGCATATAATCGTCTAAGATCAAAAAGCCCAATTAAAACACTCAAAAATTAATTTAAAATACAATTGATCATTTATTCACAATTATACTATATCGGAGGGCCAGCCGAAACAAATAATTATTACCATCACAATATTTAACGGACACATAAAACAATGAAAGGATTTTTTGAACATATTAAATACAAATACAACCCAGACACCTGTAATATACTTAAACACTACTGCAGACAAAAGAAAAAACTAGCAAAACAGAAAGAACAACTAAAATTTCTCCTCTCTTGTAAAGAATATGAAATTATACCCAAACATCTAACTAACACCACATCAAATGTTACAGCTTTGTTTACCACAGAAAGCATACTACAGCATTTAAAGAAGATTGAGCATAATTTCTCTTTGAAAGTACTAAACTTAGAAATCAAACAAACACTAACAACTATAAACACAGTAAATAAAAACATATTCCAAACAGAAATCAAAATGAAAAACATTCTAAATGAGACCGAATACAAATCATTTATACAAAAACAAATCCACATATTCAATCATATAAGACATAAAACCGAACTAATACACCTTTCAAAAATCAATAAACTTAAACAAGAACACATAGTTAAACTTGGTATTACATTTAATGAAGAATGGTTTGTCAATAAAACAAAAGTAAATTTCCCCGAAGAGAGTCGATGGCTTCTCTCTTTAGGCAAGAAATTTGCACTTCCTATACACAAAAACAACTTCTCACCCATACACATCATAGCGGACATAGAACAATGCATACAAAAAATAGAAGATGATAAAGAGAAAGACATTGCTAGACATTGCGTTGCCAACAGAATACAAACATATAAAAGAAAAATCAAAAACACAATAAAAGAAAAATTCATAATAAAAACATATGAAAAAACACAGAAAATAATTAGAAAATATAAAGAAGACATCATAATAACTCACGCAGATAAAGGAAATAAGACAGTCGTAATGTATAAGGAAGACTACAAAAACAAAATGAATAAATTACTTGAAGACAAAAACACATACAAAATACAAAGGATAGATCCAACGGCAAAACTACAAAAAACTAATAACGACATAGTGAATGATTTATTCAAACAAAAATACATAGACCTTAAACTAAAAAACAAGTTAGCATGTTCCGCAGCTACTGCACCTACACTATATGGACTTCCAAAAATCCATAAACCAGATCTACCACTAAGACCGATTTCATCATCAACAAATGTCCCATGTTATCACTTGGCAAAATTCATTGGGGAAAAACTTCAACACATCGTATCTGAAAACTACAACATCCGAAATACAACGCACCTTAAAGAAAAACTTGAAGACATAACAATAGAAGAAGATGACATCTTAGTTTCGTTTGACGTAATATCACTATTCACCAATATTCCAACATATGTAGCAATTAAGAACATCATGCAACAATGGGAAAAATTGAAAGAACATACAAATATCCCAAAACCACAATTCCTTAAAATACTGCAATTCTGTCTCAAAGACAATAACTATTTCAATCATGAAAATAAAATCTATAACCAAACGTTCGGAATGCCAATGGGAAATCCACTCTCACCAACCATAGCTGACATTGTTTTGGACAATCTTCTGGACGCTACAATAGAGAAATTACAGAAATCCAACATAACGATAAAATTCATTGCGAAATATGTAGATGACATTTTTGCAATAATTAAAAAACAACACACAGACATAATTCTCAACAATCTAAATCAATATCACGAAAAACTACAATTTACAATAGAAACAGAAAATAAAAAATGTATACCATATTTGGACACTGTAATTCACAGAATAGATGATAAGTTAATTTTTAACTGGTACCAAAAACCCATAGCGTCAGGAAGAATGATCAATTTTCTATCAACTCAACCACATAAATACAAAATAAACACTGCAAAAAACTTTATTAATAAAGTTTTAGATATTTCGAACGAAAAATTCCACAAAGAAAATATCAACAAAATAAGAACAATACTGCTAATGAACAATTTTCCACATAAAATAATAAATAATTTAATTAACGACAAGAAAAATCAAATTCAATACAAAAATAATACACAAAATCAAAACGAAAAAAGTGGCAACACGGACAATATCATATTCCATAGCATACGTTACATTCCCAAGCTAACAAATAACAAATACCTACACGAAATAATACAAAACAACAAAGAGAGATTTTCATTTGCTCACAAATCCAATCACACTCTCAGCAAAATATTTACAAGAACAAAGACACCATTGCAAAAGGAACAACAACATGACGTGGTATACGAAATAAAATGCAACGGCAAGACAAATGAAGTGTGCGATCTTGTATACATTGGCACAACCAAACGCACACTAGCTACAAGAATAGCTGAACATAAAGCTGACGTCAGAAAAAAGAGAACATCAACTGGACTCTCACAACATATGACTGAACATGGACACACCGCTGATTTCGATGACATACAAATACTTGACAAGGAAAGAAACACAAATAAGAGATTTACACTGGAGAGTCTAAGAATACAACAAAAGATGAAGAGAACCATGAATTTTCAAGAAGATAAAGACAATTTAAGTGCTAGCTACAGTGCTGTCATCAAAGGAACAAAGTCTGTGATAACAATCAGTTAATAGTTTTCTGTTTTGTCCTGTTTCTTAATTTATTAAAAATTGTTATATTTTTTGTTAAGTGTAATAATTTATTGACTATATTTTTTAAACTTAATAAATCAAATGTAAACTGACAATAGTAAGTAACACTAAAATACTGAATAGAAATTAAAGAAAATCCAAGTAATTTGTAATTATTGTAGATCCAATAAAAATAAAACACCCTATGAAGAAGTTGGAAAATAACCAACGAAACGTCGGGACAAAATTTTAAAAATGGATTAATTTATTTATTAATTGCATATAATCGTCTAAGATCAAAAAGCCCAATTAAAACACTCAAAAATTAATTTAAAATACAATTGATCATTTATTCACAATTATACTATATCGGAGGGCCAGCCGAAACAAATAATTATTACCATCACAATATTTAACGGACACATAAAACAATGAAAGGATTTTTTGAACATATTAAATACAAATACAACCCAGACACCTGTAATATACTTAAACACTACTGCAG
The DNA here is from genome assembly GCA_920104205.1 of Eupeodes latifasciatus. NCBI lineage: Eukaryota > Metazoa > Arthropoda > Insecta > Diptera > Syrphidae > Eupeodes > Eupeodes latifasciatus. The sequence continues at coordinate 256,353,844 of OV049924.1, read as the reverse complement.
ACAAAAGAAAAAACTAGCAAAACAGAAAGAACAACTAAAATTTCTCCTCTCTTGTAAAGAATATGAAATTATACCCAAACATCTAACTAACACCACATCAAATGTTACAGCTTTGTTTACCACAGAAAGCATACTACAGCATTTAAAGAAGATTGAGCATAATTTCTCTTTGAAAGTACTAAACTTAGAAATCAAACAAACACTAACAACAATAAACACAGTAAATAAAAACATATTCCAAACAGAAATCAAAATGAAAAACATTCTAAATGAGACCGAATACAAATCATTTATACAAAAACAAATCCACATATTCAATCATATAAGACATAAAACCGAACTAATACACCTTTCAAAAATCAATAAACTTAAACAAGAACACATAATTAAACTTGGTATTACATTTAATGAAGAATGGTTTGTCAATAAAACAAAAGTAAATTTCCCCGAAGAGAGTCGATGGCTTCTCTCTTTAGGCAAGAAATTTGCACTTCCTATACACAAAAACAACTTCTCACCCATACACATCATAGCGGACATAGAACAATGCATACAAAAAATAGAAGATGATAAAGAGAAAGACATTGCTAGACATTGCGTTGCCAACAGAATACAAACATATAAAAGAAAAATCAAAAACACAATAAAAGAAAAATTCATAATAAAAACATATGAAAAAACACAGAAAATAATTAGAAAATATAAAGAAGACATCATAATAACTCACGCAGATAAAGGAAATAAGACAGTCGTAATGTATAAGGAAGACTACAAAAACAAAATGAATAAATTACTTGAAGACAAAAACACATACAAAATACAAAGGATAGATCCAACGGCAAAACTACAAAAAACTAATAACGACATAGTGAATGATTTATTCAAACAAAAATACATAGACCTTAAACTAAAAAACAAGTTAGCATGTTCCGCAGCTACTGCACCTACACTATATGGACTTCCAAAAATCCATAAACCAGATCTACCACTAAGACCGATTTCATCATCAACAAATGTCCCATGTTATCACTTGGCAAAATTCATTGGGGAAAAACTTCAACACATCGTATCTGAAAACTACAACATCCGAAATACAACGCACCTTAAAGAAAAACTTGAAGACATAACAATAGAAGAAGATGACATCTTAGTTTCGTTTGACGTAATATCACTATTCACCAATATTCCAACATATGTAGCAATTAAGAACATCATGCAACAATGGGAAAAATTGAAAGAACATACAAATATCCCAAAACCACAATTCCTTAAAATACTGCAATTCTGTCTCAAAGACAATAACTATTTCAATCATGAAAATAAAATCTATAACCAAACGTTCGGAATGCCAATGGGAAATCCACTCTCACCAACCATAGCTGACATTGTTTTGGACAATCTTCTGGACGCTACAATAGAGAAATTACAGAAATCCAACATAACGATAAAATTCATTGCGAAATATGTAGATGACATTTTTGCAATAATTAAAAAACAACACACAGACATAATTCTCAACAATCTAAATCAATATCACGAAAAACTACAATTTACAATAGAAACAGAAAATAAAAAATGTATACCATATTTGGACACTGTAATTCACAGAATAGATGATAAGTTAATTTTTAACTGGTACCAAAAACCCATAGCGTCAGGAAGAATGATCAATTTTCTATCAACTCAACCACATAAATACAAAATAAACACTGCAAAAAACTTTATTAATAAAGTTTTAGATATTTCGAACGAAAAATTCCACAAAGAAAATATCAACAAAATAAGAACAATACTGCTAATGAACAATTTTCCACATAAAATAATAAATAATTTAATTAACGACAAGAAAAATCAAATTCAATACAAAAATAATACACAAAATCAAAACGAAAAAAGTGGCAACACGGACAATATCATATTCCATAGCATACGTTACATTCCCAAGCTAACAAATAACAAATACCTACACGAAATAATACAAAACAACAAAGAGAGATTTTCATTTGCTCACAAATCCAATCACACTCTCAGCAAAATATTTACAAGAACAAAGACACCATTGCAAAAGGAACAACAACATGACGTGGTATACGAAATAAAATGCAACGGCAAGACAAATGAAGTGTGCGATCTTGTATACATTGGCACAACCAAACGCACACTAGCTACAAGAATAGCTGAACATAAAGCTGACGTCAGAAAAAAGAGAACATCAACTGGACTCTCACAACATATGACTGAACATGGACACACCGCTGATTTCGATGACATACAAATACTTGACAAGGAAAGAAACACAAATAAGAGATTTACACTGGAGAGTCTAAGAATACAACAAAAGATGAAGAGAACCATGAATTTTCAAGAAGATAAAGACAATTTAAGTGCTAGCTACAGTGCTGTCATCAAAGGAACAAAGTCTGTGATAACAATCAGTTAATAGTTTTCTGTTTTGTCCTGTTTCTTAATTTATTAAAAATTGTTATATTTTTTGTGAAGTGTAATAATTTATTGACTATATTTTTTAAACTTAATAAATCAAATGTAAACTGACAATAGTAAGTAACACTAAAATACTGAATAGAAATTAAAGAAAATCCAAGTAATTTGTAATTATTGTAGATCCAATAAAAATAAAACACCCTATGAAGAAGTTGGAAAATAACCAACGAAACGTCGGGACAAAATTTTAAAAATGGATTAATTTATTTATTAATTGCATATAATCGTCTAAGATCAAAAAGCCCAATTAAAACACTCAAAAATCAATAAATAATTAGATAAATGTAACATTCATTTATTAATAAGTAAATCATGAGAAAAAAAAAATTAAAAAAAAAATTTACTAACACCTTAAGCAGCTAAGTTTGAGATTAAATTGTTATCCGAACAATTACACGATAAAATATAACGGTCTTGTAGGTTCGAAATTCTTACAGGAACCTTATCAATATTTGATATTCTATGAAGCTCTTCTGTAGAAAAGTACCAGGGCAGATTAAGCATAATTTTTAATATATTATTTTGCATTATTTGTGTGTTCTCATATTACTTAAGATTTATGGGGACGCACAAGTGTGCTCTGATATTACTCCTCCCCCTTTAGATTCTTCTAATGGTTGAAATGAGACCGTTGCGTTGGAAGATTTACATTATGTATCTTTTTTTTATATTTTTTTATTTGTATACAAACATAAATTATTAAAGTGGTTACAATGATTACAATGATTAAATATATATCGTTAGGTTTGATTTCTTATAATTATATTTCAATTCTTCTATTTCTTTTAAATTGTTTATGTTTTCGTAATGTAATTCTTGTTACATATTAAAACAATAATATGAACCAGTTTAAAGTTGAAAGGTGCTACGGATGGAGCACCTTGGTCTTTATCTACTTTTGCATTTGAACTGTAACACAGTCTATTTACTTCAGTTTGAATATTTCCCCTCCACTTGTTTCCGTTACTTTTTTCTTACTTATGTATTTTATATTCTTAGTTTTAAGCGAATCTTGTTTTGCGGTTTCTCTTCTTCTGCAGCCACCGAACAGACAACATCATATCGAATAAAAAGTAAATTAAGTAAGTGGAAAGGTTTTTCATTTATGTTTTAACAAACATAAAATTGGCGACGAGGATTTTTTTTGTATTCACGGGTGCAAGTTATTAAAAAATAAAAATGTCGCGCCTGGTTGGAAACATTGAGCCTTTTGTTCCGGGGAGTAATTTTAAGGCATATGAAGACAGATTACGCCAGTTTTTCAAAGTGAACGGAATTAAGGAAGAAGATTGTACTCCGTTGTTCATCACGATTGTAGGGGCAGACATCTACGAAATTTTGATGTCCCTAACAATTCCAAAGCTCCCAAGTGAGAAATCGTTTGAAGAACTGCTCGTTTTACTGCGTGATCATTTTGCACCAAAGGAGAACAAAAGGGCAGAGAGGTTTAAATTCAACAAAATCTTCCAAGAAGATGGTGAATCGATGTCTGAATTCATTGTTCGTCTTAAGGCTGCGGCACAAACATGCCGATTCGGAGATTTTCTCGACGATGTTAAGGAGGATACCAAAACTGCCAAATATAAGTCTCTCATTTTGGATGACGCTTTAGCTGACAGATTCATTGTGGGTGTCAAAAGCGAGAAAATTCAAGAGATGCTACTTCGAGATGACTCGCTTACCTTTGATAAAGTGTGTCAACAGGCACTTAATGTCGAAGCTTCTCAAAAGGCATCACGTACTATTCAGCCTATGTCTCAAAATGCGGTTTACAATCATCAAAAAAAAACTACGAAGAGTTCATCTCAGGACGGGGGTCCACGTGGCTCTAAAAAGAGTTTCAACAGTTCAAATTTGAGCCGCAGTAAGTCAAACTGTTTTCGATGTGGCCGAAATGACCACCAAGAGTTCCGTTGTCCGGCTAAGGAGTGGGTTTGTTTTGCGTGCAACAAAAAGGGACACATAGCCAGAAAGTGTCGCTTGAGATTAGCTATGCATATGGTTAATGGCGTAAAAATGGCAAACAGACCACACGTGGTGTCAATCATGGTGAATGGACAAACGATTATGATGGAAATTGATACAGGCGCTACGACTTCTATTATGAGTGAAACTGTTTACTTAGATAAGTTTAAGAATTGTAAATTGTTAAAGTCTAGTTATAATCTCTGTTCGGTTTCAGGTGGTCGGTTGGAAGAGCTAGGTAGTTGTGATGTGGAGGTCAGATCTGGAGGTCAGTCATGGAAGTTGCCTATTGTTGTTGTTGCTGGGGATTTGCCACGGAAAAGTCTGATGGGACGCACGTGGTTGGACCATATATATCCTGGTTGGAGGGATCAGTTTATGGAATCATATATTGGTAATGTGAGTAGCCAAGCACAAGTTTTAAATCGCATAAAAGTAAGTTTTCCAAAAATATTAGAATCTGAGTTAACCCGTCCGGTTGTGGGGTATGAGGCGGAGATTGTCCTGAAAGAATCTGTAACACCAATTTTCCATGCTGCATACCGTGTTCCGTATAAGCTAAGGGACAAAGTAGAACAAGAATTAGATAGGTTAGTTCGCGAAAATATTCTTGTTCCCGTTGAGTTTAGTGAATGGGCAAGTCCTATCGTAATTGTGCCTAAGAATGATGGTACAATAAGAATTTGTGTGGATTGTAAGGCCACACTGAATAAGTGTATTGAAACACAGCATTATCCAATGCCTTTACCTGAAGATATTTATGCAAGCCTTTCAGGTTGCAAATTTTTTTCCATAATCGATTTGAAAGGAGCTTATCAGCAGCTTTCAATCACTGAGAAGTCTAGAAAATTGTTAGTAATTAATACATTTAAGGGCCTTTTCGCTAATACGCGTCTTGTGCTAGGAGTTAAAAGTGCGCCAGCAATTTTTCAATCCGTAATGGATAGAATCCTTCAGCGTATGAAATACGTTAGGTGTTATATAGATGACATAATTATTGGCGGGGTTTCGGAAGAGGATGCGGAAAAAAATCTTTTTGAAGTCTTAAGTCGATTAGAAGCGCATAACGTACATATTAATTTGGAAAAATGTAAGTTTGTATGTGAGTCGGTTAATTACCTGGGTCACATTATATCTTCGAAAGGGATAAGTCCAAATAAAAACAAAGTGGATGCTATTGTAAAAGCCCCGGCACCGATAAATTTGCAGCAATTGCAGTCCTTCCTAGGTCTGTTGAACTATTATGGTAAGTTTCTGCCTAATTTAGCTACCATTATACAGCCACTGTATAATCTGTTAAGAAAAGGAGTGCAGTTTGTGTGGGATGCATCATGTCAAAAAGCTTTTGAAGAAAGCAAAAGTTTACTACTTAAAAATAACATTTTAGAATTGTATGATCCTAATAAGGAAATCGTGGTTGTGACAGACGCAAGCCCATATGGGGTCGGAGCAATTTTGTGTCATTTGGTGAACGGTATAGAAAAGCCGATATATTTTGCTTCATGTACGCTTACGGCGTCTGAACGAAATTATTCGCAGCTTCATCGAGAAGCTTTGGCTATAATTTTCGCCGTAAAGAAATACCATCATTATTTGTATGGCCAGGAATTCACTATTTGCTCCGATCACCAGGCTCTTAAAGAAATTTTTCATCCCAATAAGGGAAATTCCTCAGTTGCCGCAGCGCGTCTGCAAAGATGGGCGATTATTTTATCTCAGTATAATTACAAAATTTCATTTAGGAAAGGTTCTAAAATGGGACATGTAGATTGTTTGTCAAGGCTACCTTTAGAGGGTCAGTCAGGTATTGAAGATGTTCCTATTAATTATTTTCAAGTTGAAGATACCTTGATAGACAATGAAAAAATTCGCGTCTGTTTACAGAATGACTCATTACTAAAAAGTATTTTTGAATACTCAAAATATGGTTGGCCAGATAAAATAAGTGGTGAGTTGAAACCATTTTTTAAAATTAGAAATAGTTTGTCGATTGAAGAGGGATGTTTGCTTTATGGACATAGAGTAGTAGTTCCCACCACACTTAAACCTAACGTGCTTAGTCTACTACACAAGAATCATGCAGGGGTTGTACGGATGAAAATGTTAGCTCGTTCCTATGTTTGGTGGCCAGCTATCGACAGTGACATACAAAAATTTGCAAAGAATTGTTCAGTTTGCGAGAAGTGTCAAAATGTCCCACGTGAGAGGGTTGAAACCAAATGGAATACTGCAACGTATCCTTTTGAACGATTACATTTGGATTTTTTTCATTTTGCTGGTAAAAGGTTCTTGATAGCAATTGATGCGTACACTAAATTTTGCGATGTAAGACTTATGTCTAATACGAGTGTCCAGTCCTTAATAAACGAGTTATCAAAGCTATTTTTAATTTTTGGGTTTCCAGGGTGCATTGTGTCGGACAACGGACCACCTTTTAATTCATGTGTGTTTTTAAAATTTTGTAGTTGCAAGGGCATTAAAGTTATGAAATCTCCCCCTTATCATTCACAATCGAACTGATTGGCTGAAAGAGGTGTGCAAACAGTAAAGTCGGTTTTGAAAAAATTGTGCTTGGAAGAAAGCAATTCAATGTCCTTAAGCGATAAAGTAAATGTGTTTTTATCTTAACTACCGGAATACGCCATCGACAGTAACTTCCAGATCTCCTTCAGAAATGTTGTTTAGTTATAAACCTAAAATTTTGTTAAACAATGTAATGCCTAAAGAAGAAAATGTAAAAAACCATAATGGTTTTAAAGGTTTAGAGGAAAAAAAGTTTGAATCTAATGGGAAATTATATAAGAGAAATGTAAAACCGAAATTTGTTGAAAGGGTAGTTAGGCCCAAATATAAAGTGGGAGAAGATATATTGTATAGAAATCATTATGTAAATATGATAAAGTGGATTCCGGCAAAAGTTGTTAAAATTGTAAGTAAAGTAACATATTTGATTAAAGTAAATGAAGTAGAACGGTTTGTTCATGAAAATCAAATTCGTAAAAGAAATTTAGCTGATAAATGGTACATTGCGGATATCGTTCCGAACAAATTAAAGTCTTCTTCTTCTCCCGTTTTAAAAAGAAAAACAAGAAAAAAAGGACAAAAAGTAGCTATTAACGAAGAACGACGTTCTAGTCGAATTAAAAATTTAAAAGAAAAGCGTAAGCAAAATACAAATTGTTAATAACTGAAGTTAAACCAAAAATAAATTTAAGTATTATTATGAATTGAACTATTATAAGTTTTCTATGTGAAGAAATTAATTATTCTATATATTTTAATTATTATATTATTCACATGTAAAATGTAAATAAGTGGAGGAAGATGTTACATATTAAAACAATAATATGAACCAGTTTAAAGTTGAAAGGTGCTACGGATGGAGCACCTTGGTCTTTATCTACTTTTGCATTTGAACTGTAACACAGTCTATTTACTTCAGTTTGAATATTTCCCCTCCACTTGTTTCCGTTACTTTTTTCTTACTTATGTATTTTATATTCTTAGTTTTAAGCGAATCTTGTTTTGCGGTTTCTCTTCTTCTGCAGCCACCGAACAGACAACATCATATCGAATAAAAAGTAAATTAAGTAAGTGGAAAGGTTTTTCATTTATGTTTTAACAAACATAAAAATTCTTTGAATGACAAATCTTCTATTTTGTTAAAATTGATATTTAAGATAGTGTTAGGAATTATTGGTTCATATTTGTAATTGTTTTTTTCATAAATTTCATTATTTATTCGTATTTGACAATTTTGGAATTTAAGAAGATAATTTCCTTTAACAAAAATCCTTTGTTTATTACATGTTTGGTTCAATTCTTGTTGTTTGACATTGATAAGTATAAGGTTATTGTTACCAGCGCCGGCCCAGCCAAACTTGCGCCCTGTGCAAGATTTGTAGAAAGCGCCCCTTTTTTATATTTTTTTTACACATAAACTGATACACAAGCATAAGCCTTTCCCAGATTACCCAGGAGGTAGACTTTCAATGCGTTTTTTTTTTATTGAGGTATCCCCAGGAGGCCTAAACCATTAAACTAAAACGCAGCGAAGAAATGAGCAGAGGGGAAACTTTTAAACTTGGAAACTTACTTTTCTGGCCTAACATTTTGCAAATTCAGAAATGAGATCATCAAAGTCTAAAGAATTTAATAATTTCTCTTCAATGGACATTATAGATAAACCTACCAATCTCTCTTGAGTCATGGTTGTCCTAAGATAAATTTTAATAATTTTAAGTTTAGAAAAACTACGTTCTACTGAAGCTACCGTGACTCGTGACCGGGATTGTATTAAGAATTTGGAGAGCAATTACTAAATTCGGGGCAAAATCTTCAAGGTTTGAACTAAAAATAAAATTTAACACATCTAAACTTGAGCTTTGTGGTGTAACAAGCTGGGATATTACGGTTAACTCTTGAAATAATTCTTCTCCATCTAAATCTTTAAAATTACTTTGTTAAAACATTCTGCAAATTAAGGGATGAAGCACGTAGGTACATTTTTATTTTTTAAACATTCGCTTATGTTACTAAAAAATGAAAAATTGATACTATACGTATCAAACCTTTCAAGTATTTAAACAAAAATTCAACTTTAAATATTTGTTTCGGGTCTAATATAGTTTCAGGACATTCATCAGTATAAAGTATTTTTCTCCGTTGAGATCGCAATGATGAAGCTACAGGAAACATATTTGGTATTTCTAGGGAACTAGCAATACGCTCGGTTAATTGAAAATACCTACTCATTAAATTTTTCATCGGAACGCATGAAAATCAAACTGTTTTTTGTATTTTCTAAAACCGTTATGCCAGTTGACAGATTAACGGACGGACTTTGCAAATATTTACTAGTTTAATTTATATTTTCTAAAATATCAAACCAAATTAGCAGGCAGCAAATAAATGTAAAATCAAAAGTTTTATTTCCTAACGATTCTGCAATGTTTTTTGCCTCTAGATTTCTTAATTCTAAAAGGGCTTCATATATTTCTTCTTAATTTGTTTTTAAAGGCCTCAATGCATCTAACCTGCTCTCTCATCTTGTCTCAGAAGGGGGTTTCAAAGTATGACTTGGAATTTTTTTCTTATAAATATCCAACCTCGTTGTGGAACTTGAAAAAAAGTTATACAAACATTGAATTGTATCGAAAAATTTAACTGCATAAAATAAGCACCGAGCAGCATCATTAACCACTAAATTTAAGGAATGCGGGCAACATGAAACTAAAAATGCTCTTGGTTCCAGGGTTCGAATTCGATTCTGAACACTCGCTTCTTTTCCTTTTATATTCGAACCATTATGTATGTATGTATGGATGTACTTTATTGAGATTTTTTTTTACACTTATGATTCTTAATTCTATGTACCTATACTATACATAGTTATTTCAATAGCTTGTTATTAATTTGCCGACTTAGAATTGGTCAGGCTACACAGTTTTTATTTTATACTAGCGGACCCGACAGACTTTGTCCTGTCATAAAGATTTGTAATGTGAAAGTTTTTTGTTCCTACGTATTTTATAGTCGTGGCTAAAAATTCTCCTGAACAGAACCGTCACCCTCGTGATAGGGCAATCATAATGATTAACAGAAATCAGTTTTATTATCAATGTAGTGCTTTGTGATATATGATGTTCTTCGTTTGATTACTTGGCGCATAGACAAACAAATCTGATGGTTTTCCAACACAGGAACAGGCAACATACAATTGACCATGTGAGAAACATGGGTTTTCTAGATTAAGAGCACAAACACTTAATGATTGCCCCTGGGACTTGTTTATGGTCATAACAAAGCAAGCCGCACTGGAAATTGTAGTCGTTTAAACTCAAATGGCACATCAGTCGGAATCATTGGGATGCGCGGTTTGAGAACATCTTCTCCTTTATACTTTCCTTTGAGTATACATAGTTGCTTCTATCACGTTGTTTAGTAATTTTTTTATCGCTAACCGTGCACCGTTGCAAAGACGTGGTTGGTTGATATTTCGCAACATTATACCTAACTATTGATCCAACCTTTAATTGAAGATTGTGAGGTGGCAATCCTGGAAAATCCAGCGAGTTTAAAAATTCCGGTGGATAGTTGACTACATCATCTTGGTTAGTAGCCGAATCAACTGATTTATATATCCTCGAATCGCCTGTAATTTGTTCTTGAATTTTGAAATTTAGTTCATTTACATCTATGTTTTTTGCAGCCAATATAGCTCAAACAATCACGATAAGATCGGTAATTAGCTTGGTTTGTAGCATTTCGGGTCCTTCTACCTAAATTGCTTCGTCTTATAGGAGGCATATCAAATATAAATTATTTTGTCACTAAACACTAACTAAACATGATATAAGAAGTTGTTTCAGTCGTTTATCAGTTGACAAAAGAAAACTCAGTAGATTGGGTAACAGAAAATCCAAGAAAGACAATACTTGTACACCGGCAAATGGACATCAACACTTTTTTGTTTTTTTTTAAAATTTGACATGACTTGAAGTCAAATCTTTTAAGCTGACTACGTTTTAGTTAGAAAACATTTGTATGAGAAAAAGAAAATGGCTGTTCTTATGGTTTTTCCGCCAATTATTCGAATTTATCTCGCCGTAAAAACCATCATTGAACTGCAACGAACATTTTAAAAAAGAATTGGCCAAATTGGTCCAGGCGTTGTTGAGTTATGCGCTTACCAACACATTTTGCGATTCATTTTTATATATAAGATTAATTTAGTTTATTTTTGTAAAGCACATTAGTTGTTTCTTAGACACAGTCTCTTAGTTTTATAAAATTACGTCCACTCAACAAGACGAAGCCTATTCGAACCATTATCATAACTTTGGCTTTGACAGTAAGATACTTATTAAAATTTCATGTAATTCAAGCTTGTCTAAAATCAACTGAGTCAGTCACATTACGGTCTTGTCACAAAACTGTAGGATGTGGTAAAAGGATTTGAAATTCATTGCGTATTTTTAGCATTTTTCTTTCTAAGCTACTATTTTCCTCGGGTAATCTTTTAATATTTCTTTCCATTATTTCTATGTTTCTTTTATATTCAGTTAAATTAATAATGTGAAGGATCGTATTATATCTTTTGATAATTGAGAATTCTTCTAATTGGATTGTTGCAAAACCGTTTCCTTTATTTAGGTCGATAATTTATAATTCTGCATGTGCTGTGCTAAGAGTTGTCTGGGTCATCAATATGGTCATTATTTTCAGAATTTTCTCCGAAAGTTGCATTGTTCGATATGCTCTCACTAGATGATCTAGAATGGAATGATATATTTTCTTGAAACTTTTTAGTTTTCCTGAATTGATCTTTATGGAGTAAGCGTTTAGCTTCTTTAATTTTATATTTCTTATTAGTTTTATTTATTACTTCTGCCTTTTTATATCGAGGTACAATTTTATTCTTAATACGTTCTTGAGTTGTTGTTTTTATAAAATGTTCGTTTATGTCAACATCTTATCTTTGCTATGGGACTTTTAAAGAAGAAATATTAAAATAGCTACAATTTATCTTCTTTGAAGACTTGTAGCAACTATATAATTCGCAGTTGCTCTATGCAGCTCGGATTATATGGAATCTCGATTTATTCGAGAAAATATGCGTCAAGACAAGGTGTAATGGTCATCTTCTGATGAGCCCAACCATTACATCGGGGCGAAACGCATATATGAACACATGCTGGTTTATATTATTTTGTGATTTTAAATCATATTTATTAAAAATAAATAGTGTTCTGGAAAAAAACAATTTGGCTGGTAACAGTCGAATATTTCTTCTTTAAAAGTCCCATAGCAAGGATATAAAAATAGCTACAATTTATCTTCTTTGACGACTTGTAGCAACTATATAATTCGCAGTTGCTCTATGCAGCTCGGATTATATGGAATCTCGATTTATTCGAGAAAATATGCGTCAAGACAAGGTGTAATGGTCATCTTCTGATGAGCCCAACCATTACATCGGGGCGAAACGCATATATGAGCACATGCTGGTTTATATTATTTTGTGATTTTAAATCATATTTATTAAAAATAAATAGTGTTCTGGAAAAAACAATTCGGCTGGTAACAGTCGAATATTTCTTCTTTAAAAGTCCCATAGCAAGGATATAAAAATAGCTACAATTTATCTTCTTTGACGACTTGTAGCAACTATATAATTCGCAGTTGCTCTATGCAGCTCGGATTATATGGAATCTCGATTTATTCGAGAAAATATGCATCAAGACAAGGTGTAATGGTCATCTTCTGATGAGCCCAACCATTACATCGGGGCGAAACGCATATATGAACACATGCTGGTCTATATTATTTTGTGATTTAAAATCATATTTATTAAAAATAAATAGTGTTCTGGGAAAAACAATTCGGCTGGTAACAGTCGAATATTTCTTCTTTAAAAGTCCCATAGCAGGGATATAAAAATAGCTACAATTTATCTTCTTTGAAGACTTGTAGCAACTATATAATTCGCAGTTGCTCTATGCAGCTCGGATTATATGGAATCTCGATTTATTCGAGAAAATATGCGTCAAGACAAGGTGTAATGGTCATCTTCTGATGAGCCCTACCATTACAACGGGGCGAAACGCATATATGAACACATGCTGGTTTATATTATTTTGTGATTTTAAATCATATTTATTAAAAATAAATAGTGTTCTGGGAAAAACAATTCGGCTGATAACAGTCGAATATTTCTTCTTTAAAAGTCCCATAGCAAGGATATAAAAATAGCTACAATTTATCTTCTTTGAAGACTTGTAGCAACTATATAATTCGCAGTTGCTCTATGCAGCTCGGATTATATGGAATCTCGATTTATTCGAGAAAATATGCGTCAAGACAAGGTGTAATGGTCATCTTCTGATGAGCCCAACCATTACATCGGGCGGAACGCATATATGAACACATGCTGGTTTATATTATTTTGTGATTTTAAATCATATTTATTAAAAATAAATAGTGTTCTGGAAAAAACAATTCGGCTAGTAACAGTCGAATATTTCTTCTTTAAAAGTCCCATAGCAAGGATATAAAAATAGCTACAATTTATCTTCTTTGAAGACTTGTAGCAACTATATAATTCGCAGTTGCTCTATGCAGCTCGGATTATATGGAATCTCGATTTATTCGAGAAAATATGCGTCAAGACAAGGCGTAATGGTCATCTTCTGATGAGCCCAACCATTACATCGGGGCGAAACACATACATGAACACATGCTGGTTTATATTATTTTGTGATTTTAAATCATATTTATTAAAAATAAATAGTGTTCTGGAAAAAACAATTCGGCTGGTAACAGTCGAATATTTCTTCTTTAAAAGTCCCATAGCAAGGATATAAAAATAGCTACAATTTATCTTCTTTGAAGACTTGTAGCAACTATATAATTCGCAGTTGCTCTATGCAGCTCGGATTATATGGAATCTCGATTTATTCGAGATAATATGCGTCAAGACAAGGTGTAATGGTCATCTTCTGTTGAAGACTTGTAGCAACTATATAATTCGCAGTTGCTCTATGCAGCTCGGATTATATGGAATCTCGATTTATTCGAGAAAATATGCGTCAAGACAAGGTGTAATGGTCATCTTCTGATGAGCCCAACCATTACATCGGGGCGAAACGCATATATGAACACATGCTGGTTTATATTATTTTGTGATTTTAAATCATATTTATTAAAAATATCTACGTATGTTTTATTTTTTATTTGTTCCACTGCAACATATTTAGAAAATTTATCAATACATGTAAGGTATTTTCTATTTTTGTCTCTGAACCAGATATCCAAATGATAATGTTCGTGTGGTCCTTTAGGTGTAACTGTTTTTTCGTAAGGTAATTTAATTGGTTTCCTATCTATTTTTGTCATACAAAAATTACATTTGTTTAAAATTTTATTTATTAACTCTTTAAAATTAGGAATATAATATTTTCTTGCCAGTTCTAAATAAAGTTTTTCGATTCCAATATGATTTAATTCTTTGTGTGTTTTGATTATTATTTCATACCCATCTTTTATGTTTAAATCTTTTAAAATTTTTGTGCTTCTTAATAATATATTCTTCTTTCCTATTTTATTTTCTCGTATCCATACATTTTGGAATTCGTTAAACGTTGTATCATTTTCAATATATATAGTGTTTGTAATACTTATATCAATTTCTTTTATTATTTGTATGTAAGTATAATTCTTCATTCGGATTAGTGTTTTTAAAGGTTATTCGTCTTTTACCAACATGCGGGAATATAATTGTTTGATCTCCATTTGCGTTGGAATCAAGTACAATTTGTCTCTTAAAGTAATTAAGAGGTTTGTCGCTAATAGGTATAAAAAGAGAATTATCTTCTTGCGCACTATGATTAGTTCTTAAATCTTCTTCTAATATGTTTAGTTTTGGTTCTTCTATTTTAATTTTTGAAAGAGCATCTGCTACCTTATTCTCTTTACCTTGTATAAATTCAATTTTGAAATCGTATTCTTCTAGTTTAATTTTCCAGCGTTGCAATTTTGAATTTGGCTTTTTTAAATTTTGTAACCATATTAAAGGCCTATGGTCAGTTTTAATTGTGAATTTTCTACCGTAAAGGTAATGCCGAAATTGAGACGTTGCATATACAATTGCTAGCAATTCTTTTTCTATTGTAGAATAGTTTTGTTCGTGTTTGTTTAATGTTCTTGATGCAAAAGATAATGGTCCGTGTGATTGACTAAGAACTGCGCCTATGGCAAAGTTTGATGCATCCGTAGTAAGTATAAATTCTTTTGAAAAGTCTGGATGTCTGTTCATAATATTGTCTGTCATCATTGCTTTAAGTTTTAGAAATGCGTCTACATAATTTTTATCTTTTATATCTATTTTAGCGTTCTTTTTTAAAAAAAAGTGTAAAAGGTTTAATAATTTTTGTGTAGTCTTGTATAAACTTACGATAATATCCGGTTAATCCAAGGAATGCTTTGAATTTCTTTAACTGTAGTGGGTATGGGAAAGTTTTCTACTGTTTCAATTTTTTTGGGATTTGGTTTTATACCATTTGGTGTTACTATATGCCCAAGAAATTCGGTTTCATGTTTCATGAACTCTGATTTATTAAGGGATACTTTGAGGTTTGCTATTCTTAAAACGTTCAATATTAGTTTAATATGTGTTATATGTTCTTGTAGATTTGTAGAAAAAATTATTATGTCATCTAGGTATACGTAACAGATTTTGCCTATGTGATCTTTTAGTACTTCATTCATTAATCGTTGAAAAGTTGCAGGTGCGTTCTTTAAACCGAATGGCATTCGTAAAAACTGATAATGTCCAGAAAGTGTACTAAATGCTGTTTTTTCTTTATCGTTTTCTTCTATTTCAATTTGATAAAATCCTTTAGTAAGATCTAGTGTGGTAAAATAATTACAATGTCCAAGTTTGTAAAGTATTGCATAAATATTAGGAATAGGAAATTTATCCTCTTTAGTTTTAAGATTTAATCTACGGTAATCGATAACTATTCTCCATTCTTTGTTTCCATTCGAGTCTCCTTTTTTTGGTACCACCCAAATAGGAGCATTATAAGGAGATGTTGAAGGTTCAATTATTTTTTTGTTCTAACATTTCTTTAATTTGTCGATCAACTTCTTTTTTATGAAACTCAGGGTATCTATATATTCTGGTGTATACAGGTGAATTATCATCAGTAGGTATTTTGTGTTTGACATAGTTAGTAAAAGTTAAATCATCGCCTTTGTGATAAAAAGTTTGATTCATTCGATTGCAAATTTTTAATAATTCAGATTTTTCCTCATTATTAAGATGATCTGTGCGTAATTCGTTCGTGAAATTTGGTATACTAAAATCTTCTTTAATGTGATTCATATAGTTAATTGAATTTTCATATTCAAATTCTTCAGTTATATTAAAAAAAATTGGAAATGTTCTTTCATTTAGTTTTAATAATTTTTCTTTGTAAAATATAGTAGCATTGTTAGGGATTAGTATATTATTACCCAGTAAACCGTTATATTCATTAGAAAAGTTATAAATTTGAAATTCGGCCTCTTTTAAGACTGGTAAAACGAATTTTTCTTTGGGGAAAATAGCGTCTTTATAAATAGTTATAGGGTTACCTGCTGTTTTAATTGTTAATGGAGAAATTCTACTTTTTAAATATTGTGGCGGTGTATCTTCTTCGTTAATTATACTATTAGTTGCACCGGTATCTATTAGTAGTCTTATACTTGTATTTTCTTTTGTTAATCTGATATAGGGTAAACCTTGTTTAGTGTCTCCGAGGCTACATATTGAAAATTTGCTTCATTGTAAGGTTCTTCTCTAATAAAATTGTTTTTAGGAGGATTAAGACGTCTAAGTTGAGATGAGCTTGGATCTATATCCATTGGTTCAATTTTTTGTGGATATTGTTTATATTGTTGTCTATTTTCATTTGGGCTTTGGTAATTTTGATTATACTGTCTTTGGTTTGAAAAATTATTTTGAGAGTGGAATGGTTTAGGTTGCCAATTGCTTCTCTTATTATTATTATTCTTATTATCATACCGATTTTGTTTAAAATTGTTGTTTTTATTTGCTGTTTCATTATTTTTAAAATCAAAGCTGTTGTTAACAAATTGTGCTTGTGAAAGTTCATGAAGTGCTGACTCCATACTTGAAGGCTTTAAAGAGTATAAAATCGTTCTCATGTGAACTGGTAACTTTTCTTTAAAATTTGTGAGGCTGTTTCGTTGTTTCTAGGAATATCTACATAAGTGATTTCCTTCTTGAAGACATTTTTGATTAAGAAGTGAAAGTGTTTTTTGAATATAATTGTAAAATTTTAAGACATCACCACGAAATTGGGAACTTCTTAAATCTTCATACAATTGGTAACTATTTTTGAAGCCACCGAAATTTTCTAACAACATTGCTTTTATATCTATCCATTTCGTTAGATGTGTGAGGATTTCTATGGCCTGTCTTGCTCGGCCTATGAATTTTGATTCCAAAAGATTAATACACATTCTCTCACCTTGTTCGTTATAAGTGAATAGTGTGGGGATTATATCGTCTACGTTATTTAAAAATATTGGGAGATCTTCCGTTCTTCTATCAAAAGTCGAAAGTCTTTCTATATATTTTAATGGGTTGAGTTCTAAGACTCTTAATGAACTATTGTTAACACTTATTGAGTATGTTGCGTGGGTACTTATACGTTCTTCCAATAAAATAAAAGAAATACTCAATTAAGTATAAAAGAATTCAAGTTTATTTAAGTGTTACGAAACAGATAAGTTTATGACCAGATAGGTTGGAAGTCGGCAGCAGAAGAAAGATAAAACCTCGTTGGCTATTTGACACAAGTTAAGATTTTGACGTCTCCCATGGTTTCCGACAGGCTCGCAGCTAACTTCTCTTCAAACAGTGGGGCGCGTTTGGAAATACGTAACAGTCCTCACCACTAAAATTGAGTATATTCTAGACGTTCCACAGGTCTCCTGGTCCGGGTGCTCCGTCTAAGTGTTGGCTGACTATCCAAACTCGGGTTGTGGTCACTGCTTCTAATTCCAACATCTGCATTTAAATTGTCTGATGGTTCTATAGTCGGCTCATCTCTTTCTGAGTTCTTAAGGGTTGCTTCAGGGTTATTATCTGTGAAAGTAGATGGAGTTTTAGTTAGAGGAAACAAAGATGTTATCTCGAAATCAGAATCGTTCGTTATATTTGATGGATCTATACTGCAACTTCTTATTTGGTCCACATGTCTTCGCCAAAGTTTCCCATTTACGTTTATAAAGTAGTGAAGCATACCATCTCTGCGTGTTATCTTCCCGAATTCCCACTTTTTGTCCTTGGATGTACAATTTCTCACCTGTACCAAATCGCCAGGGAAGTACTGTGTTCCACTTACGTATGGCGTGCGCTCTAGTTTTCGCTGAACAGTTTCCTTTGTTCCGGAACGGACTAGATCCAGACGTACACGGATCTCTCTCTGCAGGAACAAAACACATGGAGCTATCCCAGTTGTAGAATTTGGAGTTTTTCGGTATTGCATCAGGTAGTTGGAGAGCTTAAGATTCAAATCTCCAGAGTCCATAACCATCTTGCGAAGTGCCACTTTCATGTTCTGTACGAATCTTTCCGCCTGTCCATTAGTAGCCGGATGATATGGTGCTGAGAACTTGTGAAAAATACCGTTTGCTCTGATAAATTCCTTGAACTCCCCCGACGTAAAAGTCGACCCGTTATCGCTGACTAATGTAACAGGTAAACCAAAACGAGCAAAAATCCCTCGTAGCACTGCTATTGTTTTCGATACAGTCATACACGTCATCGGAATTATCTCCGGCCACTTCGAATGCGCATCGACCACGATCAGAAAATATTTGTCCATAAATGGTCCAGCGAAATCAATGTGGACTCTCTGCCAGGCACTAGTTGGATACTCCCATGGATGCTGTATCTTTTTAGTAGACTGCTTCAAGGTACGTCTGCATGCAAGGCATTCATGAGCCAGATTCTCAATATCCAAATCGATGCGCGGCCACCAGACATAGCTTCTTGCAAGAGATTTCATCTTAACTATTCCTAGGTGTGCCACGTGCAATTCATTTAAAATGAGTTTCCTCAAACTTGTGGGTATCAATACTCTACTATTTCTTAAAATAACTCCATCAGATAACGAGAACTGCTCATCCTTACCTATGAAATCCGGATGCAAGAGCTTTTTCCCTGCCAACAAGGAAAAATAAACCTCTTTCAGCACTTCGTCTTTTGTTGTCTCCTTTGCAACGTTCTTGTGCGTAACCGGAAAAGTATCAAATTGCTGCAATTGGTATGATGTGATCTCATCTATCTCCTTATGACTTTTCTCTTTCAGCGGTAAACGCGAAAGAGCATCTGCATTGGAATGCTCATCTGTCGATCGGAATACAATGTCGTAGGTGAAACCTTGCAAGAACTGAGCATAATGCAGCATACGTGTTGCCACCCTGCTTGGTAGATTTTTGTCTGGGCTGAAAATAGCTACCAAAGGTTTATGGTCAGTAATTAAGGTGAACTTACGTCCATAACAGTACTTAGGGCCCAAAAAATTGCGGTGGCCTCCTTGTCAATTTGGCTATAGTTCCTTTCGGACGCTGACAACGATCGGGATGCATAAGCAATCGGATGTTCGTGTCCATTAGGATATAGGTGCGATAGCACGGCACCCAGTCCATATGGACTTGCATCGGTGGCCAACGTCAAAGGCAGCGCTGGATCATACGCAACGAGGACCACATCCGAAGTAACTTCGTCTTTGATGAGATTAAACGCGTTCTCGCATTCCTTGTCCCAGTTGAACACAACGTCTTTTTGCAACAGGCGGTGGAGCGGGTGCAGTTTGGCTGAAAGATTTTTTAGAAACCTTCCATAATAATTGACCAAACCTAGCCAACTTCGGACCTCCGTGATATTCTTAGGGGCAGGCGCATCCATGATTGCCTGAACTTTATCCTCGGTCTTCTCTATTCCTCTCGCCGAAATCACATGGCCTAGGTAAGTAATAGACTTTTCGAAAAATTTACATTTGTGAAAATTTACCCGCAAACCAACTTTATTTAGTCGGCTAAGCACATCCTCTACACGAGCTAAATGTTCTTGAAAATTTCTCCCTTGGATTTTGATGTCATCAAGGAAAACACATACTCCATTTACGCCTTTCAACGTCTGCTGGATGTACCTCTACCAAATAGCCGGTGCCACCTTCGTTCCGAACATCAGTCTATTTACCTGGTAATCTCCTTGGATGGTAGAGATTGCTTGCATTTGTGCGCTTTGCTGGTCCATCGGCATGTGTAGATAAGCCTCACTGATGTCCAGTGTTGTAAAAATTTTCCCACCTTCCATCGACGTAGCGAAAATGTCTTCTATTGGTGGGATCGGAAAATTGTCACTTTTAAGAACCTTGTTGAGGGTGATTTTGTAGTCCGCGCACAACCTGATTGATCCATCCTTTTTAAAAATTGGCACAACAGGAGTGCCCCATTCACTAAATTGCATCTTCGTTATGATTCCTGCTTTCTCCAAACGATCGATCTCTTGCTCCATTTTAGCTCGCATAGCGTACGGGACCTTACGTGCAGGGATGTAAACAGGTCGAGTGTTTTCTTGAAGGTACAACTTGGCTTCGTAGTTGTTAATTTTTCCAACCCCAGGTTCAAAAACTTCCGCGAACTTTGACTTTAAAACATGCATAGTTTCCTCCTTTACCTCAGGTGTCACCTTGTCTTTCATTTGGTGTATTTTTGGCAGTACTACATTGAAAAGCTTGAGCCACTCTCTGCCAAAAATTGCGTCAACCTTCCCGGGCATTATGTAAATGTTTGCAATGGACATCTGTGTACCGTATTGAACTTGCATGGTGGCGTAGCCCAAAGGAGTGATCAGTTCGCCTGTGTAAGTCTGAAACGGAATAGAGGATTCATTTATTAGTTTTTTAGGCCAAGAACTTAGAAAATCCTTATGTGAAATTGATGAAACCGCTGCTCCAGTGTCTAGCTCTAGGTATTTGCATACCCCATCTAATTTTACTTCCAACATGATTTTGTTCGGTTTCTTTTTCACTTCTGGGAGAAAAACTTCACTCAGATTATTTATGTAGTATGGATCGTCATCATCTGATGATTGATAATCCGGAGATTGTAACTGATTTTGGCAAGTTGTTCTGCCTTGCCATGTACTTTGTTTTTGTGGAATGCCTAGTGAACCTCTCATGCAAACACGTGCTAGATGTCCAATTTTCTTGCATTTTGAACAAATTGTTTTTGTATGCTGGCATTCATTAGCCAGGTGATGTTTGTCTCCACAGCGAAAACAACTAGTAGAGTTCGTATGTACTTGATTTCTTGAGAATTGTTGCTGTTTTTTTGTATGTTTTTTATTAAGTTGGGGATTATATTTTGCTACTTGATTTTGGTGATTCAATGACGTCGTGGCTTGTAGATTTTGTATTTCTTTTGAGTCTTTCTGTGCTGACTCCATTGCCAGTGTAGCCGTGACGCAGTCAACGAATTTGTTGTTAGGTTCTTTTAGCTGAATTAGTTTCTCCAACCAGTGAACATTTCGGAGACCACTAATAAATTGTTGCCTCAAGTGTGCATCGGCTGTTGATGCTTGGCAAGATGCGCATTTAAAGTCGCAATTTTTGCACATTTTCTTCAAATCTGCAACAAAATTTGATATGCTTTCACCCTCGTGTTGGATACGTTTGGAAAACCGATTCTGTTCAGCGATTACACTACGTGCTGGATGTAAGTGATCCTTTACTAATTTTACCAACTCATCGTAATCTTTCGTTTGGAATCATCGGGACTAGTCAAATTACAAAGTAGTTGTAATGTTTTTGCGCCGATTGCATGTATGAGCCAATCCTTTTTGCTTTTTTTTACTTCTTCCGTAGATCCAGTTAATTTCTTCAAATTGAAGAAATTTTCCAGTCTCTTAACGAAGATTTCCCAACTTTCGTTGTCTTCATTGAAAGTCTCAATTTGGATACTTTCTTGCTGTGATGATTGACCGGTATTTGTGTTACCCTTAATCGCAGTTTGGATCGCTGTTAAAAGCGCCTGGAGTTGAACAGCATCCATTGTACTTATTATTTGCTCCTCCTCGTCGCCACTGTTGAGTATGTTGCGTGGGTACTTATACGTTCTTCTAATAAAATAAAAGAAATACTCAATTAAGTATAAAAGAATTCAAGTTTATTTAAGTGTTACGAAACAGATAAGTTTATGACCAGATAGGTTGGAAGTCGGCAGCAGAAGAAACATAAAACCTCGTTGGCTATTTGACACAAGTTAAGATTTTGACGTCTCGCATGGTTTCCGACAGGCTCGCAGCTAACTTCTCTTCAAACAGTGGGGCGCGTTTGGAAATACGTAACAACACTATTTTGTAACATTATTCGTATTTAAACTAGGACTATTATTACCATTTGATGCGGCTGCTTCTGCTGCTGTTGCTGCTTGTTGGATGTTCATGATGTCTTCTGTGTCTGCTTCTGGTACGTAATATGGTTTTTGGCGTTGGTTTTCTCCTTGATGTCTTGTCTTGAATTTTTTTATTGTCTTCTTTATTATCGAACACGTTGGGGCTTTCGACATGGATGATATTTGCCTCGTAAAGTTGTTCTTCCTCCAGGTTTATTTTATTTCTTTATATATTTTCTTTTTTCCGATTTTTCTTTTTCACTTCACTTTTTGTTTTATTATATAAAATATTTTGTGAATTATTTTTCCTCTATGGATTTCGTAGTATAGGGCATATTCATTGACCTGAGCTACTAAAATAATTCTTTCGCAAGAGATTCAATGTTCGTTTGAATTCTTTCGTTAAGATAGATTTTTAATTTTTCGCTTTTCACACAAAACAAAAATTTTCCACAATCACGAGTTACGAGTTGCTTTAAATATTTATTTTTTTGTCTTTATTTTGTCCATCAAACCTTTAAGCTTAGTACCACAATCACGAGTTACGACTAGTTGCTTTACGTATTTTGTCGCTTGTCTAGTGTTGATTTTCACAAAGTTTTTTTTTCTCACTCAATCACGAGTTACGAGTTGTTATAAGTTTCGCGAAAAACGAGGTTCGATCACTGGACTACCATCTCTTTATATGATTTGCATTCATATATCTGATTGGTATCCTACCGACTGTGCCATTTATATTTTAGTAACGATATACTAAAAAATATATTCTATCTGTTCTCCACCGGAGAACAGAAAATAAAAGACAAAGATTCGTATTTAAAAAATTGTCACTTTATTCAATTTGAAGCCTCAGATCCCTTACCGCTGGTGGGGGGAAATCTTTAGCTTATACGTCGAGATGAATATTAGATCTGAACTGTTTGAGATCGAACGATCCCTTTTTATACAACTTACTTGCTAACGCAGCAAATCTTAGTTTGTCTGCGGATGATGCAATAATTAAAAGAATATTTTTTATTATATACAAAGAATAATTCTTGGTTAGGCCAAGAAGTGTTGATACTGCATCATATCTAGTTCTCATATCCCTTTTTGTTTACTTTATTTGTACGGAGATACACAAGTGTGTTCTCATATTACTTAAGTAAGATTTATGGGGACGCACAAGTGTGCTCTGATATAACTTATGTATGTACAATACATACATTCAACCATTTTAAGTACTCGCATATTATGTAAGTACATACTTTTGACTGAGTATAGGTTTCCTTCTTTTGCGAGTTGAGAGAACAGTTTTTAATTTTTTGTCTGATCAATGACTGCTACGTGGGTGTTATAATGACATATTAAATCATTGTATATTTATTTATACTTAAATGAGAAATTATAAATAAATGTTAATATTTAAATCAACATGTTTCCCATAAAAAGTTATCTTATGACCTTTTTGTAAGTGAATTATATATACTAGAAACTATGTCAAATAATAACGTATGTATACGGGAATTGTGAAACAAAATGATTGTTATGAGTGTAACAAGTTAATAAAGTAGTTACGAGTACCTAAAATAAAATCGAATCGAATTATTATCCGGGTAAGTATCTAAAACTAGTGTACTTTGCATTCATTATAAATAGGTATATTCAAATTAAGTTGAGACATCAATTTTAATGAAAACTAGTTAATAAGTACCTATGTAGGTATTCTGGTAGGTATTTAACTATGAGTCTTTTTTAATACACAACATAAAACGTTTGCGAGGCAAATATATCTACCATTCATACCACCAATATATTTTATAACGGTTTCTTTTTACTTTTTTCGATGAAAAAGTCAGTTTTAAGCTTTAAATTTTGCAGTCATTTTGTTGATAGCGAACCAATGTACATTTTTGTATTGAAAAAAGCATGTTCAACATCAGTTTATTATAATTAGTTCACTAATTTACAGTAATCACTACGAAATTCTTAAAGGTGCGTTCGAAGAACCATCAAGTTAAGGGTGCGAGTGCAATTTATTGAATTCTAATAAATTTTCGTTAGTGAACGGCCCAAATATTTTTTTGCAAGTAATTTAAATCTGTATCAATTTAATTAATAAAAGTATATTTATAGTTTGTTTTTAATGATTTAAACTTGCAACTATTTTTCAATTCCATTTTAATTAATAAATATTAAATTAAAAAAAAAAGAGTTATAATCGAAAAATACCTTATCCATTACATTGTTGATTGATGGAAGCATACATGTATCTGCTATCAAAAAAAAAACTATGCATCAAAGGAACACCAATGTTTTAAAAAAATAATCAGAACGATTATAGCGAACCTGTTGAATAAATGCAGAGCAAATAAAATGAAAATTTTGACATAATATCACACACAAAATGAAAACGTCTTAAAATCGTTCTGAATTCATGCACAACTCATTCAATAGATCATGTAATCGACATTAATGTTTATTGTTGACTTACAGAAGTTTTTTTAGTGAATTCCCACAGTTTAACGCAAAATATAATTTTCATCCATTCCTTAAAAATGTTTAGTTAACAAACTTCAAGTTTACTTATTATTGTTTGAAGGCTGAAGGGTATGTTTAGTAAAAGTGTTGCTAATAATGAAAAAAATGAATGAGTTCTTGTTTTTCTTAATATAATAAATACTTCCATAGATTACATTTTATAAATGCAAAACATAAAAGAAAATATACATAAACAATAGTTTTCAGATATAAAGTAGAGGTTAGCGTAGACAAATATTTTTGAGAAAGCCAATAATATTTTAGGTATGTTCATTAAAGAAATTTCCGCTTCGGCTAACCTTCATTAACTTTTTAGAATAAAAATTAGCATTAATAGCAGCCAATTATTTCATACCATACTTAATTGTTCACATTGTAAAATGTCTAGAAATGTTCATATGCTACAAAATAAGCATAGAAGATAACATTATTTAGTCAAGAAGTATGCATTTTGGCGCGTTCACCGATTTTTTTCTATCGGGTGTTCGGTTTCCCCATACTGGAATAAAAAATTTACTTATATCTATTTATTGCACTCATTTAGTTGGTATTGTGTGTAACCATATTGCCTATTTTGGGGAGAGTACGATAACTTAGGCGACAAAGTTTAATGACGGATTTGTATGGAACAGTTAAAAACAAGCATTTTTTACTATGGGAGGGGGGGTCTATCTCCCCCCGTTTAGGCGGTAGGGGCAGTTAAAAAAAATATGTACATTAAATGGAAAAAAATAATTAAAAAATAACGGTAATACCCTCAATCAGGGCCGGCCCCAGCCAAACTTGCGCCCTGTGCAAGATTTGTAGAAAGCGCCCCCTTTTTTATATTTTCACACATAAGCTGATACACAAGCATAAGCCTTTCCCACATTACCCAGGAGGTAGACTTTCAATGCGTTTTTTTATTGAGGTATGCCCAGAAGGCCTAAACCATAAACTAAAACGCAGTGAAGAAATGAGCAGAGGGAAAACGTTTAAACTTGGAAACTCTGGCCTTACATTTTGCAAATTCAGAAATAAGATCATCAAAGTCAAAAGAATTTAATAATTCCTTTTCAATGGACATTATAGATAAACCTACCAATCTCACTTGAGTCATGGTTGTCCTAAGATATTTTTTTAATAATTTAAAGTTTAGAAAAACTACGTTCTCTTGAAGCTACCTTGACCGGGATTGTATTAAAGATTTGAAGAACAATTACTGAATTCGGAGCAAAATCTTCAAGGTTTGAACTAAAAATAAAATTTAACACATCTAAACTTGAGCTTTGTGGTGTAACAAGCTGGGATATTACGGTTAACTCTTGAAACAATTCTTCTCCATCTAAATCTTTAAAATTACTTTATGTTAAAACATTCTGGATATTAAGGCATGAAGCACGTACATTTTTATTTTTTAAACATTCGCTTATGTTACTTAAAAATGAAAAATTGATACTATACGTATCAAACCTTCCAAGTTTTTTAAAAAAAAATTCAACTTTAAATCTTTGTTTCGGGTCTAATATAGTTTCAGAACATTCATCAGCATAAAGTATTTTTCTCCGTTGAGATCGCAATGATGAAGCTATAGGAAACATATTTGGTATTTCTAGGGAACTAGCAATACGCTCGGTTAATTGAACATACCTACTCATTAAACTTTTCATCGGAACGCATTAAAATCAAACTGTTTTTTGTATTTTAAACTGCTATTCCAGTTGACAGATTAACGGACGGACCTTGCAAATATTTACTAGTTTAATTTATATTTTCTAAAATATCAAACCAAATTAGCAGGCAGCAAATAAATGTAAAATCAAAAATTTTATTTCCTAACGATTCTGCAATATTTTTTGCCTCTAGATTTCTGAATTCTATAAGGGCTTCATATATTTCTTCTTAATTTGTTTTTAAAGGCCTCAATGCATCTAACCTACTCTCTCATCTAGTCTCAGAAGGGGGTTTCAAAGTACGACTTGGAATTTTTTTCTTATAAATATCCCACCTCGTTGTGGAACTTGAAAAAAAGTTATACAAACATTGAATTGTATCTAAAAATTTAACTGCATAAAATGAGCACCGAGCAGCATCATTAACCACTAAATTTAAGGAATGCGGGCAACATGGAACGAAAAATGCTCTTGGTTCCAGGGTTCGAATTCGATTCTGAACACCGCTTCTTTCCTTTCATATTCGAACCATTATCATAAATTTGGCTTTGACAGTTACTTATTAAAATTTCATGTAATTCAAGCTTGTCTAAAATCAACTGAGTCAGTCACATTGCGGTCTTGTCACAAAATACGTCACTTCTGTTAAAAACTGATAACTATTTATTTAATATTAATTAATCGCCAAAGCGAAAAAACAATTAAAACAATCTGCATTCTGCACCAGACTAGAAATACATTAAAAGTAGCCGTTACAACAGTCATTAACTTTCAAAAAAAAAAAAACAAACTGCCTGCGCATGAACAATTCGACTCCACATAGAATCATCCCTCTTTAATTTTTAAGCTCTATGCTCCTTTTCCATTCTATTAAAAATTTCATCTCCTGTAATCAGGCACTTAACTCTTACACTGTATGCAATAAGAAAACCTGCACGCTCTGACCCATATGATTCCGTAAATAAGTTTTTTTTAAATATCTCCCATGTTAGATTTTACACGAATAACAAAAACAATATCCATAGTAGGAATAACACCGATAAAAGTTAGAGTAGAATCTCACTATGGATAGGTTTTTGACATTTATACGAGCCTCGAATGCAGGGGCGAACGCAGGTAGGGGTTTTGGGGGTTAAAACCCCCTCCGAAATATCAGAATATGTGCTGTAATCAAATATCCATTATTGTCCAAAAAAAGAAAAACAGAAATGGTACAAAATTAATTTCCAACTCAAATTCTAAAACTATGTTAAACAAAAAATTTTAATAAATTTGCTACGGTGATAGAAATTGTGCACAAAACACAAACACGCTAAATTAGAACAATAAATTTCTGTATTTTTTGGTAAGGAAAGACAAATATTTTTCTTGTTTTAATTCATACTAACAATTAAAATGTTAAGTATTTTTATTTTCAAACACTAAGGTAGAAGATGAAGGGTTTTTAACTTTTTGTATAAAGCTAAATATTATTATTATCACAGAGATGCTCCCTTTCGCCATGTTTCTTATGGCTAAAAATGAAAAATTGCAAACAGAAAATGACGATCTCACGGCCACTTATGACATATGTATTTAAATGTCAAACCACCGAAAAATTGTTCGGTTGATTTATGTTACTTTTAACTGTAAATTGAAAAAAAAAATGTTTAACTTAACTTTTTTCACTTCTTGAATTGTGACACAAGAATATTTTAAAACAAAAACAGCAACCCTGTTTGCCTTTGTCGCGTTTTTTCCCTATTTTTCAAGAACAAGAATCAAACTAATAATGAAAGTTACGTGATGTCACCTTAATTCAATATTTTTAAACATTTGAATGCGTTTCTGCATTTAAACATACCTTAATGTAAGACACGAAACAATATGGGGCATATTCATAGTCATATTTTAAACCCGAGTGTATTTGAACTGGAGTCTAAATTTAACATATATGTATAAGTTAGACACAGCTGCTATTCATAAAGAATTTTCCAGCTCTGTTTAGTTAGAAACAGGTTTAAGGCATATATTCTACTACAATTTTGAAAAATTTCACTTAAACCTATACAAAATAGCTTGTAGAGGGTAACAAAATAAATTGCGTTAGCTGGAGAGCCAAAATCTTTGAAACCCCTTAAACTATTTTGTTTGCTCTTTGTTGAGAAATTTTAGAAGATCAATTATAAACTTGACAATTTTTTTATCGAATCGATACCTTTCACACGAATGGTCTTCATCTATTTCAAAGGGGTCCCATCGGGTTAAGTAGAGCTTTCGTTTTTTGTTAGTTGGTAGCATTCCAACATCCAGAAAAATATCAAAATATTGATATATGCTTAAGTCTTTTGACGTTTTAATTTTTGTTTTTAAATGTTTAAATACAATATCTCGTAACTTAATTTTCTCAATCAGTTTGTTTATTTTTGACGTTTAATAGATTTAGAAACAGCTTAAACATAGGTTCCGTCGTGTTTATTTTTAGACTCCAGATTATCGTTTTAAAATGGATTTAAATTGTCTATGAATAACATAAACTGTAGTTTAATTTAGCAAAGACAAAATCAGAACTTATCAATGAACTATGAATATGACCCTATGTCTTCGGTCTAAAGTTTCGGAACGCATTCAAAGTCATTACTTCTAGTATTTTCATGGTGAGAACAAAAGAGAACTGTGAAAATAGAAAAATCTCACCTCATCACGGCAACTAGAAAAAAAGGCATACAAACTTATACTATACTTATACATGCATAATGCATATAAAAATTAAGTTTTAGCTTTGAAGTCAGAGTCAAACTGTTTTGCCAATCGTGAAAGCAAGTCATATATGTGTATATGTATTTGTATATGTAATTTTTATTCATACATGTTTCTTAGTACCTATATAAAATAGTGTCAAAAAAGAAAAAAAAACACTTGACATTTAAAATAAAAAAATAATATAATATATATTTTTTGAAACCCCCCCCCCCCCCGAAATTTTTTTCTGCGTTCGCCCCTGCTCGAATGGATCTTATGTGATTTCGTTCTCAAATGTTGGTACGATTGATATTGCATTTGTATCTCGATGGCTGTGTTCGTTGAGTAGTTGTGCATTTGGAATCATGTGTGTTTTCCATTTGGGAAAAAATCAATCTATTACTGTTGATATTATTTAGTTTTGTTAGTGAAAATGGACTAACTGGGCTTATTTTGCAAGAGAAAAAAATAGAAAAGATAATTAAGTTTTGCTATGTTTCCACCAAAGGTTTATCTCAGTTTAGATTAGATAAATCTTTTTGGTGTTTCCACCGCACAAGAAGATTTAAGAATGATTAAGTTTGACAGCACTTTCTAAAATGCAATTAGTGTTTCGATCTTTCTTATGAAGTGCAAGTAAGATAGTTTGATTCATGTTAAACAATGAAAAACTGAATAGTTCAGCACCATATAAGAATATGCTACCTACTCCATGTGCATTTTTTCTTTCTTTTTAAATTTGATTAAAACAAAACTATATTTTTTGTACACAAACATGCAAATAAACAGACCATAACGCATTATCTGTAAAACCAACTCCTCCACACAGGTTTTTCTTCACAAATTTTGACTCGACTCCGATCCCCGACCGGAATCGAGGCGAATCAAGCTCATTTCAACTGGATTCAGGTATATAAAGAATTTAGGCTCGCTTCAAGCTCGTTTCAACACCACATGTTAATGTAGTAGTCTACGAACAAACCCCCTTCTTGAAGTTTTTATTTTATGTCAAATTGTTTGGTTAAAACTTTGAAATCGAATATCACATTACACAGACGTACATACATATTTTCTTGATTTTGATAGTCAACTATCAAAAATCAGCTTACACGATTTCACCCCTGGTCTGAATTTCGCTATTTTTTTAGAATTTTTTGATAAATTATTCTGGCAAATATTCAGTTGTATCAACTTTCAAATATAAAAACCGGACTACTGCGGATCGTTTTGTTGGCAATTTCTCACTTTACTATATATGGAATGCGAACAAAACGCACTTAATAATTTTATGAGGCTGGTTTCCGGTTTAGCTTGTAGACAAACCAAGATGTCTACCGAGGATTTATATCTTCATATAGAGTGTTTTTTATACAATACCTGCACGTTCTAGCCCATAGGATTCAATATGAACAAGTATTTTGCTTCGTCAAACTCTCTATGTTAATTTTGGGACTCGGTGTGCATGAAATAAATCTTGCACATATGAGGTGGCATGGAAATTTTTTGTGTTGAGATTTTTTCTTTTTTTCTCTTGCATGGAACTTTTTTGTGTTGAGATTTTTTTTTTTTTTCTCTTGTACGAACAGGTTGAAATATTTGGAAATGAGGTAGGTAGGATTTTTAGTTCTGCGATATCTTGAGTTAAATTTTCATTGAATGCAACAATGAAAGTGATGTTAGTTAGCGCGCAAGAGATAACTTAGGACAGTTGTGATGCATGTTTTTTTGAGATTATTTTAAGAATGTTTGTGGTTAAAAAAATGGCAAATAGTAGTACATATTTGTTTGAGCAAGATCAGATTACATTTTCTTGCTCCTGGTAATGCGCCCCCAGAATTCTGCGCCCTGTGCATTTGCACATCTTGCACATATGCTTTGTCCGGCCCTGCCCTCAATTAAGTGTTATACCTTTTTTTAAAGCCAACACTTTTTTCTATTAGCTTGTTTTTAAATCAAGTCATAGTCATAGTGCATATAGTTTTTGAAAAAAATTGTTTTAAAGTCAAAATTTGTGCAAAAAAAAGTTAAAAAAAAGGTTTAAAGTGTAATTTTTCAAAACTTTCAGATTATCTACTATTTTTTTTTTTAGAATTCATTGCTCTTATTTGTTTTTGATCAAAAACCGAAAACTAGATGCCTTTATGTCTTCTAGTTCTTGAGAAAATTGAAAATTACCAAAATAAATATTTTAATTAAATTACTTTTTTCTTGCTTAAGTATTAACGTGGTCTTATTTTGATAGTAATAATCGAATATGGATTAAGATATACCTAGGGTAAATTAATTTTTCTTAAATCCAGCTTATTTAAATGCAAAAGAAACTTTGCATGCACCCCATCTTGCACCCTCCTCACCTTGCACACACTCCAACTTGCACCCACCCCAAATCCTATAGTGTGCCCAAGCAGGGGGGTTGCAGGGGGGCAGCATGCCCCCCTTACAGATGCCGCTGTTGCATACACCCAAACACGCATTACGCATACGCAAATACCATTTACTATCAAAATAAGACCACTCAAGAAAAAAAAGAATTAAAATAAAATAGTAGTTGTGGTTATTTTCAATTTTCTCAAAAACTAAAAGACATAAAATCATCTAGTTTTCAGTTTTTGATCAAAAACAAATAAGAGTAATAAATTCTGAAATAAAAACAATGGTAGATAATCTTGAAGTATTGAAAAAGTTACACTTTAAACCTTTTTTTAACTTTTTTTACTCAAATTTTGAGTTTAAAATTAAATTTTGATTTGACTTGATTTAAAAACTGGCTAATAGAACAGAATGTTGGCTTTTAAAAACAGGTATACAACTTAATTGTAAGTACCTATCACCGTTATTTTGTAAGAATTTTTTTCCATTTTAAGTAGTAATTTTTTTAAATTGCCCCTACCGCCTAAACGGGGGGGAGATAGACCCCCCTCCCATAGTAAAAAATGCTTATTTTTTTTTTAACTGTTCTAAAAAATTCCGTTATAATTTCTTGTCGCCTAAGTTATCGTACTCTTGCCCCTTTTTTATTCCTTAAAGATGCTTTACACAAAGCAACTTATTTTTAAAACATGGTTCCTTCAAATTTGTATTCCTAAATCTACCTACAAACAAAATTCTAAATCTAACATAGTCACTCAAAAAGAAATTTTCAGGAATATTTTTGCAACAAACAAAACAAAAATTTGTTCTTGCAATTATCGAACTGCTTAAATGATGAAAATATTAATCTAATTGAGGAATCTGAACTAGCTATAGTTGGCAATGGAACTTCACAAGTATGCTTCTCGTAGCATTGTCTGTACAAAAAAAAATGCGGAGACACCCGCCTATTGTTTCCACCTGAACTTCTAACGTCGTCGCCAAAAAAATGCTCTAAGCAAACTACAGCTGAAAAAATTTACTGTTTTGTTGTTTTACAAAGTATTGAGTTACACTTTTGTCCATTTCCAATTTGACTTAACCAGTTGCAGCGCAAATAATTTAAGTAAACAAAATACAGCACTAATAAATCATTAAATATGTATTTGGTCAATTTTATTTAATATACATTTACAACATTTATTTGGATTGAAATTAAAAAGCTATACAAATCTTCCAATTTAAGACCATGTCAGCACTTCAGATTCTGTTGGTTAGGATTGTTTAGTTTTTGAACGAGGCCATAAAACATTCAAAATGAAGCATTTAGATGGGGCTGAGGACTAAAATGAAGCATTTTGATGGGCCTTAGGACTAAATGTGAGAATGTGTTTGGTTTTTTGCATTATTTCACGCACACTTTCTCACATTTATTCCTCAGTAGCTTGTGGGCAAACCGAAATGTCAGTCTGAGATTCCGATCTTGGTAATGGAGTATTTTTGGTATAAAGAAAGAAGACATCAAACTCTTGGTCGCGCCTGGTCTTCCTCTGTTGTGTGCCTTTAATGTGTACCTGTATTATTCGCCTGGCCATCGCTTTTTTTTGCGCTTACCCTTCTATTTATTTTTACAGGTTTTTATTCGAATGTATGTATTTATCTGTTTGTGTAGAATGTATGAAATTTGGTAGCGCAAACTTTTGCGATGCCCAAAGCCCAATGTTTCAAGATAGATTAGGTATTGTATGAGAGTTGTATGTTTATGAATTTTGTATGTTTGCATAGGTATTATCAAAGAACAAAAAAAAATTATATCATATTCTAGAAAGCTATACCTAGGTATTTAAGATAGTTTTATAGTTTTCGACAAATAGATAGACAAACAAGATCTTACAAACAAAATGACATAATAATCAAACAAATTGAATTTTCAAATTGATACAATTGAAAAAGAGAACAAAACAGAATCAGCAATTAAAAATAACAATAACATTAAATTCATTTCAATGTAAAACACAAACATATTACCACTTGTGTTGTGTTACATTCAAAGTAATACTCATACATTACCACACGTGTTACAAAATTAATTGCAAATACATAACAAACACGTATTATATAAAACGAGTACCTACCTACCTTACCAAATACAAAAGTTAACACAGCCCAAAAATAACGATATAAAAACATGCCTCGTATCGTAGACAGGAACTTGGCCAACGATTGAAGAAACATTACTAATCAAACTACTCCTTGCATTCAATCGATAACAAACACAACTACACGAAGCTTGCATTTTTGCAAAAACTGCATACAACTTACATATGTGAATTCCAATGAAAAGTGATAAGTATTTCAATTTTGAAAGAAGAATTAGCCCTAGCCAATCAAATTACATGTACCTGATTTGATTAAATTCTTATTAAGACTACTCCCATTTATTAAATTCTCAATCGACATCGTTCTCCATCCATCCTACTTTGTCTCAAAGATATTATAAACTCCTCCTTTCTAAAAGTTTATAACGCCACACCCCTTATTCGATGGGTGTGAATCTGGCCTTGAATTTAATGAAAAAATTCAGAAATAGATATATATATGAATGTACATACATACATTCAACCATTTTAAGTAGGTACTCGCATATTATGTACATACTTTTGACTGAGTATGGGTTTCCTTTCTTTGCGAGTTGAGAGAACAGTTTTTAATTTTTTGTCTGATCAATGACTGCTACGTGGGTGTTATAATGACATATTAACTGCTGGAACACAATGCAAAATCGGAGCCGGAGTCGTAACTGGAGTCGGAAAAGTTGTCGTACGTTTCACAAAAAGTACGCACACAATGTGTAGTACGGCTTTTTGATGTTATTTGGTATATTTGCAGTTTACAACCACATCAAATTTCTCAGAAAATATTTTTTTGTTCACTTTTATTTCTTATTTAAATATTTTTCCACTTTTTTATTGAAAAACTATTAAAAAAAATATAATCACCAAGTTATTCACTTCAAAAATGGAAACGTCACATGTGTCGTACGTCAAAGTTAAAAGTTGGTCAACTCTTCCGACTCCAGCTGCGGCTCCGATTCCAGTTGCGTCGCGTTGTGTTCGTATACATTTGCATTTGCGTACATTGAATACTTTGACAGCTATTCCAGTTACGACTCCGACTCCGGCTTAGACACCATCGTGTTCCAGCAGTAAATAATTGTATATTTATTTATACTTAAATGAGAAATTATGAATAAATGTTAATATTTAAATCAACATGTTTCCCATAAAAAGTTATTTTATGACCTTTTTGTAAGTGAATTATAATACTAGAAACTATGTCAAATAATAACGTATACGGGAATTGAGAAACAAAATGATTGTTATGAGTGTAAAAAGTTAATAAAGTATAGTTACGAGTAACTAAAATAAAATCGAATCGGGTAAGTATCTAAAACTAGTGTACCTACTTTGCATTCATTATAAATAGGTATATTCAAATTAAGTTGAGACATCAATTTTTATGAAAACTAGTATAAATAGGTACCTATATGTAGGTATTCTGGTAGGTATTTAACTATGAGTCTTTTGTAATATACACAACATAAAACGTTTGCGAGGCAAATATATCTACCATTCATAACACCAATATATTTTATAACGGTTTCTTTTTACTTTTTTCGATGAAAAAGTCAGTTTTAAGCTTTAATTTTGCAGTCATTTTGTTGATAGCGAACCAATGTACATTTTTGTATTGAAAAAAGCATGTTCAACATCAGTTTATTATAATTAGTTCACTAATTTACAGTAATCACTACGAAATTCTTAAAGGTGCGTTCGAAGAACCATCAAGTTAAGGGTGCGAGCCGAGCGCAATTTATTAAATTCTAATACATTTTCGTTAAGTTAAGTTTTAAGTTTTTAAGTTTTAATTGACTCTTTATTTCATTTTAAGTACAAAGTAACAATTTGTTATATATTCAACAAAAGCTTATCTTAAGTCACAATGGTTTGGCCTATGGCCGTCTACCAGACTGACATTTTGAAATATACAAATAATATTTATAGTGACAATGGTTAAAACAAAATTATAGCAAATAACAATTTTAGGGATCTAGAAATCTTCGTTTACTATACAATTTCTATATCGAAGCGCAGCAACAACATACGAGTAAAGTGCATCCCATCCAACGGATCCGTTTAGTATGTCAAGCAGCTCAGTATCATTCAGACTTTGTTTACCGAAGTGTCTGATCCTAAACTCATTTAAAATTGGACAAATTGCGATGAAATGCTTTATGTCTTCACGTTCGTTGCGATTGCACAGACTGCAGAGTATTGGCTGGTCAGGACGGTGGGGAATAAAATTGAGAGGGAGAAGTTCTCCTCGTGTTTTGAAGATAATACTAATCTTATGTAATTGGTTCGAGTTGAGGAAATATGTATTGAGTCTGTTGTCAAAAATCAACCGACTGTAGTAGCTTCTAAAGGTTGACTCTCGTGCCTCGGATAAGTATCTGTCATAGAGCGCTTTTCCAAATCGTTCTAATAATGCTTTGAACTTTTTCTGGAGCAAAACGAGTTGTTCATTTTGATTTACCGTTAGCGTTGAGTTACAGAAAGCCGCAAGATTTCTCCACTCTGTTGGCATACTTCCTGATGTTCTAATGGTGTTTTTCAGTATGATTTTTGGCAATCTCTCATCTGACATTTCGAAAATTTTAACGATGTAGTTAAAATGTAGGTATAATGTTTCCATAAACATTGGAGCGACTCCTGTCTCAAGATACAGCATGTAGTTTGGTGTATTATTTGGAAGACAAAATATTCTTTTGATGAAGTATCGGCAGCGCCGGCCCCAGCCAAACTTGCGCCCTGTGCAAGATTTGTAGAAAGCGCCCCTTTTTTATATTTTTTTTACACATAAACTGATACACAAGCATAAGCCTTTCCCAGATTACCCAGGAGGTAGACTTTCAATGCGTTTTTTTTATTGAGGTATCCCCAGGAGGCCTAAACCATTAAACTAAAACGCAGCGAAGAAATGAGCAGAGGGGAAACTTTTAAACTTGGAAACTTACTTTTCTGGTCTTACATTTTTCAAATTCAGAAATGAGATCATCAAAGTCTAAAGAATTTAATAATTTCTCTTCAATGGACATTATAGATAAACCTACCAATCTCTCTTGAGTCATGGTTGTCCTAAGATAAATTTTAATAATTTTAAGTTTAGAAAAACTACGTTCTCCTGAAGCTACCGTGACTCGTGACCGGGATTGTATTAAGAATTTGGAGAGCAATTACTAAATTCGGGGCAAAATCTTCAAGGTTTGAACTAAAAATAAAATTTAACACATCTAAACTTGAGCTTTGTGGTGTAACAAGCTGGGATATTACGGTTAACTCTTGAAATAATTCTTCTCCATCTAAATCTTTAAAATTACTTTGTTAAAACATTCTGCAAATTAAGGCATGAAGCACGTAGGTACATTTTTATTTTTTAAACATTCGCTTATGTTACTAAAAAATGAAAAATTGATACTATACGTATCAAACCTTTCAAGTATTTAAAAAAAAATTCAACTTTAAATCTTTGTTTCGGGTCTAATATAGTTTCAGGACATTCATCAGTATAAAGTATTTTTCTCCGTTGAGATCGCAATGATGAAGCTACAGGAAACATATTTGGTATTTCTAGGGAACTAGCAATACGCTCGGTTAATTGAAAATACCTACTCATTAAATTTTTCATCGGAACGCATGAAAATCAAACTGTTTTTTGTATTTTCTAAAACCGTTATGCCAGTTGACAGATTAACGGACGGACTTTGCAAATATTTACTAGTTTAATTTATATTTTCTAAAATATCAAACCAAATTAGCAGGCAGCAAATAAATGTAAAATCAAAAGTTTTATTTCCTAACGATTCTGCAATGTTTTTTGCCTCTAGATTTCTTAATTCTAAAAGGGCTTCATATATTTCTTCTTAATTTGTTTTTAAAGGCCTCAATGCATCTAACCTGCTCTCTCATCTTGTCTCAGAAGGGGGTTTCAAAGTATGACTTGGAATTTTTTTCTTATAAATATCCAACCTCGTTGTGGAACTTTAAAAAAAGTTATACAAACATTGAATTGTATCGAAAAATTTAACTGCATAAAATAAGCACCGAGCAGCATCATTAACCACTAAATTTAAGGAATGCGGGCAACATGAAACTAAAAATGCTCTTGGTTCCAGGGTTCGAATTCGATTCTGAACACTCGCTTCTTTTCCTTTTATATTCGAACCATTATGTATGTATGTATGTATGGATGTACTTTATTGAGATTTTTTTTGTACACTTATGATTCTTAATTCTATGTACCTATACTATACATAGTTATTTCAATAGCTTGTTATTAATTTGCCGACTTAGAATTGGTCAGGCTACACTGTTTTTATTTTATACTAGCGGACCCGACAGACTTTGTCCTGTCATAAAGATTTGTAATGTGAAAGTTTTTTGTTCCTACGTATTTTATAGTCGTGGCTAAAAATTCTCCTGAACAGAACCGTCACCCTCGTGATAGGGCAATCATAATGATTAACAGAAATCAGTTTTATTATCAATGTAGTGCTTTGTGATATACGATGTTCTTCGTTTGATTACTTGGCGCATAGACAAACAAATCTGATGGTTTTCCAACACAGGAACAGGCAACATACAATTGACCATGTGAGAAACATGGGTTTTCTAGATTAAGAGCACAAACACTTAATGATTGCCATTGGGACTTGTTTATGGTCATAGCAAAGCAAGCCGCACTGGAAATTGTAGTCGTTTAAACTCAAATGGCACATCAGTCGGAATCATTGGGATGCGCGGTTTGAGAACATCTTCTCCTTTATACTTTCCTTTGAGTATACATAGTTGCTTCTATCACGTTGTTTAGTAATTTTTTTTATCGCTAACCGTGCACCGTTGCAAAGACGCGGTTGGTTGATATTTCGCAACATTATAACTATTGATCCAACCTTTAATTGAAGATTGTGAGGTGGCAATCCTGGAAAATCCAGCGAGTTTAAAAATTCCGGTGGATAGTTGACTACATCATCTTGGTTAGTAGCCGAATCAACTGATTTATATATCCTCGAATCGCCTGTAATTTGTTCTTGAATTTTGAAATTTAATTCATTTACATCTATGTCTTTTGCAGCCAATATAGCTCAAACAATCACGATTAGATCGGTAATTAGCTTGGTTTGTAGCATTTCGGGTCCTTCTACTTAAATTGCTTCGTCTTATAGGAGGCATATCAAATATAAATTATTTTGTCACTAAACACTAACTAAACATGATATAAGAAGTTGTTTCAGTCGTTTATCAGTTGACAAAAGCAAACTCAGTAGATTGGGTAACAGGAAATCCAAGAAAGACAATACTTGTACACCGACAAATGGACATCAACACTTTTTTGTTTTTTTTTTTTAAATTTGACATGACTTGAAGTCAAATCTTTTAAGCTGACTACGTTTTAGTTAGAAAACATTTGTATGAGAAAAAGAAAATGGCTGTTCTTATGGTTTTTCCGCCAATTATTCGAATTTATCTCGCCGTAAAAACCATCATTGAACTGCAACGAACATTTAAAAAAAAAGAATTGGCCAAATTGGTCCAGGCGTTGTTGAGTTATGCGCTTACCAACACATTTTGCGATTCATTTTTATATATAAGATTAATTTAGTTTATTTTTGTAAAGCACATTAGTTGTTTCTTAGACACAGTCTCTTAGTTTTATAAAATTACGTCCACTCAACAAGACGAAGCCTATTCGAACCATTATCATAACTTTGGCTTTGACAGTGAGATACTTATTAAAATTTCATGTAATTCAAGCTTGTCTAAAATCAACTGAGTCAGTCACATTACGGTCTTGTCACAAAATGCGTCACTTCTATTAAAAACTGATAGCTATGTATTTAATATTAATTAACAACAAAGCGAAAAAACAATTGCAACAATCTGCATTCTGCACCAGACTAGATATACATTAAAAGTAGCCGTTACAACAGTCATTAACTTTCACAAAAAAAAAAACAAACTGCCTGCGCAAGAACAATTCGACTCCACATAGAATCATCCCTCTTTAATTTTTAAGCTCTATGCTCCTTTTCCATTCTATTAAAAATTTCATCTGTAATCAGGCACTTAACTCTTACACAGTGTGCAATAAGAAAACCTGCACGCTCTGACCCATATGATTCCGTATAAATAAGTTTTTTTTTTAAATATCTCCCATGTTAGTTTCGATAATCAGTGTGCAAAAAAAGAAAACTTGCACATCAATTGACCATTTGTAGCAAAGACACCTACCTACCTCATTTCCAAATATTTCACCCTGTTCGTACAAGAGAAAAAAGAAAAAAACTCAACACAAAAAAGTTTCATGCAAGAGAAAAAAAGAAAAAATCTCAATACAAAAAAGTTCCATGCCATCTCATATGTGCAAGATATATTTTATGCACACCGAGTCCCAAAATTAACATAGAGAGTATGACAAAGCAAAATACTTTTTCATATTGAATCGTATGGGCTAGTACGTGCAGGTTTTGTATCACGCACGTACCTGAATGTGAGTTCTCATCTACAAAGAAAACAACAAAAAATGTCTCCGAAAGAAGAGAGCAGGTAGGTTGCTGTGCTACTTTCTACTACAAATACTAATCAAAGACACTCCATATATTTTTGTTGATGTTTTTTTTTGTAGATGAGAACTCACATTCAGGTACGTGCGTGATACAAAACCTGCACGTACTAGCCCATACGATTCAATATGAATAAGTATTTTGCTTTGTCATACTCTCTATGTTAATTTTGGGACTCGGTGTGCATAAAATATATCTTGCACATATGAGGTGGCATGGAAATTTTTTGTGTTGAGATTTTTCCTTTTTTTCTCTTGCATGGAACTTTTTTGTGTTGAGATTTTTTCTTTTTTTCTCTTGTACGAACAGGGTGAAATATTTGGAAGTGAGGTAGGTAGGATTTTTAGTTCTGCGATATTTTGAGTTAAATTTTCATTGAATGCAACAATGAAAGTGATGTTAGTTAGTGCGCAAGAGATAACTTAGGACAGTTGTGATGGATGTTTTTTTGAGATTATTTTAAGAATGTTTGTGGTTAAAGAATGGCAAATAGTAGTACATATTTGTTTGCAAGATCAGATTACATTTTCTTGCTCCTGGTAATGCGCCCCCAGAATTCTGCACCCTGTGCATTTGCACATCTTGCACATATGCTTTGTCCGGCCCTGAGTATCGGAGGCATTTTTCAACT
Source organism: Eupeodes latifasciatus (assembly GCA_920104205.1). Lineage (NCBI taxonomy): Eukaryota > Metazoa > Arthropoda > Insecta > Diptera > Syrphidae > Eupeodes > Eupeodes latifasciatus. The sequence goes on along the minus strand of OV049924.1, from coordinate 256,312,845 downwards.
AGCTCGAAAGAGTTGTATCCCCATACCTGGGAGCCATATAGAAGGATAGCTGACGCTGTAGATCGAAAAAGTTTTTGCTTAGCACTATGCTCAATACATCTATTTTTGAAACAGCGTTCCCAAACTGCTGAAATTCCACGCTTTGCTTCTTTCAACTTTCCTTCTAGATGTTTTTTCATGTTAAGATTCGAAGTAAATAAAACCCCGAGGTATTTATATTCTCGCACTATTTCTACCGTTTCTCCATTATAAGACCACTTTTCATTTCTAGCATTTCTGCCACCACCACCTCTGAATATCATTACCTTCGATTTCGATAAGTTGACTTGTAGGTTCCAACATTTGCAATAGTCCTTCAATTTGTTCATCATAAGTTGCAAGCCATCTACTCTTTCCGAGAAGAAAACTATATCATCTGCATACATTAGGGCTGGTATTTTGATTCCTCCAAACGAGATACCACCGCCAACAGCATCTGTTATGTCGTTTATATATAAGACAAAAAGCAAAGCACTTAGGATACATCCTTGTTTGAGTCCCATTTCTGTTCTAAATTCATCGGAGATAGATTTTCCGTCCCAAACATAAGCTGTGTTGTTGGTGTACAGTGCTCTTAGCGTATTTATTATTTTGCTTGACAAACCAATCGTGGATAACTTATAAAAAGGTGACGGAGTCAAAGGCTGCACGGAAATCAACGAAAAACACATACAGTTTTTTCTTTTTCTGAAGATAATAGTCAACTATGTTGTATAGTGAAAATATATGGTCGATCGTTGAGTAGCTCCTCCTGAAGCCGGCCTGGAACTCTGACAAAATTTTTTTTCTTCGAACCCAATCCGACAATCTATTTTCAATAATCCCAGCAAACAGTTTTGCGATGGTGTTTAAGAAAGCAATTCCCCTATAATTAGCTGGATCTTCAGCGTTTCCTTTCTTGAAGAGTGGGAAAATAATGGACTTCTTGAATTCATCAGGAATTATTGAGTTTTGGAAGATTCGGTTAAATTCATTTGTTAGTAGGGCAATGTACTCATCAGTGGCATTTTTGTAGAATTCATACGGAATTCGGTCATCTCCTGGTGCTTTGTTTGATTTGCAGTTTTCAATGATATTTTTAACTTCAGCTATCGAAAAAGGTGCATCAAGGAAGTCGTCTATCACAAGTGGGGCCGCGTACAGGAACAGAGGAGAAAATAATGTTGTGTTAAGGAGGGACTTAAAGTGATCCTGAAGACTTTGTGCATCCAAATTAAGAGAGATGATATTCGTTGATTCATTTAATGTTTTAACAGCTTTCCAGAACTGAACAGAGTTGCTAGCTTTATTTATAGCCATTACTGTCTTTTGTTCAAAAGATGATTTTTTGGCGGAAGAGCTTCAGGAAACTGAAAGACGTCTCCCTAGCTTTTGTGCACTCCGAGTCGAACCACTTCTGTTTAAAAATGATTTTCTTTTCTGTTTGTTGAATTTGAGGGTTAGAATCTTTGATAATTGTTATAAGAACCTTAGACTCAAAGCTTACATTAAGTTCATGAAGCTTACGTATTTCGTTATTTAAGCTGGTTTGGAACTGTTGTTTATTTCTTTCGTTCCAGAATAATTTTGGAATGAGGTTAAGACGTTTAGTTCCGGCTGTTGTTAGATTTTGGGAAGATTCAAACATAACTTCTAACGGCATATGGTCTGAAAATGTTTCAGTACCTACTCTTTATTCGTTAATGAACGGCCCAAATATTTTTTTTGCAAGTAATTAAAATCTGTATCAATTTAATTAATCCAAGTATATTTATAGTTTGTTTTTAATGATTTAAGCTTGGAACTATTTTTCAATTCTATTTTGATTAATAAATATTAAATTTAAAAAGAGAGTTATAATCGAAAAATACCTTATCCATTACATTGTTGATTGATGGAAGCATACATGTATCTGCTATCAAAAAAAAACTATGCATCAAAGGCAGGGCCGAACAAAGCATATGTATGTGCAAGATATGCAAATGCACAGGGCGCAAGATTCTGGGGGCGCATTACCAGGAGCAAGAAAATGTAATCTGATCTTGCAAACAAATATGTACTACTATTTGTCATTCTTTAACCACAAACATTCTTAAAATAATCGGGGAGAGTACGATAACTTTGGCGACAAAGTTTAATGACGGATTTGTATAGAACAGCTAAAAACAAGCATTTTTTACTATAGCAGGGGGTCTATCTCCCCCCGTTTAGGCGGTAGAGGCAATTTAAAAAAATATGTACATTAAATGGAAAAAAAATAATTAAAAAATAACGGTAATACTTACAATTAACTATTATACCTTTTTTTAAAGCCAACATTTTTGTCTATTAGCTTGTTTTTAAATCAAGTCAAAACTATGCATAGTTTTTGAAAAAAATTGTTTTAAACTAAAAATGTATGCAAAAAAAATTTAAAAAAAAGGTTTAAAGTGTAGTTTTTCAAAACTTTCAAATTATCTACTGTTTTTTTTTAGAATTCATTGCTCTTATTTGTTTTTGATCAAAAACTGAAAACTAGATGCCTTTATGTCTTCTAGTTCTTGAGAAAATTGAAAATTACCAAAATAAATATTTTAATTAAATTACTTTTTCCTTGCTTAAGTATTAACGTAGTCTTATTTTGATAGTAGTAATCGAATATGGATTAAGATATACCTAGGGTAAATTAATTTTTCTTAAATCCAGCTTATTTAAATGCAAAAGAAACTTTGCATGCACCCCATCTTGCACCCACCGAACCGTGCCCCCTCCCCCCCTTGCACGCACTCCAACTTGCACCCACCCCAAATCCTATAGTGTTCCCAAGCAGGGGGGTTGCAGGGGGGCAGCATGCCCCCCCTTACAAATCCCACTGTTGCATACACCCAAATTCGCACACACATTACTGTTGCATACACCCAAACTCGCACCTACCATTGTTACTATCAAAATAAGACCACTCAAGCAAAAAAAAAGAATTAAATTAAAATAGTAGTTGTGGTTATTTTTAATTTTCTCAAAAACTAAAAGACATAAAACCATCTAGTTTTCAGTTTTTTGATCAAAAACAAATAAGAGCAATAAATTCTGAAATAAAAACAATGGTAGATAATCTTGAAGTATTGAAAAATTACATTTTAAACCTTTTTTTTTAACTTTTTTTACTCAAATTTTGAGTTTAAAATTAAATTTTTCAAAAACTACGCATAGTTTTGACTTAAATTAAAAACTGGCTAATAAAACAGAATGTTGGCTTTAAAAAAATGTATAAAACTTAATTGTAAGTATCACCGTTATTTTTTAATTATTTTTTTCCATTTTAAATAATAATTTTTTTAAATTGCCCCTACCGCCTGAACGGGGGGAGATAGACCCCCCTCCCATAGTAACAAATGCTTGTATTAAGCCCCTCTACCAAAAAACGTTATTATATCTTGGCGCCAAAGTTATCGTACTCGTGCCAAATAATCCCAAAAAAAATCCATCACAACTGTCCTAAGTTATCTCTTGCGCACTAACTAACATCACTTTCATTGTTGCATTCAATGAAAATTTAACTCAAGATATCGCAGAACTAAAAAATGTCTCCGAAAAAAGAGAGCAGGTAGGTTTGCTGTGCTACCTTCTCTTCTACTACAAATCAAAGACACTCCATATATTTTTTTTTTTGTAGATGAGAATGAGAACTCACATTCAGGTACGGTGCGTGATACAAAACCTGCACGTTCTAGCCCATACGATTCAATATGGATAAGTATTTTGCTTTGTCATACTCTCTATGTCAATTTTGGAACTCGGTGTGCATGAAATAAATCTTGCACATATGAGATGGTATGGAATTTTTTTGTGTTGAGATTTTTTCTCTTGTATGAACAGGGTGAAATATTTGGAAATTAGGTAGGCTTCAAATGGTCAATGGATGTGCAAGTTTTCTTTTTTGCACACTGAGTATCGAAACTAACATGGGAAATATTTAAAAAAAAAAAAAAAAACTTATTTATACAGAATAATATGGGTCAGAGCGTGCAGGTTTTCTTATTGCACACTGTGTAAGAATTAAGTGCCTGCTTACAGGAGATGAAATTTTTAATAGAATGGAAAAGGAGGGATGAATCTATGTGGAGTCGAATCGTTCTTGCGCAGGCACAGGCAGTTTGTTTTTTTTTGCAAGTTAATGACGGCTACTTTTAATGTATATCTAGTCTGGTGCAGAATGCAGGTTGTTTCAATTATTTTTTCGCTTTGTTGGTTAATTAACATTAAATAAATAGCTATCAATTTTTAATAGAAGTGACGTATTTTGTGATAAGACAAGACCGGAATGTGACTGACTCAGTTGATTTTAGACAAGCTTCAATTACATCGAATTTTAATAAACTGTCGAAGCGAAGCCAAAGTTATGATAATGGTTCGAATATGAAAGGAAAAGAAGCGGGTGTTCAAAATCGAATTCAAACCCTGAAACCAAGAGCATTTTTCCTTCCATGTTGCTCGCATTCCTTAAATTTAGTGGTTAAATTTAGCAGTTAAATTTGTCGATACAATTCAATGTTTGTATTACTTTTTTTAAAAAGTTCCACAACGAGGTGGGATATTTATAAGAACAAAGTTCCAAGTCTTACTTTGAAACCCCTTTCTGAGACTAGATGGGAGAGCAGGTTAGATGCATTGAGGCATTCAAAAACAAGTTTAGAAGAAATATATGAAGCCCTTATAGAAGTAGGAAATCTAGAGACAAAAAACATTGCAGAATCGTAAGGAAATAAAACTTTTGATTTTACATTTATTTGTTGCTTGCTAATTTTTGATTTTTTTGAATTTTTGTTTGATATTTTAAAAAATATAAATAAAACTAGTAAATATTTGCAAAATCCGCCCGTTAATCGAATACAAGTTTTAGAAAATACAAAAAACAGTTTGATTTTAATGCGTTCCGATGAAAAATTTAATGAGTAGGTATGTTCAATTAACTGAGCGTATTGCTAGTTCCATAGAAACACTAAATATGTTTCCTGAAGCTTCATCATGTCCTGATGAATGTCCTGAAACTACATATATTAGACCCGAAGCAAAGATTTAAAGTAGATTTTTTTTTCAAAATACTTGATCAAACCATTTAATCAATTAAAGAAAGGTTTAAACAGCTTAATAAGTATAGTATCAATTTTTCATTTATGTATAAGTAACATAAGCGAATTTGCAGAATGTTTTAACATTAGGTAGTTTTAAAGATTTAAATGGAGAAGAATTGTTTCAAGAGTTAACCATAATATCGCCGCTTGTTACACCACAAAGCTCAAGTTTAGATGTGTTAAATTTTATTTTTAGTTCAAACCTTGAAGATTTTGCTCCGAAATTAGGAATTGTTCTCCAAATCCTTAATACAATCCCGGTCACGGTAGCTTCAGGAGAACGTAGTTTTTCTAAACTTAAAATTATTAAAAATTATCTCAGGCAACCATGACTCAAGAGAGTTTGGTAGGCTTATCTATAATGTCCATTGAAAAGGAATTATTAAATTCTTTAGACTTTGATCATCTCATTTCTGAATTTGCAAAATGTAAGGCAAGAAAAGTAAGTTTCCAAGTTTAAACGTTTCCCCTCTGCTCATTTCTTCGCTGCGTTTTAGTTTATGGTTTATACCTACTGGGGATACCTCAATTAAAAAAGGCATTGAAAGTCTACCTCCTGGGTAATGTGGGAAAGACCTATGCTTGTGTATCAGTTTATGGGTGAAAATAAAAAAAGGGGGCGCTTTCTACAAATCTTGCACAGGGCGCAGGTTTGGCTGGGGCCGGCCCTGATCAAAGGAACACCAATGTTTTAAAAAAATAATCAGAACGATTATAGCGAACCTGTTGAATAAATGCAGAGCAAATAAAATGAAAATTTCTTAAAATCGTTCTGAATTCATGCACAACTCATTCAATAGATCATGTAATCGACATTAATGTTTATTGTTGACTTACAGAAGTTTTTTTTAGTGAATTCCCACAGTATAACGCAAAATATAATTTTCATCCATTCCTTAAAAATGTTTAGTTAACAAACTTCAAGTTTACTTATTATTGTTTGAAGGCTGAAGGGTATGTTTAGTAAAAGTGTTGCTAATAATGAAAAAAATGAATGAGTTCTTGTTTTTCTTAATATAATAAATACTTCCATAGATTACATTTTATAAATGCAAAACATAAAAGAAAATATACATAAACAATAGTTTTCAGATATAAAGTAGAGGTTAGCGTAGACAAATATTTTTGAGAAAGCCAATAATATTTTAGGTATGTTCATTAAAGAAATTTCCGCTTCGGCTAACCTTCATTAACTTTTTAGAATAAAAATTAGCATTAATAGCAGCCAATTATTTCATACCATACTTAATTGTTCACATTGTAAAATGTCTAGAAATGTTCATATGCTACAAAATAAGCATAGAAGATAACATTATTTAGTCAAGAAGTATGCATTTTGGCGCGTTCACCGATTTTTTTCTATCGGGTTTTCGGTTTCCCCATACTGGAATAAAAAATTTACTTATATCTATTTATTGCACTCATTTAGTTGGTATTGTGTGTAACCATATTGCCTATTTTGGGGAGAGTACGATAACTTAGGCGACAAAGTTTAATGACGGATTTGTATGGAACAGTTAAAAACAAGCATTTTTTACTATGGGAGGGGGGGTCTATCTCCCCCCGTTTAGGCGGTAGGGGCAGTTAAAAAAAATATGTACATTAAATGGAAAAAAATAATTAAAAAATAACGGTAATACCCTCAATCAGGGCCGGCCCCAGCCAAACTTGCGCCCTGTGCAAGATTTGTAGAAAGCGCCCCCTTTTTTATATTTTCACACATAAGCTGATACACAAGCATAAGCCTTTCCCACATTACCCAGGAGGTAGACTTTCAATGCGTTTTTTTATTGAGGTATGCCCAGAAGGCCTAAACCATAAACTAAAACGCAGTGAAGAAATGAGCAGAGGGAAAACGTTTAAACTTGGAAACTCTGGCCTTACATTTTGCAAATTCAGAAATAAGATCATCAAAGTCAAAAGAATTTAATAATTCCTTTTCAATGGACATTATAGATAAACCTACCAATCTCACTTGAGTCATGGTTGTCCTAAGATATTTTTTTAATAATTTAAAGTTTAGAAAAACTACGTTCTCTTGAAGCTACCTTGACCGGGATTGTATTAAAGATTTGAAGAACAATTACTGAATTCGGAGCAAAATCTTCAAGGTTTGAACTAAAAATAAAATTTAACACATCTAAACTTGAGCTTTGTGGTGTAACAAGCTGGGATATTACGGTTAACTCTTGAAACAATTCTTCTCCATCTAAATCTTTAAAATTACTTTATGTTAAAACATTCTGGATATTAAGGCATGAAGCACGTACATTTTTATTTTTTAAACATTCGCTTATGTTACTTAAAAATGAAAAATTGATACTATACGTATCAAACCTTCCAAGTATTTAAAAAAAAATTCAACTTTAAATCTTTGTTTCGGGTCTAATATAGTTTCAGGACATTCATCAGCATAAAGTATTTTTCTCCGTTGAGATCGCAATGATGAAGCTATAGGAAACATATTTGGTATTTCTAGGGAACTAGCAATACGCTCGGTTAATTGAACATACCTACTCATTAAATTTTTCATCGGAACGCATTAAAATCAAATTGTTTTTTGTATTTTAAACTGCTATGCCAGTTGACAGATTAACGGACGGACCTTGCAAATATTTACTAGTTTAATTTATATTTTCTAAAATATCAAACCAAACTAGCAGGCAGCAAATAAATGTAAAATCAAAAATTTTATTTCCTAACGATTCTGCAATATTTTTTGCCTCTAGATTTCTTAATTCTATAAGGGCTTCATATATTTCTTCTTAATTTGTTTTTAAAGGCCTCAATGCATCTAACCTACTCTCTCATCTAGTCTCACAAGGGGGTTTCAAAGTACGACTTGGAATTTTTTTCTTATAAATATCCCACCTCGTTGTGGAACTTGAAAAAAAGTTATACAAACATTGAATTGTATCTAAAAATTTAACTGCATAAAATGAGCACCGAGCAGCATCATTAACCACTAAATTTAAGGAATGCGGGCAACATGGAACGAAAAATGCTCTTGGTTCCAGGGTTCGAATTCGATTCTGAACACCGCTTCTTTCCTTTCATATTCGAACCATTATCATAAATTTGGCTTTGACAGTTACTTATTAAAATTTCATGTAATTCAAGCTTGTCTAAAATCAACTGAGTCAGTCACATTACGGTCTTGTCACAAAATACGTCACTTCTGTTAAAAACTGATAACTATTTATTTAATATTAATTAATCGCCAAAGCGAAAAAACAATTAAAACAATCTGCATTCTGCACCAGACTAGAAATACATTAAAAGTAGCCGTTACAACAGTCATTAACTTTCAAAAAAAAAAACAAACTGCCTGCGCATGAACAATTCGACTCCACATAGAATCATCCCTCTTTAATTTTTAAGCTCTATGCTCCTTTTCCATTCTATTAAAAATTTCATCTCCTGTAATCAGGCACTTAACTCTTACACTGTATGCAATAAGAAAACCTGCACGCTCTGACCCATATGATTCCGTAAATAAGTTTTTTTTAAATATCTCCCATGTTAGATTTTACACGAATAACAAAAACAATATCCATAGTAGGAATAACACCGATAAAAGTTAGAGTAGAATCTCACTATGGATAGGTTTTTGACATTTATACGAGCCTCGAATCTCGAATGGATCTTATGTGATTTCGTTCTCAAATGTTGGTACGATTGATATTGCATTTGTATCTCGATGGCTGTGTTCGTTGAGTAGTTGTGCATTTGGAATCATGTGTGTTTTCCATTGGGGAAAAAAATCAATCTATTACTGTTGATATTATTTAGTTTTGTTAGTGAAAATGGACTAACTGGGCTTATTTTGCAAGAGAAAAAAATAGAAAAGATAATTAAGTTTTGCTATGTTTCCACCAAAGGTTTATCTCAGTTTAGATTAGATAAATCTTTTTGGTGTTTCCACCGCACAAGAAGATTTAAAAATGATTAAGTTTGACAGCACTTTCTAAAATGCAATTAGTGTTTCGATCTTTCTTATGAAGTGCAAGTAAGATAGTTTGATTCATGTTAAACAATGAAAAACTGAATAGTTCAGCACCATATAAGAATATGCTACCTACTCCATGTGCATTTTTTTTTTCTTTTTAAATTTGATTAAAACAAAACTATATTTTTTGTACACAAACATGCAAATAAACAGACCATAACGCATTATCTGTAAAACCAACTCCTCCACACAGGTTTTTCTTCACAAATTTTGACTCGACTCCGATCCCCGACCGGAATCGAGGCGAATCAAGCTCATTTCAACTGGATTCAGGTATATAAAGAATTTAGGCTCGCTTCAAGCTCGTTTCAACACCACATGTTAATGTAGTAGTCTACGAACAAACCCCCTTCTTGAAGTTTTTATTTTATGTCAGATTGTTTGGTTAAAACTTTGAAATCGAATATCACATTACACAGACGTACATACATATTTTCTTGATTTTGATAGTCAACTATCAAAAATCAGCTTACACGATTTCACCCCTGGTCTGAATTTCGCTATTTTTTTAGAATTTTTTGATAAATTATTCTGGCAAATATTCAGTTGTATCAACTTTCAAATATAAAAACCGGACTACTGCGGATCGTTTTGTTGGCAATTTCTCACTTTACTATATATGGAATGCGAACAAAACGCACTTAATAATTTTATGAGGCTGGTTTCCGGTTTAGCTTGTAGACAAACCAAGATGTCTACCGAGGATTTATATCTTCATATAGAGTGTTTTTTATACAATACCTGCACGTTCTAGCCCATACGATTCAATATGAACAAGTATTTTGCTTCGTCAAACTCTCTATGTTAATTTTGGGACTCGGTGTGCATGAAATAAATCTTGCACATATGAGGTGGCATGGAAATTTTTTGTGTTGAGATTTTTTCTTTTTTTCTCTTGCATGGAACTTTTTTGTGTTGAGATTTTTTTTTTTCTCTTGTACGAACAGGTTGAAATATTTGGAAATGAGGTAGGTAGGATTTTTAGTTCTGCGATATCTTGAGTTAAATTTTCATTGAATGCAACAATGAAAGTGATGTTAGTTAGCGCGCAAGAGATAACTTAGGACAGTTGTGATGCATGTTTTTTTGAGATTATTTTAAGAATGTTTGTGGTTAAAAAAATGGCAAATAGTAGTACATATTTGTTTGAGCAAGATCAGATTACATTTTCTTGCTCCTGGTAATGCGCCCCCTATTTTTTTTTAGAATTCATTGCTCTTATTTGTTTTTGATCAAAAACCGAAAACTAGATGCCTTTATGTCTTCTAGTTCTTGAGAAAATTGAAAATTACCAAAATAAATATTTTAATTAAATTACTTTTTCCTTGCTTAAGTATTAACGTGGTCTTATTTTGATAGTAATAATCGAATATGGATTAAGATATACCTAGGGTAAATTAATTTGTCTTAAATCCAGCTTATGTAAATGCAAAAGAAACTTTTCATGCACCCCATCTTGCACCCTCCTCACCTTGCACACACTCCAACTTGCACCCACCCCAAATCCTATAGTGTGCCCAAGCAGGGGGGTTGCAGGGGGGCAGCATGCCCCCCTTACAGATGCCACTGTTGCATACACCCAAACACGCATTACGCATACGCAAATACCATTTACTATCAAAATAAGACCACTCAAGCAAAAAAAAAGAATTAAATTAAAATAGTAGTTGTGGTTATTTTCAATTTTCTCAAAAACTAAAAGACATAAAATCATCTAGTTTCCAGTTTTTGATCAAAAACAAATAAGAGTAATAAATTCTGAAATAAAAACAATGGTAGATAATCTTGAAGTATTGAAAAAGTTACACTTTAAACCTTTTTTTAACTTTTTTTACTCAAATTTTGAGTTTAAAATTAAATTTTTCAAAAACTACGCATAGTTTTGACTTGATTTAAAAACTGGCTAATAGAACAGAATGTTGGCTTTTAAAAACAGGCATACAACTTAATTGTAAGTATCACCGTTATTTTGTAAGAATTTTTTTCCATTTTAAGTAGTAATTTTTTTAAATTGCCCCTACCGCCTAAACGGGGGGAGATAGACCCCCCTCCCATAGTAAAAAATGCTTATTTTTAACTGTTCTAAAAAATTCCGTTATAATTTCTTGTCGCCTAAGTTATCGTACTCTTGCCCCTATTTTTATTCCTTAAAGATGCTTTACACAAAGCAACTTATTTTTAAAACATGGTTCCTTCAAATTTGTATTCCTAAATCTACCTACAAACAAAATTCTAAATCTAACATAGTCACTCAAAAAGAAATTTTCAGGAATATTTTTGCAACAAACAAAACAAAAATTTGTTCTTGCAATTATCGAACTGCTTAAATGATGAAAATATTAATCTAATTGAGGAATCTGAACTAGCTATAGTTGGCAATGGAACTTCACAAGTATGCTTCTCGTAGCATTGTCTGTACAAAAAAAAATGCGGAGACACCCGCCTATTGTTTCCACCTGAACTTCTAACGTCGTCGCCAAAAAAATGCTCTAAGCAAACTACAGCTGAAAAAATTTACTGTTTTGTTGTTTTACAAAGTATTGAGTTACACTTTTGTCCATTTCCAATTTGACTTAACCAGTTGCAGCGCAAATAATTTAAGTAAACAAAATACAGCACTAATAAATCATTAAATATGTATTTGGTCAATTTTATTTTATTTAATATACATTTACAACATTTATTTGGATTGAAATTAAAAAGCTATACAAATCTTCCAATTTAAGACCATGTCAGCACTTCAGATTCTGTTGGTTAGGATTGTTTAGTTTTTGAACGAGGCCATAAAACATTCAAAATGAAGCATTTAGATGGGGCTGAGGACTAAAATGAAGCATTTTGATGGGCCTTAGGACTAAATGTGAGAATGTGTTTGGTTTTTTGCATTATTTCACGCACACTTTCTCACATTTATTCCTCAGTAGCTTGTGGGCAAACCGAAATGTCAGTCTGAGATTCCGATCTTGGTAATGGAGTATTTTTGGTATAAAGAAAGAAGACATCAAACTCTTGGTCGCGCCTGGTCTTCCTCTGTTGTGTGCCTTTAATGTGTACCTGTATTATTCGCCTGGCCATCGCTTTTTTTTGCGCTTACCCTTCTATTTATTTTTACAGGTTTTTATTCGAATGTATGTATTTATCTGTTTGTGTAGAATGTATGAAATTTGGTAGCGCAAACTTTTGCGATGCCCAAAGCCCAATGTTTCAAGATAGATTAGGTATTGTATGAGAGTTGTATGTTTATGAATTTTGTATGTTTGCATAGGTATTATCAAAGAACAAAAAAAAATTATATCATATTCTAGAAAGCTATACCTAGGTATTTAAGATAGTTTTATAGTTTTCGACAAATAGATAGACAAACAAGATCTTACAAACAAAATGACATAATAATCAAACAAATTGAATTTTCAAATTGATACAATTGAAAAAGAGAACAAAACAGAATCAGCAATTAAAAATAACAATAACATTAAATTCATTTCAATGTAAAACACAAACATATTACCACTTGTGTTGTGTTACATTCAAAGTAATACTCATACATTACCACACGTGTTACAAAATTAATTGCAAATACATAACAAACACGTATTATATAAAACGAGTACCTACCTACCTTACCAAATACAAAAGTTAACACAGCCCAAAAATAACGATATAAAAACATGCCTCGTATCGTAGACAGGAACTTGGCCAACGATTGAAGAAACATTACTAATCAAACTACTCCTTGCATTCAATCGATAACAAACACAACTACACGAAGCTTGCATTTTTGCAAAAACTGCATACAACTTACATATGTGAATTCCAATGAAAAGTGATAAGTATTTCAATTTTGAAAGAAGAATTAGCCCTAGCCAATCAAATTACATGTACCTGATTTGATTAAATTCTTATTAAGACTACTCCCATTTATTAAATTCTCAATCGACATCGTTCTCCATCCATCCTACTTTGTCTCAAAGATATTATAAACTCCTCCTTTCTAAAAGTTTATAACGCCACACCCCTTATTCGATGGGTGTGAATCTGGCCTTGAATTTAATGAAAAAATTCAGAAATAGATATATATATGAATGTACATACATACATTCAACCATTTTAAGTAGGTACTCGCATATTATGTACATACTTTTGACTGAGTATGGGTTTCCTTTCTTTGCGAGTTGAGAGAACAGTTTTTAATTTTTTGTCTGATCAATGACTGCTACGTGGGTGTTATAATGACATATTAACTGCTGGAACACAATGCAAAATCGGAGCCGGAGTCGTAACTGGAGTCGGAAAAGTTGTCGTACGTTTCACAAAAAGTACGCACACAATGTGTCGTACGGCTTTTTGATGTTATTTGGTATATTTGCAGTTTACAACCACATCAAATTTCTCAGAAAATATTTTTTTGTTCACTTTTATTTCTTATTTAAATATTTTTCCACTTTTTTATTGAAAAACTATTAAAAAAAATATAATCACCAAGTTATTCACTTCAAAAATGGAAACGTCACATGTGTCGTACGTCAAAGTTAAAAGTTGGTCAACTCTTCCGACTCCGGCTGCGGCTCCGATTCCAGTTGCGTCGCGTTGTGTTCGTATACATTTGCATTTGCGTACATTGAATACTTTGACAGCTATTCCAGTTACGACTCCGACTCCGGCTTAGACACCATCGTGTTCCAGCAGTAAATAATTGTATATTTATTTATACTTAAATGAGAAATTATGAATAAATGTTAATATTTAAATCAACATGTTTCCCATAAAAAGTTATTTTATGACCTTTTTGTAAGTGAATTATAATACTAGAAACTATGTCAAATAATAACGTATACGGGAATTGAGAAACAAAATGATTGTTATGAGTGTAAAAAGTTAATAAAGTATAGTTACGAGTAACTAAAATAAAATCGAATCGGGTAAGTATCTAAAACTAGTGTACCTACTTTGCATTCATTATAAATAGGTATATTCAAATTAAGTTGAGACATCAATTTTTATGAAAACTATAGTATAAATAGGTATCTACCTATATGTAGGTATTCTGGTAGGTATTTAACTATGAGTCTTTTGTAATATACACAACATAAAACGTTTGCGAGGCAAATATATCTACCATTCATAACACCAATATATTTTATAACGGTTTCTTTTTACTTTTTTCGATGAAAAAGTCAGTTTTAAGCTTTAATTTTGCAGTCATTTTGTTGATAGCGAACCAATGTACATTTTTGTATTGAAAAAAGCATGTTCAACATCAGTTTATTATAATTAGTTCACTAATTTACAGTAATCACTACGAAATTCTTAAAGGTGCGTTCGAAGAACCATCAAGTTAAGGGTGCGAGCCGAGCGCAATTTATTAAATTCTAATACATTTTCGTTAAGTTAAGTTTTAAGTTTTTAAGTTTTAATTGACTCTTTATTTCATTTTAAGTACAAAGTAACAATTTGTTATATATTCAACAAAAGCTTATCTTAAGTCACAATGGTTTGGCCTATGGCCGTCTACCAGACTGACATTTTGAAATATACAAATAATATTTATAGTGACAATGGTTAAAACAAAATTATAGCAAATAACAATTTTAGGGATCTAGAAATCTTCGTTTACTATACAATTTCTATATCGAAGCGCAGCAACAACATACGAGTAAAGTGCATCCCATCCAACGGATCCGTTTAGTATGTCAAGCAGCTCAGTATCATTCAGACTTTGTTTACCGAAGTGTCTGATCCTAAACTCATTTAAAATTGGACAAATTGCGATGAAATGCTTTATGTCTTCACGTTCGTTGCGATTGCACAGACTGCAGAGTATTGGCTGGTCAGGACGGTGGGGAATAAAATTGAGAGGGAGAAGTTCTCCTCGTGTTTTGAAGATAATACTAATCTTATGTAATTGGTTCGAGTTGAGGAAATATGTATTGAGTCTGTTGTCAAAAATCAACCGACTGTAGTAGCTTCTAAAGGTTGACTCTCGTGCCTCGGATAAGTATCTGTCATAGAGCGCTTTTCCAAATCGTTCTAATAATGCTTTGAACTTTTTCTGGAGCAAAACGAGTTGTTCATTTTGATTTACCGTTAGCGTTGAGTTACAGAAAGCCGCAAGATTTCTCCACTCTGTTGGCATACTTCCTGATGTTCTAATGGTGTTTTTCAGTATGATTTTTGGCAATCTCTCATCTGACATTTCGAAAATTTTAACGATGTAGTTAAAATGTAGGTATAATGTTTCCATAAACATTGGAGCGACTCCTGTCTCAAGATACAGCATGTAGTTTGGTGTATTATTTGGAAGACAAAATATTCTTTTGATGAAGTATCGGCAGCGCCGGCCCCAGCCAAACTTGCGCCCTGTGCAAGATTTGTAGAAAGCGCCCCTTTTTATATTTTTTTTACACATAAACTGATACACAAGCATAAGCCTTTCCCAGATTACCCAGGAGGTAGACTTTCAATGCGTTTTTTTTATTGAGGTATCCCCAGGAGGCCTAAACCATTAAACTAAAACGCAGCGAAAAAATGAGCAGAGGGGAAACTTTTAAACTTGGAAACTTACTTTTCTGGTCTTACATTTTTCAAATTCAGAAATGAGATCATCAAAGTCTAAAGAATTTAATAATTTCTCTTCAATGGACATTATAGATAAACCTACCAATCTCTCTTGAGTCATGGTTGTCCTAAGATAAATTTTAATAATTTTAAGTTTAGAAAAACTACGTTCTCCTGAAGCTACCGTGACTCGTGACCGGGATTGTATTAAGAATTTGGAGAGCAATTACTAAATTCGGGGCAAAATCTTCAAGGTTTGAACTAAAAATAAAATTTAACACATCTAAACTTGAGCTTTGTGGTGTAACAAGCTGGGATATTACGGTTAACTCTTGAAATAATTCTTCTCCATCTAAATCTTTAAAATTACTTTGTTAAAACATTCTGCAAATTAAGGCATGAAGCACGTAGGTACATTTTTATTTTTTAAACATTCGCTTATGTTACTAAAAAATGAAAAATTGATACTATACGTATCAAACCTTTCAAGTATTTAAAAAAAAATTCAACTTTAAATCTTTGTTTCGGGTCTAATATAGTTTCAGGACATTCATCAGTATAAAGTATTTTTCTCCGTTGAGATCGCAATGATGAAGCTACAGGAAACATATTTGGTATTTCTAGGGAACTAGCAATACGCTCGGTTAATTGAAAATACCTACTCATTAAATTTTTCATCGGAACGCATGAAAATCAAACTGTTTTTTGTATTTTCTAAAACCGTTATGCCAGTTGACAGATTAACGGACGGACTTTGCAAATATTTACTAATTTAATTTATATTTTCTAAAATATCAAACCAAATTAGCAGGCAGCAAATAAATGTAAAATCAAAAGTTTTATTTCCTAACGATTCTGCAATGTTTTTTGCCTCTAGATTTCTTAATTCTAAAAGGGCTTCATATATTTCTTCTTAATTTGTTTTTAAAGGCCTCAATGCATCTAACCTGCTCTCTCATCTTGTCTCAGAAGGGGGTTTCAAAGTATGACTTGGAATTTTTTTCTTATAAATATCCAACCTCGTTGTGGAACTTTAAAAAAAGTTATACAAACATTGAATTTCATCGAAAAATTTAACTGCATAAAATAAGCACCGAGCAGCATCATTAACCACTAAATTTAAGGAATGCGGGCAACATGAAACTAAAAATGCTCTTGGTTCCAGGGTTCGAATTCGATTCTGAACACTCGCTTCTTTTCCTTTTATATTCGAACCATTATGTATGTATGTATGTATGGATGTACTTTATTGAGATTTTTTTTGTACACTTATGATTCTTAATTCTATGTACCTATACTATACATAGTTATTTCAATAGCTTGTTATTAATTTGCCGACTTAGAATTGGTCAGGCTACACTGTTTTTATTTTATACTAGCGGACCCGACAGACTTTGTCCTGTCATAAAGATTTGTAATGTGAAAGTTTTTTGTTCCTACGTATTTTATAGTCGTGGCTAAAAATTCTCCTGAACAGAACCGTCACCCTCGTGATAGGGCAATCATAATGATTAACAGAAATCAGTTTTATTATCAATGTAGTGCTTTGTGATATACGATGTTCTTCGTTTGATTACTTGGCGCATAGACAAACAAATCTGATGGTTTTCCAACACAGGAACAGGCAACATACAATTGACCATGTGAGAAACATGGGTTTTCTAGATTAAGAGCACAAACACTTAATGATTGCCATTGGGACTTGTTTATGGTCATAGCAAAGCAAGCCGCACTGGAAATTGTAGTCGTTTAAACTCAAATGGCACATCAGTCGGAATCATTGGGATGCGCGGTTTGAGAACATCTTCTCCTTTATACTTTCCTTTGAGTATACATAGTTGCTTCTATCACGTTGTTTAGTAATTTTTTTTATCGCTAACCGTGCACCGTTGCAAAGACGCGGTTGGTTGATATTTCGCAACATTATAACTATTGATCCAACCTTTAATTGAAGATTGTGAGGTGGCAATCCTGGAAAATCCAGCGAGTTTAAAAATTCCGGTGGATAGTTGACTACATCATCTTGGTTAGTAGCCGAATCAACTGATTTATATATCCTCGAATCGCCTGTAATTTGTTCTTGAATTTTGAAATTTAATTCATTTACATCTATGTCTTTTGCAGCCAATATAGCTCAAACAATCACGATTAGATCGGTAATTAGCTTGGTTTGTAGCATTTCGGGTCCTTCTACTTAAATTGCTTCGTCTTATAGGAGGCATATCAAATATAAATTATTTTGTCACTAAACACTAACTAAACATGATATAAGAAGTTGTTTCAGTCGTTTATCAGTTGACAAAAGCAAACTCAGTAGATTGGGTAACAGGAAATCCAAGAAAGACAATACTTGTACACCGACAAATGGACATCAACACTTTTTTGTTTTTTTTTTTTTAAATTTGACATGACTTGAAGTCAAATCTTTTAAGCTGACTACGTTTTAGTTAGAAAACATTTGTATGAGAAAAAGAAAATGGCTGTTCTTATGGTTTTTCCGCCAATTATTCGAATTTATCTCGCCGTAAAAACCATCATTGAACTGCAACGAACATTTAAAAAAAAAGAATTGGCCAAATTGGTCCAGGCGTTGTTGAGTTATGCGCTTACCAACACATTTTGCGATTCATTTTTATATATAAGATTAATTTAGTTTATTTTTGTAAAGCACATTAGTTGTTTCTTAGACACAGTCTCTTAGTTTTATAAAATTACGTCCACTCAACAAGACGAAGCCTATTCGAACCATTATCATAACTTTGGCTTTGACAGTGAGATACTTATTAAAATTTCATGTAATTCAAGCTTGTCTAAAATCAACTGAGTCAGTCACATTACGGTCTTGTCACAAAATGCGTCACTTCTATTAAAAACTGATAGCTATGTATTTAATATTAATTAACAACAAAGCGAAAAAACAATTGCAACAATCTGCATTCTGCACCAGACTAGATATACATTAAAAGTAGCCGTTACAACAGTCATTAACTTTCACAAAAAAAAAAACAAACTGCCTGCGCAAGAACAATTCGACTCCACATAGAATCATCCCTCTTTAATTTTTAAGCTCTATGCTCCTTTTCCATTCTATTAAAAATTTCATCTGTAATCAGGCACTTAACTCTTACACAGTGTGCAATAAGAAAACCTGCACGCTCTGACCCATATGATTCCGTATAAATAAGTTTTTTTTTTAAATATCTCCCATGTTAGTTTCGATAATCAGTGTGCAAAAAAAGAAAACTTGCACATCAATTGACCATTTGTAGCAAAGACACCTACCTACCTCATTTCCAAATATTTCACCCTGTTCGTACAAGAGAAAAAAGAAAAAAACTCAACACAAAAAAGTTTCATGCAAGAGAAAAAAAGAAAAAATCTCAATACAAAAAAGTTCCATGCCATCTCATATGTGCAAGATATATTTTATGCACACCGAGTCCCAAAATTAACATAGAGAGTATGACAAAGCAAAATACTTTTTCATATTGAATCGTATGGGCTAGTACCTACGTGCAGGTTTTGTATCACGCACGTACCTGAATGTGAGTTCTCATCTACAAAGAAAACAACAAAAAATGTCTCCGAAAGAAGAGAGCAGGTAGGTTGCTGTGCTACTTTCTACTACAAATACTAATCAAAGACACTCCATATATTTTTGTTGATGTTTTTTTTTGTAGATGAGAACTCACATTCAGGTACGTGCGTGATACAAAACCTGCACGTACTAGCCCATACGATTCAATATGAATAAGTATTTTGCTTTGTCATACTCTCTATGTTAATTTTGGGACTCGGTGTGCATAAAATATATCTTGCACATATGAGGTGGCATGGAAATTTTTTGTGTTGAGATTTTTCCTTTTTTTCTCTTGCATGGAACTTTTTTGTGTTGAGATTTTTTCTTTTTTTCTCTTGTACGAACAGGGTGAAATATTTGGAAGTGAGGTAGGTAGGATTTTTAGTTCTGCGATATTTTGAGTTAAATTTTCATTGAATGCAACAATGAAAGTGATGTTAGTTAGTGCGCAAGAGATAACTTAGGACAGTTGTGATGGATGTTTTTTTGAGATTATTTTAAGAATGTTTGTGGTTAAAGAATGGCAAATAGTAGCCCATATTTGTTTGCAAGATCAGATTACATTTTCTTGCTCCTGGTAATGCGCCCCCAGAATTCTGCACCCTGTGCATTTGCACATCTTGCACATATGCTTTGTCCGGCCCTGAGTATCGGAGGCATTTTTCAACTAGCTCGAAAGAGTTGTATCCCCATACCTGGGAGCCATATAGAAGGATAGCTGACGCTGTAGATCGAAAAAGTTTTTGCTTAGCACTATGCTCAATACATCTATTTTTGAAACAGCGTTCCCAAACTGCTGAAATTCCACGCTTTGCTTCTTTCAACTTTCCTTCTAGATGTTTTTTCATGTTAAGATTCGAAGTAAATAAAACCCCGAGGTATTTATATTCTCGCACTATTTCTACCGTTTCTCCATTATAAGACCACTTTTCATTTCTAGCATTTCTGCCACCACCACCTCTGAATATCATTACCTTCGATTTCGATAAGTTGACTTGTAGGTTCCAACATTTGCAATAGTCCTTCAATTTGTTCATCATAAGTTGCAAGCCATCTACTCTTTCCGAGAAGAAAACTATATCATCTGCATACATTAGGGCTGGTATTTTGATTCCTCCAAACGAGATACCACCGCCAACAGCATCTGTTATGTCGTTTATATATAAGACAAAAAGCAAAGCACTTAGGATACATCCTTGTTTGAGTCCCATTTCTGTTCTAAATTCATCGGAGATAGATTTTCCGTCCCAAACATAAGCTGTGTTGTTGGTGTACAGTGCTCTTAGCGTATTTATTATTTTGCTTGACAAACCAATCGTGGATAACTTATAAAAAGGTGACGGAGTCAAAGGCTGCACGGAAATCAACGAAAAACACATACAGTTTTTTCTTTTTCTGAAGATAATAGTCAACTATGTTGTATAGTGAAAATATATGGTCGATCGTTGAGTAGCTCCTCCTGAAGCCGGCCTGGAACTCTGACAAAATTCTTTTTCTTCGAACCCAATCCGACAATCTATTTTCAATAATCCCAGCAAACAGTTTTGCGATGGTGTTTAAGACAGCAATTCCCCTATAATTAGCTGGATCTTCAGCGTTTCCTTTCTTGAAGAGTGGGAAAATAATGGACTTCTTGAATTCATCAGGAATTATTGAGTTTTGGAAGATTCGGTTAAATTCATTTGTTAGTAGGGCAATGTACTCATCAGTGGCATTTTTGTAGAATTCATACGGAATTCGGTCATCTCCTGGTGCTTTGTTTGATTTGCAGTTTTCAATGATATTTTTAACTTCAGCTATCGAAAAAGGTGCATCAAGGAAGTCGTCTATCACAAGTGGGGCCGCGTACAGGAACAGAGGAGAAAATAATGTTGTGTTAAGGAGGGACTTAAAGTGATCCTGAAGACTTTGTGCATCCAAATTAAGAGAGATGATATTCGTTGATTCATTTAATGTTTTAACAGCTTTCCAGAACTGAACAGAGTTGCTAGCTTTATTTATAGCCATTACTGTCTTTTGTTCAAAAGATGATTTTTTGGCGGAAGAGCTTCAGGAAACTGAAAGACGTCTCCCTAGCTTTTGTGCACTCCGAGTCGAACCACTTCTGTTTAAAAATGATTTTCTTTTCTGTTTGTTGAATTTGAGGGTTAGAATCTTTGATAATTGTTATAAGAACCTTAGACTCAAAGCTTACATTAAGTTCATGAAGCTTACGTATTTCGTTATTTAAGCTGGTTTGGAACTGTTGTTTATTTCTTTCGTTCCAGAATAATTTTGGAATGAGGTTAAGACGTTTAGTTCCGGCTGTTGTTAGATTTTGGGAAGATTCAAACATAACTTCTAACGGCATATGGTCTGAAAATGTTTCAGTACCTACTCTTTATTCGTTAATGAACGGCCCAAATATTTTTTTTGCAAGTAATTAAAATCTGTATCAATTTAATTAATCCAAGTATATTTATAGTTTGTTTTTAATGATTTAAGCTTGGAACTATTTTTCAATTCTATTTTGATTAATAAATATTAAATTTAAAAAGAGAGTTATAATCGAAAAATACCTTATCCATTACATTGTTGATTGATGGAAGCATACATGTATCTGCTATCAAAAAAAAACTATGCATCAAAGGCAGGGCCGAACAAAGCATATGTATGTGCAAGATATGCAAATGCACAGGGCGCAAGATTCTGGGGGCGCATTACCAGGAGCAAGAAAATGTAATCTGATCTTGCAAACAAATATGTACTACTATTTGTCATTCTTTAACCACAAACATTCTTAAAATAATCGGGGAGAGTACGATAACTTTGGCGACAAAGTTTAATGACGGATTTGTATAGAACAGCTAAAAACAAGCATTTTTTACTATAGCAGGGGGTCTATCTCCCCCCGTTTAGGCGGTAGGGGCAATTTAAAAAAATATGTACATTAAATGGAAAAAAAATAATTAAAAAATAACGGTAATTTACAATTAACTATTATACCTTTTTTTAAAGCCAACATTTTTGTCTATTAGCTTGTTTTTAAATCAAGTCAAAACTATGCATAGTTTTTGAAAAAAATTGTTTGAAACTAAAAATGTATGCAAAAAAAATTTAAAAAAAAGGTTTAAAGTGTAGTAAAACTAGATGCCTTTATGTCTTCTAGTTCTTGAGAAAATTGAAAATTACCAAAATAAATATTTTAATTAAATTACTTTTTCCTTGCTTAAGTATTAACGTAGTCTTATTTTGATAGTAGTAATCGAATATGGATTAAGATATACCTAGGGTAAATTAATTTTTCTTAAATCCAGCTTATTTAAATGCAAAAGAAACTTTGCATGCACCCCATCTTGCACCCACCGAACCGTGCCCCCTCCCCCCCTTGCACGCACTCCAACTTGCACCCACCCCAAATCCTATAGTGTTCCCAAGCAGGGGGGTTGCAGGGGGGCAGCATGCCCCCCCTAACAGATCCCACTGTTGCATACACCCGAATTCGCACACACATTACTGTTGCATACACCCAAACTCGCACCTACCATTGTTACTATCAAAATAAGACCACTCAAGCAAAAAAAAAGAATTAAATTAAAATAGTAGTTGTGGTTATTTTTAATTTGCATGCACCCCATCTTGCACCCACCGAACCGTGCCCCCTCCCCCCCTTGCACGCACTCCAACTTGCACACACCCCAAATCCTATAGTGTTCCCAAGCAGGGGGGTTGCAGGGGGGCAGCATGCCCCCCCTTACAAATCCCACTGTTGCATACACCCAAATTCGCACACACATTACTGTTGCATACACCCAAACTCGCACCTACCATTGTTACTATCAAAATAAGACCACTCAAGCAAAAAAAAAAGAATTAAATTAAAATAGTAGTTGTGGTTATTTTTAATTTTCTCAAAAACTAAAAGACATAAAACCATCTAGTTTTCAGTTTTTTGATCAAAAACAAATAAGAGCAATAAATTCTGAAATAAAAACAATGGTAGATAATCTTGAAGTATTGAAAAATTACATTTTAAACCTTTTTTTTTAACTTTTTTTACTCAAATTTTGAGTTTAAAATTAAATTTTTCAAAAACTACGCATAGTTTTGACTTAAATTAAAAACTGGCTAATAAAACAGAATGTTGGCTTTAAAAAAATGTATAAAACTTAATTGTAAGTATCACCGTTATTTTTTAATTATTTTTTTCCATTTTAAATAATAATTTTTTTAAATTGCCCCTACCGCCTGAACGGGGGGAGATAGACCCCCCTCCCATAGTAACAAATGCTTGTATTAAGCCCCTCTACCAAAAAACGTTATTATATCTTGGCGCCAAAGTTATCGTACTCGTGCCAAATAATCCCAAAAAAAATCCATCACAACTGTCCTAAGTTATCTCTTGCGCACTAACTAACATCACTTTCATTGTTGCATTCAATGAAAATTTAACTCAAGATATCGCAGAACTAAAAAATGTCTCCGAAAAAAGAGAGCAGGTAGGTTTGCTGTGCTACCTTCTCTTCTACTACAAATCAAAGACACTCCATATATTTTTTTTTTGTAGATGAGAATGAGAACTCACATTCAGGTACGGTGCGTGATACAAAACCTGCACGTTCTAGCCCATACGATTCAATATGGATAAGTATTTTGCTTTGTCATACTCTCTATGTCAATTTTGGGACTCGGTGTGCATGAAATAAATCTTGCACATATGAGATGGTATGGAATTTTTTTGTGTTGAGATTTTTTCTCTTGTATGAACAGGGTGAAATATTTGGAAATTAGGTAGGCTTCAAATGGTCAATGGATGTGCAAGTTTTCTTTTTTGCACACTGAGTATCGAAACTAACATGGGAAATATTTAAAAAAAAAAAAAAAAACTTATTTATACAGAATAATATGGGTCAGAGCGTGCAGGTTTTCTTATTGCACACTGTGTAAGAATTAAGTGCCTGCTTACAGGAGATGAAATTTTTAATAGAATGGAAAAGGAGGGATGAATCTATGTGGAGTCGAATCGTTCTTGCGCAGGCACAGGCAGTTTGTTTTTTTTTGCAAGTTAATGACGGCTACTTTTAATGTATATCTAGTCTGGTGCAGAATGCAGGTTGTTTCAATTATTTTTTCGCTTTGTTGGTTAATTAACATTAAATAAATAGCTATCAATTTTTAATAGAAGTGACGTATTTTGTGATAAGACAAGACCGGAATGTGACTGACTCAGTTGATTTTAGACAAGCTTCAATTACATCGAATTTTAATAAACTGTCGAAGCGAAGCCAAAGTTATGATAATGGTTCGAATATGAAAGGAAAAGAAGCGGGTGTTCAAAATCGAATTCAAACCCTGAAACCAAGAGCATTTTTCCTTCCATGTTGCTCGCATTCCTTAAATTTAGTGGTTAAATTTAGCAGTTAAATTTGTCGATACAATTCAATGTTTGTATTACTTTTTTTAAAAAGTTCCACAACGAGGTGGGATATTTATAAGAACAAAGTTCCAAGTCTTACTTTGAAACCCCTTTCTGAGACTAGATGGGAGAGCAGGTTAGATGCATTGAGGCATTCAAAAACAAGTTTAGAAGAAATATATGAAGCCCTTATAGAAGTAGGAAATCTAGAGACAAAAAACATTGCAGAATCGTAAGGAAATAAAACTTTTGATTTTACATTTATTTGTTGCTTGCTAATTTTTGATTTTTTTGAATTTTTGTTTGATATTTTAAAAAATATAAATAAAACTAGTAAATATTTGCAAAATCCGCCCGTTAATCTGTCAACTGGAATACAAGTTTTAGAAAATACAAAAAACAGTTTGATTTTAATGCGTTCCGATGAAAAATTTAATGAGTAGGTATGTTCAATTAACTGAGCGTATTGCTAGTTCCATAGAAACACTAAATATGTTTCCTGAAGCTTCATCATGTCCTGATGAATGTCCTGAAACTACATATATTAGACCCGAAGCAAAGATTTAAAGTAGATTTTTTTTTCAAAATACTTGATCAAACCATTTAATCAATTAAAGAAAGGTTTAAACAGCTTAATAAGTATAGTATCAATTTTTCATTTATGTATAAGTAACATAAGCGAATTTGCAGAATGTTTTAACATTAGGTAGTTTTAAAGATTTAAATGGAGAAGAATTGTTTCAAGAGTTAACCATAATATCGCCGCTTGTTACACCACAAAGCTCAAGTTTAGATGTGTTAAATTTTATTTTTAGTTCAAACCTTGAAGATTTTGCTCCGAAATTAGGAATTGTTCTCCAAATCCTTAATACAATCCCGGTCACGGTAGCTTCAGGAGAACGTAGTTTTTCTAAACTTAAAATTATTAAAAATTATCTCAGGCAACCATGACTCAAGAGAGTTTGGTAGGCTTATCTATAATGTCCATTGAAAAGGAATTATTAAATTCTTTAGACTTTGATCATCTCATTTCTGAATTTGCAAAATGTAAGGCAAGAAAAGTAAGTTTCCAAGTTTAAACGTTTCCCCTCTGCTCATTTCTTCGCTGCGTTTTAGTTTATGGTTTAGACCTACTGGGGATACCTCAATTAAAAAAGGCATTGAAAGTCTACCTCCTGGGTAATGTGGGAAAGACCTATGCTTGTGTATCAGTTTATGGGTGAAAATAAAAAAAGGGGGCGCTTTCTACAAATCTTGCACAGGGCGCAGGTTTGGCTGGGGCCGGCCCTGATCAAAGGAACACCAATGTTTTAAAAAAATAATCAGAACGATTATAGCGAACCTGTTGAATAAATGCAGAGCAAATAAAATGAAAATTTCTTAAAATCGTTCTGAATTCATGCACAACTCATTCAATAGATCATGTAATCGACATTAATGTTTATTGTTGACTTACAGAAGTTTTTTTTAGTGAATTCCCACAGTATAACGCAAAATATAATTTTCATCCATTCCTTAAAAATGTTTAGTTAACAAACTTCAAGTTTACTTATTATTGTTTGAAGGCTGAAGGGTATGTTTAGTAAAAGTGTTGCTAATAATGAAAAAAATGAATGAGTTCTTGTTTTTGTTAATATAATAAATACTTCCATAGATTACATTTTATAAATGCAAAACATAAAAGAAAATATACATAAACAATAGTTTTCAGATATAAAGTAGAGGTTAGCGTAGACAAATATTTTTGAGAAAGCCAATAATATTTTAGGTATGTTCATTAAAGAAATTTCCGCTTCGGCTAACCTTCATTAACTTTTTAGAATAAAAATTAGCATTAATAGCAGCCAATTATTTCATACCATACTTAATTGTTCACATTGTAAAATGTCTAGAAATGTTCATATGCTACAAAATAAGCATAGAAGATAACATTATTTAGTCAAGAAGTATGCATTTTGGCGCGTTCACCGATTTTTTTCTATCGGGTGTTCGGTTTCCCCATACTGGAATAAAAAATTTACTTATATCTATTTATTGCACTCATTTAGTTGATATTGTGTGTAACCATATTGCCTATTTTGGGGAGAGTACGATAACTTAGGCGACAAAGTTTAATGACGGATTTGTATGGAACAGTTAAAAACAAGCATTTTTTACTATGGGAGGGGGGGTCTATCTCCCCCCGTTTAGGCGGTAGGGGCAGTTAAAAAAAATATGTACATTAAATGGAAAAAAATAATTAAAAAATAACGGTAATACCCTCAATCAGGGCCGGCCCCAGCCAAACTTGCGCCCTGTGCAAGATTTGTAGAAAGCGCCCCCTTTTTTATATTTTCACACATAAGCTGATACACAAGCATAAGCCTTTCCCACATTACCCAGGAGGTAGACTTTCAATGCGTTTTTTTATTGAGGTATGCCCAGAAGGCCTAAACCATAAACTAAAACGCAGTGAAGAAATGAGCAGAGGGAAAACGTTTAAACTTGGAAACTCTGGCCTTACATTTTGCAAATTCAGAAATAAGATCATCAAAGTCAAAAGAATTTAATAATTCCTTTTCAATTGACATTATAGATAAACCTACCAATCTCACTTGAGTCATGGTTGTCCTAAGATATTTTTTTAATAATTTAAAGTTTAGAAAAACTACGTTCTCTTGAAGCTACCTTGACCGGGATTGTATTAAAGATTTGAAGAACAATTACTGAATTCGGAGCAAAATCTTCAAGGTTTGAACTAAAAATAAAATTTAACACATCTAAACTTGAGCTTTGTGGTGTAACAAGCTGGGATATTACGGTTAACTCTTGAAACAATTCTTCTCCATCTAAATCTTTAAAATTACTTTATGTTAAAACATTCTGGATATTAAGGCATGAAGCACGTACATTTTTATTTTTTAAACATTCGCTTATGTTACTTAAAAATGAAAAATTGATACTATACGTATCAAACCTTCCAAGTATTTAAAAAAAAATTCAACTTTAAATCTTTGTTTCGGGTCTAATATAGTTTCAGGACATTCATCAGCATAAAGTATTTTTCTCCGTTGAGATCGCAATGATGAAGCTATAGGAAACATATTTGGTATTTCTAGGGAACTAGCAATACGCTCGGTTAATTGAACATACCTACTCATTAAATTTTTCATCGGAACGCATTAAAATCAAATTGTTTTTTGTATTTTAAACTGCTATGCCAGTTGACAGATTAACGGACGGACCTTGCAAATATTTACTAGTTTAATTTATATTTTCTAAAATATCAAACCAAATTAGCAGGCAGCAAATAAATGTAAAATCAAAAATTTTATTTCCTAACGATTCTGCAATATTTTTTGCCTCTAGATTTCTTAATTCTATAAGGGCTTCATATATTTCTTCTTAATTTGTTTTTAAAGGCCTCAATGCATCTAACCTACTCTCTCATCTAGTCTCACAAGGGGGTTTCAAAGTACGACTTGGAATTTTTTTCTTATAAATATCCCACCTCGTTGTGGAACTTGAAAAAAAGTTATACAAACATTGAATTGTATCTAAAAATTTAACTGCATAAAATGAGCACCGAGCAGCATCATTAACCACTAAATTTAAGGAATGCGGGCAACATGGAACGAAAAATGCTCTTGGTTCCAGGGTTCGAATTCGATTCTGAACACCGCTTCTTTCCTTTCATATTCGAACCATTATCATAAATTTGGCTTTGACAGTTACTTATTAAAATTTCATGTAATTCAAGCTTGTCTAAAATCAACTGAGTCAGTCACATTACGGTCTTGTCACAAAATACGTCACTTCTGTTAAAAACTGATAACTATTTATTTAATATTAATTAATCGCCAAAGCGAAAAAACAATTAAAACAATCTGCATTCTGCACCAGACTAGAAATACATTAAAAGTAGCCGTTACAACAGTCATTAACTTTCAAAAAAAAAAAACAAACTGCCTGCGCATGAACAATTCGACTCCACATAGAATCATCCCTCTTTAATTTTTAAGCTCTATGCTCCTTTTCCATTCTATTAAAAATTTCATCTCCTGTAATCAGGCACTTAACTCTTACACTGTATGCAATAAGAAAACCTGCACGCTCTGACCCATATGATTCCGTAAATAAGTTTTTTTTAAATATCTCCCATGTTAGATTTTACACGAATAACAAAAACAATATCCATAGTAGGAATAACACCGATAAAAGTTAGAGTAGAATCTCACTATGGATAGGTTTTTGACATTTATACGAGCCTCGAATCTCGAATGGATCTTATGTGATTTCGTTCTCAAATGTTGGTACGATTGATATTGCATTTGTATCTCGATGGCTGTGTTCGTTGAGTAGTTGTGCATTTGGAATCATGTGTGTTTTCCATTGGGGAAAAAAATCAATCTATTACTGTTGATATTATTTAGTTTTGTTAGTGAAAATGGACTAACTGGGCTTATTTTGCAAGAGAAAAAAATAGAAAAGATAATTAAGTTTTGCTATGTTTCCACCAAAGGTTTATCTCAGTTTAGATTAGATAAATCTTTTTGGTGTTTCCACCGCACAAGAAGATTTAAAAATGATTAAGTTTGACAGCACTTTCTAAAATGCAATTAGTGTTTCGATCTTTCTTATGAAGTGCAAGTAAGATAGTTTGATTCATGTTAAACAATGAAAAACTGAATAGTTCAGCACCATATAAGAATATGCTACCTACTCCATGTGCATTTTTTTTTTCTTTTTAAATTTGATTAAAACAAAACTATATTTTTTGTACACAAACATGCAAATAAACAGACCATAACGCATTATCTGTAAAACCAACTCCTCCACACAGGTTTTTCTTCACAAATTTTGACTCGACTCCGATCCCCGACCGGAATCGAGGCGAATCAAGCTCATTTCAACTGGATTCAGGTATATAAAGAATTTAGGCTCGCTTCAAGCTCGTTTCAACACCACATGTTAATGTAGTAGTCTACGAACAAACCCCCTTCTTGAAGTTTTTATTTTATGTCAGATTGTTTGGTTAAAACTTTGAAATCGAATATCACATTACACAGACGTACATACATATTTTCTTGATTTTGATAGTCAACTATCAAAAATCAGCTTACACGATTTCACCCCTGGTCTGAATTTCGCTATTTTTTTAGAATTTTTTGATAAATTATTCTGGCAAATATTCAGTTGTATCAACTTTCAAATATAAAAACCGGACTACTGCGGATCGTTTTGTTGGCAATTTCTCACTTTACTATATATGGAATGCGAACAAAACGCACTTAATAATTTTATGAGGCTGGTTTCCGGTTTAGCTTGTAGACAAACCAAGATGTCTACCGAGGATTTATATCTTCATATAGAGTGTTTTTTATACAATACCTGCACGTTCTAGCCCATACGATTCAATATGAACAAGTATTTTGCTTCGTCAAACTCTCTATGTTAATTTTGGGACTCGGTGTGCATGAAATAAATCTTGCACATATGAGGTGGCATGGAAATTTTTTGTGTTGAGATTTTTTCTTTTTTTCTCTTGCATGGAACTTTTTTGTGTTGAGATTTTTTTTTTTCTCTTGTACGAACAGGTTGAAATATTTGGAAATGAGGTAGGTAGGATTTTTAGTTCTGCGATATCTTGAGTTAAATTTTCATTGAATGCAACAATGAAAGTGATGTTAGTTAGCGCGCAAGAGATAACTTAGGACAGTTGTGATGCATGTTTTTTTGAGATTATTTTAAGAATGTTTGTGGTTAAAAAAATGGCAAATAGTAGTACATATTTGTTTGAGCAAGATCAGATTACATTTTCTTGCTCCTGGTAATGCGCCCCCTATTTTTTTTTAGAATTCATTGCTCTTATTTGTTTTTGATCAAAAACCGAAAACTAGATGCCTTTATGTCTTCTAGTTCTTGAGAAAATTGAAAATTACCAAAATAAATATTTTAATTAAATTACTTTTTCCTTGCTTAAGTATTAACGTGGTCTTATTTTGATAGTAATAATCGAATATGGATTAAGATATACCTAGGGTAAATTAATTTTTCTTAAATCCAGCTTATTTAAATGCAAAAGAAACTTTTCATGCACCCCATCTTGCACCCTCCTCACCTTGCACACACTCCAACTTGCACCCACCCCAAATCCTATAGTGTGCCCAAGCAGGGGGGTTGCAGGGGGGCAGCATGCCCCCCTTACAGATGCCACTGTTGCATACACCCAAACACGCATTACGCATACGCAAATACCATTTACTATCAAAATAAGACCACTCAAGCAAAAAAAAAGAATTAAATTAAAATAGTAGTTGTGGTTATTTTCAATTTTCTCAAAAACTAAAAGACATAAAATCATCTAGTTTTCAGTTTTTGATCAAAAACAAATAAGAGTAATAAATTCTGAAATAAAAACAATGGTAGATAATCTTGAAGTATTGAAAAAGTTACACTTTAAACCTTTTTTTAACTTTTTTTACTCAAATTTTGAGTTTAAAATTAAATTTTTCAAAAACTACGCATAGTTTTGACTTGATTTAAAAACTGGCTAATAGAACAGAATGTTGGCTTTTAAAAACAGGCATACAACTTAATTGTAAGTATCACCGTTATTTTTTAAGAATTTTTTTCCATTTTAAGTAGTAATTTTTTTAAATTGCCCCTACCGCCTAAACGGGGGGAGATAGACCCCCCTCCCATAGTAAAAAATGCTTATTTTTAACTGTTCTAAAAAATTCCGTTATAATTTCTTGTCGCCTAAGTTATCGTACTCTTGCCCCTATTTTTATTCCTTAAAGATGCTTTACACAAAGCAACTTATTTTTAAAACATGGTTCCTTCAAATTTGTATTCCTAAATCTACCTACAAACAAAATTCTAAATCTAACATAGTCACTCAAAAAGAAATTTTCAGGAATATTTTTGCAACAAACAAAACAAAAATTTGTTCTTGCAATTATCGAACTGCTTAAATGATGAAAATATTAATCTAATTGAGGAATCTGAACTAGCTATAGTTGGCAATGGAACTTCACAAGTATGCTTCTCGTAGCATTGTCTGTACAAAAAAAAAATGCGGAGAAACCCGCCTATTGTTTCCACCTGAACTTCTAACGTCGTCGCCAAAAAAATGCTCTAAGCAAACTACAGCTGAAAAAATTTACTGTTTTGTTGTTTTACAAAGTATTGAGTTACACTTTTGTCCATTTCCAATTTGACTTAACCAGTTGCAGCGCAAATAATTTAAGTAAACAAAATACAGCACTAATAAATCATTAAATATGTATTTGGTCAATTTTATTTTATTTAATATACATTTACAACATTTATTTGGATTGAAATTAAAAAGCTATACAAATCTTCCAATTTAAGACCATGTCAGCACTTCAGATTCTGTTGGTTAGGATTGTTTAGTTTTTGAACGAGGCCATAAAACATTCAAAATGAAGCATTTAGATGGGGCTGAGGACTAAAATGAAGCATTTTGATGGGCCTTAGGACTAAATGTGAGAATGTGTTTGGTTTTTTGCATTATTTCACGCACACTTTCTCACATTTATTCCTCAGTAGCTTGTGGGCAAACCGAAATGTCAGTCTGAGATTCCGATCTTGGTAATGGAGTATTTTTGGTATAAAGAAAGAAGACATCAAACTCTTGGTCGCGCCTGGTCTTCCTCTGTTGTGTGCCTTTAATGTGTACCTGTATTATTCGCCTGGCCATCGCTTTTTTTTGCGCTTACCCTTCTATTTATTTTTACAGGTTTTTATTCGAATGTGTGTATTTATCTGTTTGTGTAGAATGTATGAAATTTGGTAGCGCAAACTTTTGCGATGCCCAAAGCCCAATGTTTCAAGATAGATTAGGTATTGTATGAGAGTTGTATGTTTATGAATTTTGTATGTTTGCATAGGTATTATCAAAGAACAACAAAAAATTATATCATATTCTAGAAAGCTATACCTAGGTATTTAAGATAGTTTTATAGTTTTCGACAAATAGATAGACAAACAAGATCTTACAAACAAAATGACATAATAATCAAACAAATTGAATTTTCAAATTGATACAATTGAAAAAGAGAACAAAACAGAATCAGCAATTAAAAATAACAATAACATTAAATTCATTTCAATGTAAAACACAAACATATTACCACTTGTGTTGTGTTACATTCAAAGTAATACTCATACATTACCACACGTGTTACAAAATTAATTGCAAATACATAACAAACACGTATTATATAAAACGAGTACCTACCTACCTTACCAAATACAAAAGTTAACACAGCCCAAAAATAACGATATAAAAACATGCCTCGTATCGTAGACAGGAACTTGGCCAACGATTGAAGAAACATTACTAATCAAACTACTCCTTGCATTCAATCGATAACAAACACAACTACACGAAGCTTGCATTTTTGCAAAAACTGCATACAACTTACATATGTGAATTCCAATGAAAAGTGATAAGTATTTCAATTTTGAAAGAAGAATTAGCCCTAGCCAATCAAATTACATGTACCTGATTTGATTAAATTCTTATTAAGACTACTCCCATTTATTAAATTCTCAATCGACATCGTTCTCCATCCATCCTACTTTGTCTCAAAGATATTATAAACTCCTCCTTTCTAAAAGTTTATAACGCCACACCCCTTATTCGATGGGTGTGAATCTGGCCTTGAATTTAATGAAAAAATTCAGAAATAGATATATATATGAATGTACATACATACATTCAACCATTTTAAGTACTCGCATATTATGTACATACTTTTGACTGAGTATGGGTTTCCTTTCTTTGCGAGTTGAGAGAACAGTTTTTAATTTTTTGTCTGATCAATGACTGCTACGTGGGTGTTATAATGACATATTAACTGCTGGAACACAATGCAAAATCGGAGCCGGA
The DNA here is from genome assembly GCA_920104205.1 of Eupeodes latifasciatus. NCBI lineage: Eukaryota > Metazoa > Arthropoda > Insecta > Diptera > Syrphidae > Eupeodes > Eupeodes latifasciatus. The sequence goes on along the minus strand of OV049924.1, from coordinate 256,279,278 downwards.
GTCGTAACTGGAGTCGGAAAAGTTGTCGTACGTTTCACAAAAAGTACGCACACAATGTGTCGTACGGCTTTTTGATGTTATTTGGTATATTTGCAGTTTACAACCACATCAAATTTCTCAGAAAATATTTTTTTGTTCACTTTTATTTCTTATTTAAATATTTTTCCACTTTTTTATTGAAAAACTATTAAAAAAAAATATAATCACCAAGTTATTCACTTCAAAAATGGAAACGTCACATGTGTCGTACGTCAAAGTTAAAAGTTGGTCAACTCTTCCGACTTCGGCTGCGGCTCCGATTCCAGTTGCGTCGCGTTGTGTTCGTATACATTTGCATTTGCGTACATTGAATACTTTGACAGCTATTCCAGTTACGACTCCGACTCCGGCTTAGACACCATCGTGTTCCAGCAGTAAATAATTGTATATTTATTTATACTTAAATGAGAAATTATGAATAAATGTTAATATTTAAATCAACATGTTTCCCATAAAAAGTTATTTTATGACCTTTTTGTAAGTGAATTATAATACTAGAAACTATGTCAAATAATAACGTATACGGGAATTGAGAAACAAAATGATTGTTATGAGTGTAAAAAGTTAATAAAGTATAGTTACGAGTAACTAAAATAAAATCGAATCGGGTAAGTATCTAAAACTAGTGTACCTACTTTGCATTCATTATAAATAGGTATATTCAAATTAAGTTGAGACATCAATTTTTATGAAAACTATAGTATAAATAGGTATCTACCTATATGTAGGTATTCTGGTAGGTATTTAACTATGAGTCTTTTGTAATATACACAACATAAAACGTTTGCGAGGCAAATATATCTACCATTCATAACACCAATATATTTTATAACGGTTTCTTTTTACTTTTTTCGATGAAAAAGTCAGTTTTAAGCTTTAATTTTGCAGTCATTTTGTTGATAGCGAACCAATGTACATTTTTGTATTAAAAAAGCATGTTCAACATCAGTTTATTATAATTAGTTCACTAATTTACAGTAATCACTACGAAATTCTTAAAGGTGCGTTCGAAGAACCATCAAGTTAAGGGTGCGAGCCGAGCGCAATTTATTAAATTCTAATACATTTTCGTTAATGAACGGCCCAAATATTTTTTTTGCAAGTAATTAAAATCTGTATCAATTTAATTAATCCAAGTATATTTATAGTTTGTTTTTAATGAATTAAGCTTGGAACTATTTTTCAATTCTATTTTGATTAATAAATATTAAATTTAAAAAGAGAGTTATAATCGAAAAATACCTTATCCATTACATTGTTGATTGATGGAAGCATACATGTATCTGCTATCAAAAAAAAACTATGCATCAAAGGCAGGGCCGAACAAAGCATATGTATGTGCAAGATATGCAAATGCACAGGGCGCAAGATTCTGGGGGCGCATTACCAGGAGCAAGAAAATGTAATCTGATCTTGCAAACAAATATGTAGGTACTACTATTTGTCATTCTTTAACCACAAACATTCTTAAAATAATCGGGGAGAGTACGATAACTTTGGCAACAAAGTTTAATGACGGATTTGTATAGAACAGCTAAAAACAAGCATTTTTTACTATAGCAGGGGGGGTCTATCTCCCCCGTTTAGGCGGTAGGGGCAATTTAAAAAAATATGTACATTAAATGGAAAAAAAATAATTAAAAAATAACGGTAATACTTACAATTAACTATTATACCTTTTTTTAAAGCCAACATTTTTGTCTATTAGCTTGTTTTTAAATCAAGTCAAAACTATGCATAGTTTTTGAAAAAAATTGTTTTAAAAAAAAAGGTATGCAAAAAATTTAAAAAAAGGTTTAAAGTGTAGTTTTTCAAAACTTTCAAATTATCTACTGTTTTGTTTTTAGAATTCATTGCTCTTATTTGTTTTTGATCAAAAACTGAAAACTAGATGCCTTTATGTCTTCTAGTTCTTGAAAAAATTGAAAATTACCAAAATAAATATTTTAATTAAATTACTTTTTCCTTGCTTAAGTATTAACGTAGTCTTATTTTGATAGTAGTAATCGAATATGGATTAAGATATACCTAGGGTAAATTAATTTTTCTTAAATCCAGCTTATTTAAATGCAAAAGAAACTTTGCATGCACCCCATCTTGCACCCACCGAACCGTGCCCCCTCCCCCCTTGCACGCACTCCAACTTGCACCCACCCCAAATCCTATAGTGTTCCCAAGCAGGGGTTGCAGATCTAACCTAACAGATCCCACTGTTGCATACACCCGAATTCGCACACACATTACTGTTGCATACACCCAAACTCGCACCTACCATTGTTACTATCAAAATAAGACCACTCAAGCAAAAAAAAAAGAATTAAATTAAAATTTTTAATTTGCATGCACCCCATCTTGCACCCAGCGAACCGTGCCCCCTCCCCCCCCCCCTTGCACGCACTCCAACTTGCACACACCCCAAATCCTATAGTGTTCCCAAGCAGGGGGGTTGCAGGGGGCAGCATTCCCCCCCTTACAAATCCCACTGTTGCATACACCCAAATTCGCACACACTTTACTGTTACTATCAAAATAAGACCACTCAAGCAAAAAAAAAGAATTAAATTAAAATAGTAGTTGTGGTTATTTTTAATTTTCTCAAAAACTAAAAGACATAAAATCATCTAGTTTTCAGTTTTTTGATCAAAAACAAATAAGAGCAATAAATTCTGAAATAAAAACAATGGTAGATAATCTTGAAGTATTGAAAAATTACACTTTAAACCTTTTTTTTTAACTTTTTTTACTCAAATTTTGAGTTTAAAATTAAATTTTTCAAAAACTACGCATAGTTTTGACTTGAATTAAAAACTGGCTAATAAAACAGAATGTTGGCTTTAAAAAAATGTATAAAACTTAATTGTAAGTATCACCGTTATTTTTTAATTATTTTTTTCCATTTTAAATAATAATTTTTTTAAATTGCCCCTACCGCCTGAACGGGGGGAGATAGACCCCCCTCCCATAGTAACAAATGCTTGTATTAAGCCCCTCTACCAAAAACCGTTATTATATCTTGGCGCCAAAGTTATCGTACTCGTGCCAAATAATCCAAAAAAAAATCCATCACAACTGTCCTAAGTTATCTCTTGCGCACTAACTAACATCACTTTCATTGTTGCATTCAATGAAAATTTAACTCAAGATATCGCAGAACTAAAAAATGTCTCCGAAAAAAGAGAGCAGATAGGTTTGCTGTGCTACCTTCTCTTCTACTACAAATCAAAGACACTCCATATATTTTTTTTTGTAGATGAGAATAAGAACTCACATTCAGGTACGGTGCGTGATACAAAACCTGCACGTTCTAGCCCATACGATTCAATATGGATAAGTATTTTGCCAAAACACTCCATTACCAAGACCGGAATCTCAGACTGACATTTCGGTTTGCCTACAAGCTAGAAAGCACTAAATGTGAGAAAGTGTGCGTGAAATGATGCAAAAAACCAAACACATTCTCACATTTAGTGTTTCGGCCCATCAAAACGCTTCATTATAGTAATCAGCCCCATCTAAATGCTTCATTTTGAATGTTTCATGGCCTCGTTCAAAAACTAAACAATCCTAACCAACAGAATCTGAAGTGCTGACATGGTCTTAAATTGGAAGATTTGTATAGCTTTTTAATTTCCATCCAAATAAATGTTGTAAATGTATATTAAATAAAATAAAATTGACCAAATTCATATTGTTTAATGATTTATTAGTTTATTATTATTTATTTTGTTTACTTAAATAATTTGCGAAAGCAACATGCGCTGCAACCGGTTAAGTATAGTTATTGCAAATGGACAAAAGTGTAACTCAATACTTTGTAAAACAACAAAACAGACAATTTTTTCAGGTGTAGTTTGTTTAGAGCATTTTCTTGGCGACGTAAGAAGTTCAGGTGGAAACAATAGGCGGGTGTCTCCGTATTTTTTTTTGTACAGACAATGCTACGAGAAGCATACTTGTGAAGTTCCATTGCCAACTTTAGCTAGTTCAGATTCCTCAATTAGATTAGTATTTTCATCATTTAAGCAGTTCGGTAGTTGCAAGACCAAATTTTAGTTTTGTTTGTTGCAGAAATATTCCTGAAAATTTCTTTTTAAGGGACTATGTTAGAGTTGGAATTTTGTTTGTAGTTAGATTTTGGAATAAAAATTTGAGGGAACCATGTTTTAAAAATAAGTTGCTTTGTGTAAAGCATCTTTAAGGAATAGAAAAAGGCAATATGTTTACACACAATACCAACTAAATGAGTGCAATAAATAGGTTTAAGTAACTTTTTTTTATTCCAGTATGGGGAAACCGAACACCCAATAGAAAAAAAACGATATACGCGCCAAAATCCATACTTCTTGACTAAATAATGTTATCTTCTATGTTTACGCATAAAATTACGAATTTTGTAGCGTATGAAAATTTCTAGACATTTTACAATCTGAAAAATTAATTATGCTATGAAATAATTGGCTGCTATTAATGCTAATTTTTTTTCTAAAAAGTTGATGAAGGTTAGCCGAAGCGGAAATTTCTTTAATGAACATATTTAAAATATTATTGGCTTTCTCAAAAATATTTTTCTACGCTAACCTCTACTTTATATCTGAAAACTATTGTTTATGTATATTTTCTTCTATGTTCTGCATTTATAACATGTAATCTATGGTAGTATTTATTATATTACTTTTCAAACAATAATAAGTAAACTTGAACTTTGGTAACTAAACATTTTTAAGGAATGAATGAAAATTATATTTTGCGTTAAACTGTGGAAATTCACTAAAAAAAAACTTCTGTACGTCAACAATAAACATTTATGACGATTACATGTTCTATTGAATTAGTTGTGCATGAATTCAGAACGATTTTAAGACGTTTTTATTTTGTGATATATGTCAAAATTTACATTTTATTTGCTCTGCATTTATTCGACAGGTTCGCTATAATCGTTCTGATTACTTTTTTAAAACATTTGTGTTCCTTTGATGCATAGTTTTTTTTTGATAGCAAATACATGTATGCTTCCATCAATCAAGAATGTTATGGATAAGATATTTTTCGATTATAACTCTTTTTTTTTTAAATATACAAACTATAAATATACTTGGATTAATTAAATTGGTACAGATTTTAATTACTTGCAAACAAAATATTTGGAACGTTCGTTAACGAAAATTTATTAGAATTCAATACAAAAATTGCACTCGCACCCTTAAATTGATGGTTCTTCGAACGCATCTTTGATACAAAAATCCGGGGATTATTATGAAATTTAAAGAATTTCGTAGTGATTACTGTAAATTAGTGAATTAATTATAATAAACTGATGTTGAACATGCTTTTTTCAAGACAAAAAGGTACATTGGTTCACTATCCACAAAATGCCTGCAAAATTAAAGCTTAAAACTGACTTTTTCATCGAAAAAAGTAAAAAGAAAAACCTGAAAAAAACTTATTAACCCCTCCATTTTGTTTTTGCTTTGCAAAGTGCCGCTAGCCCACGGCATCGTTTTTTTTTGTTTGTTTTCACATCTATTCATGGACTAATTGTCAAAATTACAAATACAACAATGTAAACAAACGGGTTTTGGAGAGTGAAACGTACGAAAGATTCCGGTCTTGGTAATAGAGTGTTTTTGTATTTTGCTTTGTCATACCACAGATAATAGAGTTACATAGATATCGCATCCAGTGCAAATAAAAATGATCATATTTTGTATCCCCTATTTAAAGCGATTTGTTGAAGTCAAACCTCGCAACCATATTCAACATAACAAAATAAAACCTATAATCAGTGTTGGGACTTCTACCACTTAAGTGGTATTTCTACCACTTTTTGGTGTTCATGAAAATCTACCACCTAAAAAGCAAATTCTACCACTTTTTGCAACTCACCGTTCACCTATCATTAAACTCTACCTTTTAATATTTATAGTAGGTATGTATATTTAAATTTTTTATCAATAAATCTTAAAATTATAAACGAGTTAAATAAAACATTTCAATCTGAGAACACAAAAATACACTTGATATTCGAAAGAATGACTACATTAAAATTAAATTTAATGAAAAATTTTGTAAAACCAGAAAATATGAATGTAAACACAAATATATAAACAGTGAAAACTATTTACCATATTCTCAAATGTATTTTGGCCTTTACTTTGAAAGGTACTTACTTGAAAATGATATTGTTGAACAAGATGTAATGCAACTACAAAAAGTTATGTGCAGCTATTATATTAAATTATGTGTTCAAATTGGATAAAGGTTTAACCTTTCAAACGATGAACTAAAATTTTTCAAATATTTAAACCCGAAAAACGTCATTGATGGAACAATGCCATCAGTTTTAGGTCTCACGAAACATTTTTCACCAACTATAATTAACTCAGAACTGGAGTTAATTAATAATGAGTGGAGAAAATTAATTGGAGAAAATCAATTACTCCAAATTTTTAAAACTGATGACATTGTTTCACAATGGCTTTTGATAAAAAACTTAAAAGACGGAATGGACAATTTAATTTTTGAAAACATATCTTCTTATATAATGGAGCTTTGTTGCTTACCGCATAGCAGCGCTATTTTCAGATTTTAAAAATATAAAAAATGAAAAAAGAAATAAATTAAAAACTACAACCGTTCACAACATTTTGGCTGCAAGGGAAATTTTAGTAAATTTTCAGAATTTTAATCCTCCAAGCATTACTGAAATATGCTTCAAAATTTAAATTTTCCGGCGGTCTATATAGCAAATAATAATTTTAAGTTTTTCTAACTAATTTAATTATTGTGAATTGTGATATTTGAAACTGAAAGAACTGAATTATTGTTTATTTAATTTTTTGTATTTTTTAATAAGTTATTGAATATAAGATTTACTACATAAAAATGGGTTTTAATTTCTACCACCTTTTTGACATCATTTCTACCACTCTTTTGCTTCTGCGAGGTCCCAACACTGCCTATAATACAATATCCCAGCAACAGACGACAGACGTTGACCTGTGAGTTGCGTTCGAAAGATAAAAAGATACATTTTCTTATTTGAATTCGTGTTCGTTTGCCAATGCAACCCTTTTGAGTTCTTTTTACGTCGCTTCTACGTTCCAACACACTATTTGGTGCAGGTAGTTTTTTGTCTATATAATTTTGCAGCAACCAACGCGTTGCAACGCTTTCTTTTTCTTCGCTTCTCAATGTAATCGGTTGAGCAAGCGATTGACTGGAAGGTATCGGGATCGGGATGGCTCGTCTGGTGTCAGGTGTGTCGTTGGATTTGTTTGGTCGTGTCGTGCGTAGGTATGTATACATTTTCTATATTTTTTTGGGTTGTGCGATCGGTGTTTGTGTGTGGCTTCTTCTTTTTATTTTGAAGTTATTTAATTTACTTCATTCGTTGTCGACTTTCGAACGATTTGGATGTTCATTTATGTATATATATGATTGAGCAATACATTTTTCCTTGTTAATTTTACAGTCAGTGGTCCTTTTTTTCAGCGATTTTATTTGTCAACGTTTTTTTTTAATAGCAATGGGTGATAAGAGATTATCTGGGGTTTCTTGTTCCGTTTGTATGAAAACGAAAAGAGATTACCCTAATTTGAAAATTTGTAAGTGCCCTTCTAGGGAAAAAAATGAAATTTTGAATAATTTGTGGAGGCAGGCATGTGGATTCAGAAATGAAGGCAAATACTTTGTATGTGGAGACCATTTTTGTCCCGAGTTTGTGGGAAGAAAATATCTTAAGAAGGATGCTGTTCCTTCTTTAAATTTAAATTCTGATTTGGGTTCAGACTTAAATTTAGAAGATCTTAATAAGTCTCCTCCAACTAAACGAAGAAGAACTTCGAGCAGTTGTAGCATTTCATGTGTAAGGTGCGATCAATTATCACAGAGATGTGCAAAAGAGGAGAAAAAAAATGCAATTTAAAAAAAAAAATTATCAAGTTTAAAAATTCAAATAAAAAACTTAAAAATAAAGCATTATAAAAAAAGAGAGCTCATACTGCTTTAAAAGATTCAAAAAAAGGGAGATTATCTTTATCGTCTCAAATCCAAGGGCTACCTATTTCCGACCATTCAAAAACATTTTGCGATATGTTGATGGGGTTGTCGAAATCTGCAAAATATAATAACAACGAAAAAGAAATTTCCCAAAATATATTTTATAGATCGCAAAGCGCCTATAAATTTTTGAGGGATGGGCTGGGCTTCAGGCTTCCCCACATATCCTCTTTATACAGATGGGCTCCTGTTAAAGGAATTCAACCAGGATATGTAAACAATGCCAATTTGTATCTAAAATCAAAGTTCGCTTTATTGAACCAGCGAGAACGTTGTGTTGTGTTGATATTTGATGAGATTAGGATTCGTCAAAACCTCACATATAATATTTTAAATGATTTAATAGATGGTTTCGAAGACCTAGGAGCAAAAAGAAACAGAATTTTTGCCAATGAAATATGTGTTTTCATGGTAAATGGTTTGTTTGATAGTTGGAAAAGTGTTTTAAACTATTTTGTGTCAGCAAACGGTGTAAATGGGGCTAACCTAAGACATGTTTAAAATTTAGAAGTTCTCATATAGCACCAAATGCTTTTGAAAAAATGCATGTTCGTCTTGCTATGCAAATATTTAGCAGGACAACTGCGGCATCTATTCAAACTGCTTTTGAACTTAATTGCTTAAAAGAAAGCTCGAAGGAAGCTATAGCAACAAAAGAGTTCACACTTAATGTAAATAATGCATTTGACTGCATGGATAGTGGTTCACATTATGACAAAAATATTTTAAAGCGCGGAGTTCAGCTAGGGAATCCAGCTTATAGTGAGTTGAAACAATTTTTGTCTTACTTAAAAGAACTATAGTATCTGTGGTCATACTCTCTATGTTAATTTTGGGACTCGGTGTGCATGAAATAAATCTTGCACATATGAGATGGTATGGAATTTTTTTGTGTTGAGATTTTTTCTCTTGTATGAACAGGGTGAAATATTTGGAAATTAGGTAGGCTTCAAATGGTCAATGGATGTGCAAGTTTTCTTTTTTGCACACTGAGTATCGAAACTAACATGGGAAATATTTAAAAAAAAAAAAAAAAACTTATTTATACAGAATAATATGGGTCAGAGCGTGCAGGTTTTCTTATTGCACACTGTGTAAGAATTAAGTGCCTGCTTACAGGAGATGAAATTTTTAATAGAATGGAAAAGGAGGGATGAATCTATGTGGAGTCGAATCGTTCTTGCGCAGGCACAGGCAGTTTGTTTTTTTTTTGCAAGTTAGTGACTGACTCAGTTGATTTTAGACAAGCTTCAATTACATGGAATTTTAATAAACTGTCGAAGCCAAAGTTATGATAATGGTTCGAATATGAAAGAAAAAGAAGCGGGTGTTCAAAATCGAATTCAAACCCTGAAACCAAGAGCATTTTTCCTTCAATGTTGCTCGCATTCCTTAAATTTAGTGGTTAAATTTAGGTAGCAGTTAAATTTGTCGATACAATTCAATGTTTGTATTACTTTTTTTAAAAAGTTCCACAACGAGGTGGGATATTTATAAGAACAAAGTTCCAAGTCTTACTTTGAAACCCCTTTCTGAGACTAGATGGGAGAGCAGGTTAGATGCATTGAGGCATTCAAAAACAAGTTTAGAAGAAATATATGAAGCCCTTATAGAAGTAGGAAATCTAGAGACAAAAAACATTGCAGAATCGTAAGGAAATAAAACTTTTGATTTTACATTTATTTGTTGCTTGCTAATTTTTGATTTTTTTGAATTTTTGTTTGATATTTTAAAAAATATAAATAAAACTAGTAAATATTTGCAAAGTCCGCCCGTCAACTGGAATACAAGTTTTAGAAAATACAAAAAACAGTTTGGTTTAATGCGTTCCGATGAAAAATTTAATGAGTAGGTATGTTCAATTAACTGAGCTAGTTCCCTAGAAACACTAAATATGTTTCCTGAAGCTTCATCATGTCCTGATGAATGTCCTAAAACTACATATATTAGACCCGAAGCAAAGATTTAAAGTAGATTTTTTTTTCAAAATACTTGATCAAGCCATTTAATCAATTATAGAAAGGTTTAAACAGCGTATAGTATCAATTTTTCATTTATAAGTAACATAAGCGAATTTGCAGAATGTTTTAACATTAGGTAGTTTTAAAGATTTAGATGGAGAAGATTTGTTTCAAGAGTTAACCGTAATATCCCAGCTTGTTACACCACAAAGCTCAAGTTTAGATGTGTTAAATTTTATTTTCAGTTCAAACCTTGAAGATTTTGCTCCGAAATTAGGAATTGCTCTCCAAATCCTTAATACAATCCCGGTCACGGTAGCTTCAGGAGAACGTAGTTTTTCTAAACTTAAAATTATTAAAAATTATCTTAGGCAACCACGACTCAAGAGAGTTTGGTAGGCTTATCTATAATGTCCATTGAAAAGGAATTATTAAATTCTTTAGACTTTGATCATCTCATTTCTGAATTTGCAAAATGTAAGGCCAGAAAAGTAAGTTTCCAAGTTTAAAAGTTTCCCCTCTGCTCATTTCTTCGCTGCGTTTTAGTTTATGGTTTAGACCTACTGGGGATACCTCAATTAAAAAAGGCATTGAAAGTCTACCTCCTGGGTAATGTGGGAAAGACCTATGCTTGTGTATCAGTTTATGGGTGAAAATATAAAAAGGGGGCGCTTTCTACAAATCTTGCACAGGGCGCAGGTTTGGCTGGGGCCGGCCCTGATCAAAGGAACACCAATGTTTTAAAAAAATAATCAGAACGATTATAGCGAACCTGTTGAATAAATGCAGAGCAAATAAAATGAAAATTTTGACATAATATCACACACAAAATGAAAACGTCTTAAAATCGTTCTGAATTCATGCACAACTCATTCAATAGATCATGTAATCGACATTAATGTTTATTGTTGACTTACAGAAGTTTTTTTTAGTGAATTCCCACAGTATAACGCAAAATATAATTTCCATCCATTCCTTAAAAATGTTTAGTTAACAAACTTCAAGTTTACTTATTATTGTTTGAAGGCTGAAGGGTATGTTTAGTAAAAGTGTTGCTAATAATGAAAAAAATGAATGAGTTCTTGTTTTTGTTAATATAATAAATACTTCCATAGATTACATTTTATAAATGCAAAACATAAAAGAAAATATACATAAACAATAGTTTTCAGATATAAAGTAGAGGTTAGCGTAGACAAATATTTTTGAGAAAGCCAATAATATTTTAGGTATGTTCATTAAAGAAATTTCCGCTTCGGCTAACCTTCATTAACTGTTTAGAATAAAAATTAGCATTAATAGCAGCCAATTATTTCATAGCATACTTAATTGTTCACATTGTAAAATGTCTAGAAATGTTCATATGCTATACAAAATTCGTAATTTTATGCGTAAGAATAGAAGATAACATTATTTAGTCAAGAAGTATGCATTTTGGCGCGTTCACCGATTTTTTTCTATTGGGTGTTCGGTTTCCCCATACTGGAATAAAAAAAATTTACTTAAATCTATTTATTGCACTCATTTAGTTGGTATTGTGTGTAACCATATTGCCTATTTTTATTCCTTAAAGATGCTTTACACAAAGCAACTTATTTTTAAAACATGCGGTTCCTTCAAATTTGTATTCCAAAATCTACCTACAAACAAAATTCTAAATCTAACATAGTCCCTCAAAAATAAATTTTCAGGAATATTTCTGCAACAAACAAAACTAAAATTTGGTCTTACAATTATCAAACTGCTTAAATGATGAAAATATTAATCTAATTGAGGAATCTGAACTAGCTAAAGTTGGCAATGGAACTTCACAAGTATGCTTCTCGTAGCATTGTCTGTACAAAAAAAAAATACGGAGACACCCGCCTATTGTTTCCACCTGAACTTCTAACCAGAGAGAAAAAACTAAATGAGAGAACCAAATTTCCTCGTCTCGGTCTCTTCGAAACCTCTTACTCTCATTTTTTATAGCGTGTTGAATTCGTATCGGTGTATACATGTTTTCACCTCGGAAAAGAGTACACAAAAAAACATCACTTCCGGGAAATGCGACATTTCTCATTTTTGTTTATTGATAGCCAAGAAGGCTATGTTTTTTTAAGTCTCATTATAATATTTTTGTAATTCTCATGAATTTCTTTCTTTAATTTTACTAACATCTAATTCAAATTAATTCTAGGAAAACATTTTTGTTTGTCAATAAATACCGGAAGAAGTTATACCGGTAGTTCGTGGTGAATTTGTTTTTCTCTTCTCTTTCTCTGAGTTACAGATAGATGGCATTAACAACTTTCTCTGAGTTACAGATAGATGGCACTAACAACCAAAACAAGAAAGGATGTGTGCAGAAAGAGTATAACAAGGTTAAGGTTTTTTAGACTAGACTTTATTTGTATATTTGAACGATTACATGTTTTTTATAAATGAACATATGTTATGTTTAGTTCAATAGTAATGCCTTAACTACTAACTTAACTACTGTATTATCTAAAATATACTGCATTGAATTATTTTACATTGAATTATAAAAGACGGAAATAATAAAGTTCTACAGTTTACCAGGAATATTTATATAAAATATCCACATCTTCTGCAATTGCGGTATCAATCGATATTTTCTGGAACTTAGTAACATTTATTTGTCATGAATTACTCTTTCAGCTTTTTTATACACCAAAAAAATCAATTATGAAATTTGGCTGCGATAATAACTACTTGAACACAGCATTTTCATTGTTTATAGTTATTCAGGTTTAGCCCTTAACTTTGATTTGCATTTATTTATGAATAGCCTAAAACGTTTAGCAAACATCTATGAATAAGCCACAATGCACTTTCAGAAAAACTGTAGTTAGAACTTTCCCTCACAGATTTTTCCTTGTCGCTATATAACTGAAAGATAAGATATAAATAGTTAGAACTGGAAAACTTATAAAAATGATGCATGAGACTTAAATTTTGGTTGAAGAACAAATTTGTATATTCTTTTCACAAAACCACTGACCTAGCGAGAATACAAATATTTTTACTTTTGTACAAAAGTACTTTTCGGCTTATGTAGTTAAGCCTTTAAAAGCATCACACTACCTTAGGGGAAAGCAGTAAGAATAGCTTATCACCTATTCACAAATCTTATGCAATGAAAATTGGTAACAGAAGTAACAAGTTGACGGTCTTTTTATTTAGTGTCTACTTAAATCACTTATTTTCAGGATTTTGGAAATGTCGTGAGTAATGTAAAGGAAATAAACAACGAGTACACACAAATAAAATAGGAATGGAAAAAAGAGATGAGTATATAAAAATGTTTTCAATGTTCCATGTTTACATTCTGTAACTCTCGTTTTCAATGTTCCTGCAACTCTCGCATCGACAAAATTAAGTCGATAAACTCTGAAAATTGAAACAAATCTGAGTTTTTTTGCATCTTTCAACGGTCGGAGCGAAAATTAAACGCATAAACTCAGCTAATAATACAAATAATAGTAGTAGTGCTTTCAGAGTTTTATGTTTCTAGGTCCTAATTCTCATTGGACTGTTGCACCACCTAATTTATTTTACTTACTTAATGATTAAAACTGGCTTCAAATAACTAACTAATACTTATCTAAATGCGTAATTTAGAATTGTTTCTAAATCTTCATTGTTCTGGCACCTAACAAGAGTAATTACTTTCACTTCATATTCGAATGATATTCATATCAAACGAACACAATGAGAGTACCGAAAAGTTGTTCATACACAATTTTGAATTTTCTTTGAACACCTCTGAACAGCTGACTACATCCGCCATTTTTCAAAGGTGGTCGCCATTTTTAAAAGGTGGTGAGCAGAGAGAAAAGAGAGAAAAGTTTTTTCTCTTTCGTGGTGAGTATGTGCACAAACTTGCATAAGTATTTGTTCCCCACATTTTTTTTATATGGAGTTACTACATATGCAAGTTGGTGGCCAAATCATAGCTTGTAGGCAAAAAGAGAAAAACCGTCGAAGTTGGTTCTCTCTATTAGTTCTTTCTCGATGCTTCTAACGTCGCCAAAAAAATGCTCTAAGCTAGGGTTTCCAGAACATCTCTTTTAAAGAGAACATGTTCTCTTTTTGGACTCCGATCTTTCTTATTCTTTCTTTTTCCATCAAATTCTTTTTTTGTACTCTTTTTTATTTATGTTCTCTTTTTTGTTCTCTTTTTTCTTTTTTATAAATGTTGGTGCCTCAAAAATAGTAATTTTACTCCCTTTTCATTAAAAAAAAACTTTGTAGTGTCCACTAAAATAAAGCATTGCAATACGAACCTACCTATTCATAATCCATCAACGAACCCTGGTTCGAAACTTCAAATAAAATTACATCGGCATTCATCCTGAGATTTACAAAACTAGATGACAAAATAGCCGCTGCAGAGGGTGCTCTTGCTTTTCATGCACTCAAACACCACTTCAGTTTTCGGTCTACAGATTGCTCGACTAAATTATTTAAGGAAATCTTTAACGACTCGGAAATCGCAAAACGCCTTTCAGCACATACAAAAACAAGATCAATTCAAAAGCATTTCATAGCTCCATTTTGTATCAATAGTGTTTTAACCGCGCGCCGCGCCGTTAGTGAAACGCCGTTTTTGTCAATATCTACCGATGGAAGTAACCGTGGCAATATTAAAATATTTCCGATTTTAATACAGTATTTTAAAAAAGAAGTTGGTGTTCAGACCAAATTAATTCATTTGAACAAACTTAGTAGCGAAAATTGGGAAACTATTTCCAATTTTCTTTTGCAAACTTTAAAAAGGTTTGACATTGAAAAAAAAATGCATTTCATTTTCTGCAGATAACTGCAATACAAATTTTGGAGGCTTAAATAGAGCAGGCGTAGATAACGTATTTTACAGACTTAAATCCTCAATAGGGAAAGAATTAATTGGAATTGGTTGTCCTGTCCATATAGTTTCAAACGCAGCTAAATATGGCTTCGATATTGACATCGAAACGACAGTTATAAAAATCTACAATTATTTTTCTATATATGCAATTAGAAATGAAAATCTAAAAGACTTTTGCGCCTCGCTTGAAGTAGAGCACAAAGAGTTGCTTCGTCACTGTACCACCAGATGGCTGTCTTAGTTTCCCGCAATTAATAGAATCCTTCAAGTGTATCCTGCTTTGAAAGCTTATTTTTTATACAACATAAACTGTCCTGTTCTTTTAAAAACATTTTTTCAATCTTATTTATCTGAAGCTTTTTTGTACTTTGTACATTCACTTGCTTTCATGTTTAATGAAAAAGCCATAGAATTAGAAAAGGAAAACAATTCCCTATTAGAAGTATCCATGGTTTTAGATTCTCTTAAAACTATTTTAAAGCTACAAAAACGATTCTAAATAATTTAATTAAAAAGGATTTGAAGACGATATCGGAACGAAATCGTTTAAAAGTAGGAACAATCAAATCGATTCTAGTAGTTGCCTACAACTTAAAAGATTTAAGCTGCAATAAGTTTTATGATACCTTTTTAAATGAAAAAAAAAAATATCTAGATCAAATTCGAGGATCCCAAAAGTATGATACATCCTCAGATGAGGAAGAAAATTAACATATTTATGTAAAATAATCTACTTGAAATATATATTAATTATCTACTTGAATTCAGCAATATTTTGAATTAATTTTTATTTAAGTTTTACTAATCATTGTTACTTTTTGCTATTTATTATTATTAGTTTGTAGTTAATGCTTCTTTTATAAATATATATTTTTATGAAACGAACATTTGATCATATCTTTTATTTGGATGATGGTGAGGTGAGCGGGGGGAGTATAACAGTAGAAGTTTGAATTTTTGAAAATGTTCTCTTTTTTTCAAACACGTTATGGACACCCTACTCTAAGCAAACTACAGCTGAAAAAATTTACTGTTTTGTTGTTTTACAAAGTATTGAGTTACACTTTTGTCCATTTCCAATTTGACTTAACCAGTTGCAGCGCAAATAATTTAAGTAAACAAAATACAGCACTAATAAATCATTAAATATGTATTTGGTCAATTTTATTTTATTTATATACATTTACAACATTTATTTGGATTGAAATTAAAAAGCTATACAAATCTTCCAATTTAAGACCATGTCAGCACTTCAGATTCTGTTGGTTACGATTGTTTAGTTTTTGAACGAGGCCATGAAACATTCAAAATGAAACATTTAGATGGGGCTGAGGACTAAAATGAAGCATTTTGATGGGCCTTAGGACTAAATGTGAGAATGTGTTTGGTTTTTTGCATTATTTCACGCACACTTTCTCACATTTAGTCCTCAGTAGCTTGTAGGCAAACCGAAATGTCAGTCTGAGATTCCGATCTTGGCAATGGAGTATTTTTGGTATAAAGAAAGAAGACATCAAACTCTTGGTCGCGCCTGGTCTTCCCAGGGCCAGATTTAGAGGTCCAGAGGCCTCGGGCAATAAAGGAGCGGAGGCCCCCTCACCCCAAATTATTTTCAAAATACATAAAGTAAACCATTTTTTTTCACTCGAGTTTTTCAATAAATAATTTATTTTGAAACCAAGTAGATTCCTTTAGTATCGAACAAACACATGCATATAAATATAACCTTTTGAGCTTTTTTCGCCGAAAAATAGTTGATGATTTCGTTGAAATCCAGTTCTCGGAGTAAATCGCTTTCAATGCTCAGGAGAGAAAGCTTCGATAGACGGTTTTGTCCCATCGTGGTTCGAAGCCTATTTTTTATAATTTTCATTTTTGAAAATGAGCGCTCTCCAGTGCAATTTGTTACCATCAAAACCAATTTTGAAGTTTGGGACTGTAGCTCTGAAATTTTGATTTTCGAGCTTGTCACGATGAGGTGGATTTTGTATGACAATCGAAATCGATATTCTTCAATAATTATACAAATAAATTACTATTGACCGACTATGATTTTTTTCAATTTCTTGCATGCAGTAAAGTTCGTGAATAATTGATGGCAGTTAATTGTGTCACAATAATAATTATTTGTTTATCAAACTGCATACCTGACTGCATAAAGAAATATGAAACAAATTACCAGTTAGTCAATAATAATTGATTTTTCCAAGAATTGAAGAACACCGATTCTTCATATACAGCAATTAATTTATATGTATATTAGGAAAAAAAAAAATTGTCCAGACACGGAATCGAATACCCAACCTACGAGGTTGCGGGAGTTATAAACACTCAACTGTACCTCAAGCAGAAATAAAATAAATAAGATCACTAATGATCTACAAACATCCTAATAAAGATTACCACAGGTAACAAGATAAAATACATACCTAACAGATATTTTATGATCAACCAATCAAGATAATAATAACAAAACAAGATAAAATAAAATACATAACAGATATTTTATGACCAACCAAATAACAAAATAAGATAAAGATACAAAAAGTAATTAACCAACACTACCATAAACCCTGAGGACAAGAAAACCAACTCATCAGGATAACGATATAAATAGATTCAACACGGAAGGAGTTTGCGAGTAGTTGCAGAGTAGTATGTAAGAACTATGTACCTATGTAAAAACTATTGAAATATTTTATTTGTTGTAAAGAAAATAAAGTTAACATATAAAAATTATTTTTTTGAAGAACTTTTTTTATTTCCGACGGATAAATATAATTCGGGCAAGTACCACCCCACTCAGCCATTAAGCGATTGGGGTACTCCCTCAAGATGGGTAATGAATTGGAAGTGCTTCTTATCAGGGCCATTTGATTTCACTGATTGCCTGATTGGAGTGAACAAATATAGATCAATGATTTCTGTTATTTAAGATTAATATAATTAAATAATCATGTATGTACAAAGTACTGTAGGCTGTAGGTAAAGGTAAAAGAGCAAAAAAAATACATATCCAAGGAAAAGTTGTTTACTAGTGTTTACTAGTTGGAATTTAAAATAAAAATTTTCCGAAGTCTCTATTGTGGGAGCCCCCGTTTGTGGAGGCCCGGGGCTACCGCCCCGGTTGCCCTCCCCTAAATTCGTCCCTGGGTCTTCCTCTGTTGTGGGCCTTTAATGTGTACCTGTATTATTCGCCTGGCCATCGCTTTTTTTGCGCTTACCCTTCTATTTATTTTTACAGGTTTTTATTCGAATGTGTGTATTTATCTGTTTGTGTAGAATGTATGAAATTTGGTAGCGCAAACTTTTGCGATGCCCAAAGCCCAATGTTTCAAGATAGATTAGGTATTGTATGAGAGTTGTATGTTTATGAATTTTGTATGTTTGCATAGGTATTATCAAAGAACAACAAAAAATTATATCATATTCTAGAAAGCTATAGGTAGGTATTTAAGATAGTTTTATAGTTTTCGACAAATAGATAGACAAACAAGATCTTACAAACAAAATGACATAATAATCAAACAAATTGAATTTTCAAATTGATACAATTGAAAAAGAGAACAAAACAGAATCAGCAATTAAAAATAACAATAACATTAAATTCATTTCAATGTAAAACACAAACATATTACCACTTGTGTTGTGTTACATTCAAAGTAATACTCATACATTACCACACGTGTTACAAAATTAATTGCAAATAGGTACATAACAAACACGTATTATATAAAACGAGTACCTACCTTACCAAATACAAAAGTTAACACAGCCCAAAAATAACGATATAAAAACATGCCTCGTATCGTAGACAGGAACTTGGCCAACGATTGAAGAAACATTTACTAATCAAACTACTCCTTGCATTCAATCGATAACAAACACAATTACACGAACTACACGAACAACTACATATGTGAATTCCAATGAGAAGTGATAAGTATTTCAATTTTGAAAGAAGAATTAGCCCTAGCCAATCAAATTACATGTACCTACCTGATTTGATTAAATTCTTATTAAGATTACTCCCATCTATTGAATTCTCAATCGACATCGTTCTCCATCCATCCTACTTTGTCTCAAAGATATTATAAACTCCTCCTTTCTAAAAGTTTATAACGACACACCCCTTATTCGTTGGGTGTGAATGTGGCGTTGAACTTAATGACAAAATTCAGAAATAGATATATATATGTATGTACATACATGCAACCATTTTAAGTACTCGCATATTATGTACATACTTTTGACTGAGTATAGGTTTCCTTCCTTTCTTTGCGAGTTGAGAGAACAGTTTTCAATTTTTTGTCTGATCAATGACTGCTACGTGGGTGTTATAATGATATATTAAATCATTGTATATTTATTTATACTTAAATGAGAAATTATAAATAAATGTTAATATTTAAATCAACATGTTTCCCATTAAAAGTTATTTTATGACCTTTTTGTAAGTGAATTATATATACTAGAAACTATGTCAAATAATAACGTATGTATACGGGAATTGTGAAACAAAATGATTGTTATGAGTGTAACAAGTTAATAAAGTAGTTACGAGTACCTAAAATAAAATCGAATCGAATTATTATCCGGGTAAGTATCTAAAACTAGTGTACTTTGCATTCATTATAAATAGGTATATTCAAATTAAGTTGAGACATCAGAAATGTTGATAAATATCAGAATATGTGCAGTAATCAAATATCCATTATCTACTGTTCAAAAGAAAAAAAACAGAAATGGTACAAAATTAATTTCCAACTAAAATTCTCAAACTATGTTAAACGTTTATTATTTTAAAACAAAAACAGCAACCCTGTTTGCCTTTGTCGCGTTTTTTCCCTATTTTTCAAGAACAAGAATCAAATTAATAATGAAAGTTACGTGATGTCTCCTAAATTCAATATTTTTAAACATTTGAATGCGTTTCTGCATTTAAACATACCTTAATGTAAGACACAAAACAATACCTATGGGGCACATTCATAGTCATATTTTAAACCCGAGTCTATTTGAACTGGAGTCTAAATTTAACATGCTATTCATAAAGAATTTGCCAGCTCTGTTTAGTAAGAAACAGGTTTAAGGCATATTCTACTACAATTTTCACTTAAACCTATACAAAATGGCTTGTAGAGGGTAACAGAATAAATTGCGTTAGCTGGAGAGTGTTGTATAATTGCATTGCTTTGACCGTTTATTAAGGTCACAATTGCTTTGAACTTCAATGATTGTGTCGATCGGGAAGTTTGTTTTATTTTGTATTCTCCACAAAAGCAAAACAATATACAAATACTTTTTGTTTTTTTTTATGTTTTGTTGTGGGTTTTGAATACGTTGATTTCTTAGGGTTTGGCGAGTTATGTATGGATGCTTAAGTAGCATCATATAACAAGAGCCAAAAATCGGGTTAAGTAGAGCTTTCGTTTTCTGTTAGTTGGTAGCATACAAATCCAGCAAAATATCAAAATATTGATATATGCTTAAGTCTTTTGACATTTTAATTTTTGTTTTTAAATTTAAATGTCTCGTAACTTAATTTTCTCAATCAGTTTGTTTATTTTTGACGTTTAACAGATTTAGAAACAGCTTAAACATAGGTTCCGTCGTGTTTATTTTTAGACTTCAGATTATCGTTTTAAAATGGGTTTAAATTTTCTATGAATAACATAAACTGAAGTTTAATTTAGGAAAGACAAAATCAGAACTTATCAAGGAACTATGAATATGACCCTATGTCTTCGGTCTAAAGGTTCAAAATCATTACTTCTAGTATTTTCATGGTGAGTTTGAGAAAAACGTGTTTGACAATTTCAAAATTCAATCTAGCAATCTTCGGTAAATTTGAATATGCGAAAGCAAACAAAAGGGAACAGTAAAAATCGAAAAATCTCACCTCATCTCTTTGTTTCTGTAACTCACATTTATTCATGTGTGAGTTCATCCTAAGGATGATGGGATCGGCAACTAGGAAATAAGGCATACAAACTTTTACATGCATAATGCATATAAAAATTAAGTTTTAGCTTTGAAGTCAAAGTCAAACTGTTTTGTCAATCGTTAAAGCAAGTCATATGTGTATAAATGTAATTTTTATTCATACATGTTTCTTAGTACCTATGTATGTATATAAAATAGTGCCAAAAAGGAAAAAAACACTTGACATTTAAAATAAAAAAATAATATAATACATATTTTTGTTATATGGTAGAGGCAAAAGTTATATTGATTAGATCAGCGGTTCCCAATCTTTTTTAGTCACGGAGCACTTTTTGCGTGAGAAATTTCACGCGGAGCACTTCGTTGCGCATATGCCATTTTTCGCAGTTACATGTACCAAATTAAATAACTTTTTTTTTTCAAATTTCGTTTATTTTATTGAATTCAGGAAACAGTTTCTACAACGAAAAACACAAGAACAATGCTAACTTTACTTAATTAGGAATTACATAATTATATTATATGCATTATAATTATATGGAGTTTCTTTTTCTTAGGAATAATGTGCCTGCTTATTTTTGCATGAAGCTGAAATATCTGATTGAACTTGGGACAATTGCAACCGTTTATCAGGCTCTGCATCGAGACGGGATCTATATTCTGTTTTGGTTCCAACGAATGCAGAGAACCCTGATTCGCAAATGTATGTTGTTGCAAACGGCAGAAGAATTATTTTAGCTTTCTCTGACAGTAAACTGAACTCGTCTTTCAACACACACCAGAATTCTGATAAAGTCTTCTTTGTTGCAAAAAGTTCTTTTACCGAAGAATCTGATGTCAGGTCAATCAAGCACTCAAACTGCAGCGATGTCAGGGAAGGTGGTTTTTCCAACGCGGCAGAGTGCGGGTTTATTACCCATACGTTTTCCTTAATGTTCAGGTGGAATTCGTCTGGAAAATAGTGGAGGAAGCTATCCAGCCAACCTACTAGGTGGATATGAAACTAATTTAAAATATCATCGGGAAGTCCAAATCTATTTCTTCTTTATATTCTTTGAGCATTGGGAAGCTGTTTAGGTTTCAATTTGTTATAGATTCAGCCCAAAACTGGATTTTATTTTTACATGCTTCTCTTTTGTCACTGGCATCGAAAACAGTTATTGCCTTTCCCTGAAATGATACACTCAAATCATTTATTTTTAACATTTTTAGGGCGACCGGATGCCGTCGTTGGCGGTAGTATCGAAAAAGGGATAAATTTCGGGGGAGCGAGAGAAAAATATTATTTCCATTCCCATAAGCAGCCAGCAGAATAAGGGAGACAGTTAATTTGGCAGCCAAAAAGTCGACACAATTTCCTTCATTTTATTTGAGTCTATCCTTGTATATGTTTTCATATACTAAGCTTCCATATGAAGGTCGATGAATTTGTTTTTGTTTTTTCTTTATATCAATGCACTTTTATATGGAAAACGGCAATGTCTCAATAATGTGTCTAATAAGGGGATGAGTGAAATTTTTGTATGAGTTATAAACACCCAACTGTACCTCAAGCAGGAAATAAGAGGAAATAATAATAATAATAAAATAATAAAGATAATAATAACAAAACAAGATAACAATAAAAATAGAACATAACAGATATTTTATGACCAACCAAATAACAAAATAAGATAAAGATACAAAAAGTAATTAACCAACACAAACATAAAAGATACAAAAAGTAATTAACTAACACAAACATAAAGGAACCAAAACGATATAAATAGATGCAACACGGAAGGAGTTTCCAGTAGTTACAGAGTAGTACGTAAGAACTATGCACGTAAAACTATTTAAATATTCCATCTTGTTGAATAAAAAATAAAGTTAATATTTAAAAATATATTTTTTTGAATTAAGCTTTTTATTTCCGACGGATAAATATAATTGGGGGCTCAACCGGGATAGCTCATTATTAACGTAAAAAGTGAAAGTGAATAAAATAGTAAAATTTACATAAGTACTTGTAAATACAAATAAAAAAAAACTTTCAAAGTGAAATTGAAGCTATCAGCCAAATTTGTTTATAAATAGGAGAAAAACAAAGTATCCTGAAAGTGTAATCAATTGTGAACTAAAAGGAAGAAACCAGCAAAGTGATTCCCGTTCGCTCTATAAAGCCAGTATCCAGCAACAGATTGGAGAACAGCATTCTAAGAAGCAGAGCAAATTATTGGAAAATTATCGTAAGAAATTAATTTTAAGAAGTGAAACAAAAATTGTTAAAATGTCAACAACTATAGATATAAAACAAATAATCGAATTAGCTATTGAACAGGCTACTACTCAAATGCAGAATCAAATAGATGAATTAACAAACAAATTAGAAAGTTTAACAGTTCCAAATAATGTAATAGACCATAAAAAACAAACGATAGATCCACAAATACTAGACAATGAAAGTCTTGACATTATTAAAAGTTTACCAACTTTCGAAGGTAGCAATGAGGGATATGTGAGTTGGCGAGAAGCTTGTCAAAATAGTATGAGTCTCTACACTCCTGGTAGTAGACGATATTTTGCTGCTTTAAGCATACTGAGAAACAAAATAGTTGGTCATGCGAATTCAGTTCTTACCAGTCATGGTACGGTACTTAACCTTGAGGCAATTTTTAAGTAGATTAGACTTCGCCTACGCGGATAAAAGACCAATACACGTTTTAAATCATGAATTAAGTATGATAACACAGGGCAGAAAAACGTTAATAGAATTTTATAATGAAGTTACGGAAAAATTGACATTAATAATAAATAAAGTTATAATGACATATGGTACTTATAGTGAAACCACTGAGAAATTCAATGAATCATATAGAAAAAATGCATTAATAGCATTTATAAATGGTCTTCATCAGCCAATGTCTGATACGGTATTTAGTATGAAACCTGAAGATTTGCCCAATGCACTAGCCCAGGCTCAAGAGTTAGAAAGCAACAAAACAAGAAGTAAATTTCTGAATCAATACAATCAAAGAGATAATATAAGAAACGAAACATACGGTAATACATTAAGATACCAACAAAAACCCCAAAATAGTTATCAACAAACAAAAAGGGCTAGCCACCAAAGTCCAGAACCAATGGAATTAGGATCTTCAGCTTATAGAAAAGTAACTCCACAGGAAATGCAAAGGTTTAGACAGGTACATAATAATAAGAATAATCCATTTAGGAATACTTATAATCAATTTAATCAAAATAGGAATTTTAATAGAAATTTCAGTCAGAATAATAATCAAAATGATAATATTAAAAGAGAAAGAGAACAAAGTGTTCAATTAAGCTCCCAACCACCAAACAAAGTAAGAATAAACAACATTCAAGAGAATCATTTTTTAGACGGAACGTGGGATTACCCCACATATACAGAAGAATAAATAACAAATGGTTAAAAATATTAATAGATACTGGAGCAACATCTTGTTACACGTCTCCAAAAATATTTAGTGATAAGAAAACGTTGGACATTAATAAAAGAGTAAAAACCGTGAATGGGTTTACAATTATTAAATATTATTATGAAATATATATTTTTGATAGAGTGGTTCGATTTTACGAAATTGGGAACCTAGAAGCAGATTGCTTGATAGGTTACAATCTTTTTCGAAGTGCAAATATAAATTTAAATTTAGAAAGGAATTTATTGATATACAATAATAAAGCAGAAAGGATGTTCATGGATGGCGAACCATTGCCATGGGAAAGTAATATAACACAAACAGGAAATAAAATTAAAGTTACCTTAGAGTCATCAAGTACGACTGACTCACGTTCTATTTACAGTCTCGAACCACGCCTTAATAACCAAGTAATCGAAAAAGTACCATCAGATCAAAACGTTGATATTCTGAATAAACAAGTTCGTTCCGTTATCGGAAAAATACATTCCAAAATAAATATTACATTGCCATTCCGTACAGATGTGGTGGCAGAAATAAAAACTAATATAGAATCACCAATATGGACAAAACAGTATCCATACCCATTAAGTGCTTCAGAATTTATAAACAAGGAAATAAGTAAACTGCTAAAAGATAATATAATTAGGCCAAGTAAAAGTCCATATTCAAGTCCAGTGTGGGTAGTACCAAAAAGAGGGTTCAACGAAGATGGAACACCTAAGAGCAGGTTAGTCATCGACTTTAAGAAACTCAATGAACACACAATAAGTGACAAATATTCAATCCCAGACACAAATGTTATTTTAAGCAATTTGGGAAAATCTAAATACTTTTCAACGATAGATTTAGAAAGTGGATTTCATCAGATATTAATGAAAGAATCTGATATTCAAAAGACTTCATTTTCCGTTAATAATGGTAAATACGAATATATACGCTTGCCTTTTGGTCTAAAGAACGCACCTTCTATATTCCAAAGAGCTATGGATGATATTCTTAAGCCATACATCGGAAAATTCTGTCATGTATACATTGACGACATTATAGTTTTTTCAAAAAATATCGAAGAACATACTCAACACCTGAATGAAATAATAAAAATATTGAAAGAAGCAAATATGAAAATATCATTAGAAAAATCTAAATTCTATCAAACAGAGGTGGAATATTTGGGATATGTTATCAGTGAGAATATAATTACTACCGATCCCAAGAAAATTACCACAATTAAAGAATATCCAGAACCAGAAACTCTTAGACAATTAAGAAGCTTCTTAGGAATGACAGGATATTATCGTAAATTTATACAAAACTATGCTCAGATAACTAAACCCTTAACAATTCATTTAAATGGCGAAAATGGGAAGATATCAAAAAAACAGAGTAAAAAATGTAATATAAACATTGGAAATGAGGGTAGAAAAGCATTTAATAAACTAAAAGAATATTTAGTCGAAAATGTAAAGTTGACACAACCAAATTTTAAGAAAAAATTTATATTAACTACTGATGCCAGTAATGATGCAATCGGAGGGGTATTGTCACAAGACGACAAACCAATTATTTTCATTTCGAAAACGCTGATTAAAACAGAGAAAAGTTATGCAACAAACGAAAAAGAACTTTTCGCAATAGTATATGCCTTAAAGAATTTAAGGAATTATTTGTACGGAGTTGCAGACCTAGAAATACATACTGATCATCAACCACTTACGTACTCAGTATCAAAAAGAAACCCAAATATTAAAATGAAGCGCTGGCATGCTATAATTGAAGAATATGCACCGAAAATTATATACAAACCAGGTAAAGATAACATTGTCGCGGATGCACTAAGCCGACAAAACCTTAATATAATAACCAATTCAAGTCAAACTATTCATTCCGCTGAAAGCAGTGATAACATACAAATAGAGACGACATCCTTGCCTGTTAATTGTTTTAAGCAACAGATAATATTAAATAAAGGCAATATAAGTTCAGAAAATATCGAGACATGTTTTAATAAATTAAAGAGGTATACAATAACATATACAAACACTGATCAGGTCATCACTCTATTTAAAAAATAGTATGTATCTATGCTTCAGATGAAGATCTATACGAAGTTAAAAGTAAGCTTCTCGAAACATTCAGTAATACATTTTTACGATCTAAAATATATGCACAGGATATACCGAACAAAGAAGACCAGTTGAACATAATCACTGATACACACAAAAGAGCACACAGAGGAACTCTTGAAAACTATAATCAAATAAAGACAATATATATTATATATACTACTATATATATATATATTACTACTGGCCAAACATGAAGAAACAAATTTCTTCATATACAAATACCTGTGTTGTTTGCAACGAAAACAAATACGATCGGAAACCAATAAAATTTCCTATAGGTACTAAACCCATACCAGAAAAAGAAGGTGAACAGCTACATATAGATATTTTTTATGCAAGCAAGGAAATATACCTTACAGTCGTAGATAGTTATTCAAAGTTCTTAGTCGTACATCCTCTTGAATCTAAAATTGGTATCGAACTCGAATTATTAAAAATTTTAAATATATTTCCTTATGCGAAAAACGTTATATGCGATAACGAATCCGTTTTCAAATCCGTGTTCTTTAAAAATACTTTAGAAAGAAAGAAAATTGAAATATATTTTGTACCAGTTAGTCATTCTACGACAAACGGACAAGTAGAACGTACTCATAGTACATTAATCGAAATAACACGCTGTATTAAAGCAGAATACAACATAATAGATGATAAGCAGGCAGTGCTAGAAGCAGCACATAAATATAACGAAACGGTTCACTCTGTAACAGGCCTAAAACCCCAGGAAGTGTTATTCAACAAGGTAAATCACAATCTTAGGGAGATTTTGAAAGAAAAACAATTAAAAATGTTAAATACACATAATGAAAAGCGTGAAAGTAGAGAGTTAAAGAAAAACGAAAGAAGCAAGAAAGAAAGAAAGAAAGAAGAAAAAAGAAAGTTTATGTGAAAAACCACGGCACTGAAAGAAATAAATTAAAAAAGAGGTTTAATCGTACCAAAGTATTAGATGATAAAAAAGATCAAATATTAACAAACAAAGGTAAAATACATAAAGATAATATTAAATCATAAATTTTTATTCCTTGCAGAAAATGGACTTCATAAAACATATTATTATTTTTATTACAATAAGAAATATTATTTTAATAAGATCAGAAGTAATAGATTATTCTAGGAGTGGATATTTATTTATTTATAGAAAATGGTAATACAGCAGTTTATAAAGAATATGGAACGTTATTCCACATGACAAACATTACTTATATTAATGAAATCATAGCGGACTTAGAAAAAGAATCAAACGTAGAAAACTTGAAGTATGATTTTACCACCTTAAATTTAGACGAAAACGCAGAAATAATGTCAGAAATATCCTTAATGAGGACACTAAAGCATCATTCACATGAGCGCGACCAACGAACGACGAATGAATTACAAAATATGAGTTTATATACGTTTGAAGACATATTTCCACACAAATTCTTAACAAAACGATAGCAATATAGTTTCTATTTGATTTATGATGCATACTTTTACTTTTCAATATCATATAATAATAAATTTAAGAAAACAAATTTATTTGTCGCGAACAAAATTATAGTTGAAACGAACTATCAAACTTTATTCGCGTTCCACATTATCCACACTCGCAACGAATAAAAAAATCGCGCGTACTTAACCAAAAAAAATCGTTCTTGTTTAGGTTTCGGTGGTGAATGTCAAACTTCATTCGCGACGAATTAAAAACTCTCATGTGAAAGAAATGTCAAAATCGACGAATATTCGTTCATTCGTTGGTCGTTGGTCGTGCTCATGTGAATATTCCTTAATAGATGAAGTTAGAATTACCAGGTTCAAAAGAGCAATCAATACTATAGGAACAATACTTAGTTGGATATCAGGAGTACCTGACCATGATGATCATTTACTGGTAGAAAACAAATTAAATGAATTAATTTATAATAATAATAAACAAGCAACTACCAATTCACAGATCTTTCAAGCTATTCAAGAAATTACTAAAGTTTTAAATACTGAAAAAAATACATTAAAAACAAAAAGATTACAAGAAAGAAACAAATTAATAATACTAGAGTTACAAAACCTTATTCAAACTATTGCTTTAAGCAAAGCTAAAGTTTTAAACCCAATCATATTAAATAAAAAAGATATTCAAAAAATAACAAATAAGGAACATGGAACTATTTCAATATCCGATCTTTTAGATGTTAGTGATTTCAAGATTGTTCAAACTAAAGATGTCATAATAATATTAATAAAATACCCAATCATTTATAAAAATTGTAAAATATTTGAAACAAGAGCAATCGAACAAAATAAAGAAAAAATAATAATTGATAAGAATATAGCAAAATGCAATAAATCATTCTACAATATTAAGGATTGTAAACAAGAAATAAATTTATATTTTTGCAAAATAAATTACGAAAAATCATGTCTTTCAGATTTATTAAATAAAATCCCTACCAAATGCAATAAAACAAATGAAATTCAAAAGGAATTTGAAATTATAAAAGATGGAGCAATTTTATTAAAAAATAACCACACTGTAAATAATGATAAAAATTAATGGTATTTATTTAATAACATTTAACGAAACTGTAAATATAGATAATAAAAACTATACAAACCCTACTCAAAAAATACTTAGCTATATATAAAAACACATGCCATAAATGACTATGTTGTTGAGTCATACATAATAGACCCAAATACTGAACTAAAATTTAAGTTTGAGAATATTGACACATTAAGTTACTTAAATATAACAAAATCCGAGTCAGTTATTGGAATAAGTACTATAAGTATAATCATTGTAATTATTATTATACTAACCTTATTTTGTAAGAAAATAGAAATCAAAATCAACAACGATATACCGATGCAACATATAATCGTACCAACGGCTCCACAACAAGAGATGACATTAGAAAAAGGACTTGCCTTGCTTCAGAAACAAATTGATGAATCGGGACGATTCATTTTGAGCGATGGGGGGAGTTATAAACACCCAACTGTACCTCAAGCAGGAAATAAGAGGAAATAATAATAATAATAAAATAATAAAGATAATAATAACAAAACAAGATAACAATAAAAATAGAACATAACAGATATTTTATGACCAACCAAATAACAAAATAAGACAAAGATACAAAAAGTAATTAACCAACACAAACATAAAAGATACAAAAAGTAATTAACTAACACAAACATAAAGGAACCAAAACGATATAAATAGATGCAACACGGCAGGAGTTTCCAGTAGTTACAGAGTAGTAGGTAAGAACTATGCATGTAAAACTATTTAAATATTCCATCTTGTTGAATAAAAAATAAAGTTAATATTTAAAAATATATTTTTTTGAATTAAGCTTTTTATTTCCGACGGATAAATATAATTTATGCTTACATCAGCTGTTCAGGATCTTGTACCGATTTTTGTTTTTATTTACATTCATGACTCTGCTTCTCCTTGTGTACGATCTTTCAGTGGCGATTCCTGCTCATGATCTCAGGGTTAGCTACTTTTTCCTAGAAGTTGAAGATAAGTTTTCAAGAATAATAATTAATTTTATTCAAATTTTCTGCAGTCCGCCTTGAGCTTACATCGATAAATGCAGCAAATGTTTCATGATTTTTTTTTATTAAAGTAATAACAATAGATAATTGTGTCTGTCACAAGTTGTCGTACGTTTCACAAAAAGTACGCACATATATATTTGCAGTTTACGACCACATCAAATATTTAAATATTTTTCCACTTTTTTATTGAAAAACTATAAAAAAAAAATATAATCACCAAGTTATTCACTTCAAAAATGGAAACATCACATGCGTCGTACGTCAAAGTTAAAAGTTGGTCAACTCTTCCGACTCCGACTGCGGCTCCGATACCAGTTGCATCGCGTATTGTTCGTACATTTGCATTTGCGTACATTGAATACTTTGACAGCTATTCCAGTTACGATACGACTCCGGCTCCGACACCATTGTGTTCCAGCAGTAAGACGTCAGCAACAGTTTTGATTAAATCATTTTGGATAGCAATTGAAAAACTTTAAAAATTGTTGACGTTTTAACACTCCAAGATTTTTTTGAATGTTATGTTGGACACTTAAAGCTTCGTCTTTCCTAGTCTGACCAAAGGTAGCTAATTTAATTACATATTGCAAATGAAGTGTGGTTAGAGTGTTCATATTGTCCACATCCGAGGAACTCCACTCCATGAGTAGGTAAGGGGGCACTGTGGTCTGGGAATTCGGCGTAAGAAAGAGATAGCACTATGTTTGAGTGAGAGATGTGATTAAGAATACTTACAATGTGTTTGTTGTTGTTGTGGCGCGTGGATAGATGATAAGAAATGTTTAGGAGCGCGTGGTAAGGAGGTCGGCAACCTTTGAATGTTGTGTATGGCTTATCAGTAAAAAAAAGAAAAAACCTAATGTCCGCTGGAAACATATGTTTTCGGACGCGCAGATGTTCTATATTTTGTCTGTGGCGCGTGGATAGATGATAAGAAATGTTTAAATGTACCGCATGATGTATAAGATTTAAATTTTCGAATGGGAAGAAGATGATCAGAACATTTGAATTATTGTAAAGAGGTGATAAGAATACATTTTAAAAATAATTGGGTTAACGTTTTCGGTTATAGTTTGAATATGTATATAATATATATATATGTGTTTGTCATTATTGCAGCGCTTAAATAGATGATAAGAAATGTTTAAATGTACCATGATGTGTAGTAATGAGAGAGTCGGTTAGAAGATAAATTGAATTTTAAAAGATTAAAGGGAAGTTGAGAATTTAAAAAAAGTAGATGATAAGAAATGTTTTAATGTACCGCATGATGTATAATTTATGATTCATTGTAATTTGTGGTTTGTATTTTGTTTAATGGGTTTATATGCCTACATACATATGTGAGAAAAAAATTTATATTCTAGCAATGATTGCGGTAATCATTAAAAAAAAGCTAGAACGTTTGGCTTAAGTGTTTATTTTTAGAACAGCTCTGATATAGAGAACATTAATTGGGGGGAAGTAGAAAAAACAATATGTTTTGGTGTGAAAGATTAAGGGAAAGAGAAACATTTTGTATCTGTGAATCTGGATGGTTGGAGATAAAATTTTCGGATGTAATATTCTATAATGACACATTAAAATTGATGCTACAGCCAGAATATGGAAGCGAATGCGTTTTGTTTCATATTAGAAATGGTGAGACCGTATCGCCTATTCTGAGTTTTAAGTTGCAGTTTCAATCTATGCAACATGTACGGTTTAAACTTTAGGTGAGAATATTACTTTTCATAAAAAAAAAAGTAAAATGAAATGAATAAAACATAAAATTATATTATAGGAGGGGAGTTAACACTGAGCGGAACGATCACACCTCATTCGAATGCTGTAAAGAGAAAAGAGGGTGAATATCCATCGCTTTGTCCATTTGGTGAGGCTGAATTACTTAATGAACCTCAAAAACTTAAAAAGAAAAAAGACAGTCATCGCAGAGAAATAGAGACAGTTGAACGAGTTCATGACACATCATTTCAATCGAATGTATTTTAATATTTATACAAGATGAGATAAGAATAAAAGATGCGAGAGAGAGATGAATATAGATAGAATAAAAATTATATAAAATTTAAAATTTGAGTGTAATGTTTATTAGTTTATGACAAACCTTTGGATAGCAAGCATCTTTTTTAAAAATGTTGTTTTACTCATCAGTCTTATGTCTGCTTTTAATTTGTCCTTCATTAATTGCTACTTTGCCATTACCTGTGGATATAAATTTGCAACAAGCAAACATAACTGACAATCTCTCTTTTTCATTGAGTTTACCTAATAATGATACTGTGCAGATAGGTTTATCGTTTCGTTTGTTAACCTTTACAAATGGTACAAATTTGCTTAATACCACAACAACAACAACCGATACAACATCATTTCAAAATGATGCATCAGTGACTTCAACAACAGCAAGAACGGTAAATACAATTTTGGAGGAGAAAAAAATAGTAACCGTAGAGGAAGCAATCGAGAGTTTTAGGCAAGACTTAATTAAAAAAGAAACTGAAATATCAGGAATTATACAAAGTAAGGATGTTTTTTATAGTGTATAAGTGTATATATCAATAAAGATTTTTATTAAAAAAAAAAATTACAAAAAGATGTGTCTTATTTATTAATTTTAGGTATAGGAATCCAAGAGTTGTGATCGGGTGAAAAACCGAGCCATTTAACAAATAATCGATCTTTTTTCCTTTGAAGCACTTCCTCGACTAGATATGTATCTGGGAACTTAGTTTTCTGTAGTTCAAGCTCATAAAACCCTCCCTTAATGGGATGTCCTTGGTGATCTTCCAATAGGTACGTTATTGGATTTGAGCGTTGCACTTTGGCTATCTTAAAGATTTCTGTGGTCCAATTCGGTGTGTATCCTTTATCGAAAACATGTTTGTATTTACTAATTCTGACAAAATCCCCGGTTTTAAACTTTGGAGTAATATGTATTTTGATGTGATTATAGATCTTGGAGAGTAATATTTTTTCATTTGCAGCATTGACTTCAGATGGTTTCATATTTATCGTACGATGTTTGGAATTATTGTACGTTTTTGTTAGTTGTTCTATAATATCAATCCAACGATATGAACCATTGAAACTAAATTCTTTCCACATCCAAGTTTTCAAGGTACGATTAAATCGTTCAACAATGGAAGCTTTGAGAACACTAAATGTAGAGTAATGATTGATTTGAAACTTTTTCATAAGTTTTTGAAACGATGCATTGAAAAATTCTTTTCCATCATCTGTTTGTAAATTTTTTGGGTGACGACCTTTATTAAATATATCTTCCATAACCTGAGTGACACTCGTTCCTGTTTTATTTTTAATAGGAGCCATCCAAGCAAATTTAGAAAATGTATCAATAACTGTGAGGAGATATCGATAATTTTCGTTTTCGGGTGAATACACAACCATCTCGACTAGGTCGGCTTGCCATAAATCATCTAGACCCTTAATAATTACTCGTCTTTTTGGGAAATTCCTTCGAGCAGGCTTATGTAGTTCTTCAACAACGTTTCTCTGACTCATCTTTTTATTGAATGATAAAAACAAAGTATTTGTTCATGCATTTTATTAATTAAAAATATTTCTATATAATAACTACAAGTTTAATACTATTCATACTATTTCAATCTTTTATACAAAGACATCAGTTTTTTTATTTTTAACAGTCTATTTTCAAGCATGTAACATGCGCATGTATCTGGACCATTTTTGCATAAGTTTGAAGACCATGGGCAGTTATCGAAATGACATCCATGTTTTGATGTTGTAGTAGATACATTCATAAATCTTTTCAAAAAGATTACACAATTCAAAAGCTCTTCATGATGTTCTTCCACTATATTATGATGATTTGTTTTCAGAAACTGTAGAATTTCATCAAAAATTAATAAAAGATCTATGTTAGACATAATGATTGAGTTCTCCACACTGAGGAGATAGATTAAAGACTAAAGTTATATAATGACTGGTTTTAAGTTTTAATAATTAATAGAATTGTCTTCAATTTCATTTTCAGATTTTTTTTTCTTATTATCAATTGTGTCAAACAGTAGTTTCTCAAATTTTTCAACTACTCCATATTGGATGTATTCTTTAAGTTGTTGGTATGTTTCATCAACATATTTTTTGGTAGCAGCGTCTTCCTGTTCTTGTGGTTCTTGAACATTTTTTAACCGTTTAAAGTGTATGTTGTAATCTCCGCTTTCTGTTTTGAGGAATCCCTCTCCAGCTGGTCCCATGGGTGATTGACGAAGTAGTAAAAGCTATTGAAATGGGTTATAAGCTACTAACTATAATGGAAATTTGGGAATACGAAGTAATCCAATATAACCCTACTACAGGTTCTGAAGGATTATTTACCTCAATGATGAATAAATACCTTAAAATAAAGCAAGAAGCTTCAGGGTGGCCAAATATATGTTTATCTGAAGAGGATAAAAACAAATATATTACGGATTTTCTCGAGAAGGAAAAAATCAAGTTGGAATACTCCGAAATAACAGATAATCCTGGCAAGAGATCACTTGCCAAGCTGATTTTAAATTCTTTTTGGGGTAAATTTGGACAAAGAGAAAATCAACAAAAAACCTGTATTATTAATAATCCTTCAGATTTGTTTGATTTGCTTACTCATCCATCTATAGAAGTTTCACAAATTCTACCAATTAATGAAAACAATATTGTGATAAGCTTCGAAATTAAAGAAGAAGCAGCTGAAACTCTATCAACTGTTAATGTTTCTATTGCCGCATATACCACAACTCAAGCTCGCCTGAAATTATATAGCTACTTAGAAAAATTTCAGGAAAGAGTTTTGTACTACGACACTGATTCCGTTATTTATGTTTGTCGTCAAGGAGAATTTGATCCACCTACTGGAGACTTTATCGGTGATATGACAAACGAACTGGATTGCTATGGTCAAGGAAGTTACATTACCGAATTTGTAAGTGGTGGACGAAAAAATTATTCTTACAAAGTATACAGCACAAAGGATAAAAAAGAACACACTGTCTGTAAAGTGAAGGGTATCTTCCTCAATTATGAATCTTCCCAAAAAATTAATTTTGATTCAATAAAAGAATCGGTTTTAAATTCTTCTACACAAAAAGATTCTGATGTAAGTATTGTCATAAAGTCTAACAATATACGACGAACCATAGAACATCAGGTAGTTACTGTAGAAGAAGTCAAGACATACAAACCAAGAGCCGAAAAACGTCAATTTTTCGACGATCACAGTTCTCTGCCGTACGGGTATAAAAGAAAAAAACCCAACCCACCATCATCATCATCATCATCATAATAATCATTATAGTAATAAAAAGTCGCACTTTATGCAGATATTAAAATAAAAAATAATTTAAAATTTTAAGCAAAAGTTTTTTTTGTTTTATTTGAAAATATTAATTACAATTTTTAGCTTCTTTAATGTATCTGCTCAAAAGATAAACATTCTGGAGTGCACATATTTTTCCATGATACCAACATTTCAAAGTTATATCTGGATAAATTCTTTTTAGTTCTTTTAAATTAGGACACTTATAGTTAAGATCTTCAAGGTTAATGACTTCAACATTTTCGTTATTAATAAGTTTTTGTAGCCAATGTTTCTTTTCTTTACCCTTGACGTAAACAACATTTTTAATTTTTTTTCGAAGATATGACTTAACTTTGCAAAAATCTGTATCTCCACCATCCCAGGTAAAACCATGATGATACTCATGCAACCAATTAGCTTGTCTTTTGAGGGCTGACGGAATAAAGTTAGAGTGAAATGGTGGAGTAAGTATGAAATGTTGGTGATATCCATTAAAAAGCACAGCCATTTCCTTTAAGATAAACTCATTGTTCATTCCTCTAAAACCTTGAAAGTCTACAAAACAGGTATCCATGTTTAGATCTGTTCTAAGCAAATGCACTTTTTCTACTGAAAAAATATAGATTATGACACCAATTTAAATAAGTTTGTTAACTTCTCCAGTCATTGGATTGTACTCGATTATGCGATCATGAAGTATTAAACAATACATAGTTGTTGAAGCAGGAATCGAAGTTAATGTTTTAAGTTCAATTTTTACATCCACAGGACCCGTTTTGATTGACTCATTTTGATGAGAACAATCAATAACCAGAATTGGGGCGATATCTTTAAACTCTTGTCGCGATAAAAGTGGATTTGATTGTTGTTGATAATACGATTGTTGAAATTTACTATACATTTCATAGAGAATAGCATATCGATCCAGTTTATATTTTACATTTAAATCTTCTCGAGGGTAAGATTCGGAATTTAAATGTACTTTTACATTGCTCACATCACAATGATCAAATATGCTAGCATCTTTATTTCGTTGATTTTTTCTATCAGTTTGTAGAGCAATGATAATATATCTTGGTTTCTCAAGCTGACTTGAAGTTTTAACTGTCCATACATGATCAGTGGTGGTTGGTAGTGTTGGATATTCGTACATTTCCCAATTTCGAAAATGAATTTGAATTGAATTTGATTGTATTTGTTTCAATAATGTAAGTTTATTCGAATCAGATAAGGTAATGTGTGGTACTCTCCACTGCAGTTTAAAAATCGAAAGTCTTAATTCTTCGTTGTCTTTAGAAAAATAAGCATTCTCATTAGATCGAGTACGAATTAAAATCAATTCATGTCTTGCATTTGTTATGATCTTTTTATAATCTTCAGCAAATCCTAACAGATATTTTAATTTTATACAAAAATTAAAAGTACCCAATGCAAGAGAAAAACTGCTACCCCCAGTCCATGATCCATTTTCCAAACTCTTACTTTCATTTTCGTTTAAAGAAATATAATTTTTTAAGGTCGATGTTATTCCCACATTTTTATTGTTGTCAATGTTTACTCCATTCAGTTCATATTGTATTTCTTCAAAAAGAAAAGCCATTGCATTATTAGTTAATTTTCCTGCTGAAACAGTTCCATCTGCTTTTGTTAGACTCCCTTCTATATAAATATAGCTTTCACTAGGTAATATACATAAGTCTTGTTGTTGTATGGGAATACGTATTTCATCACTCGGATTGAAGGACTGAAGAAATGGAGAGTAACAATGGTACTCAAACTTAGATATGCTATTATCAAAGATGGGTCCTTGAGTAATATTTAGTATATCGTTCATATTGTAAATTTATTTTAATTTGAATCCCAGTGACAGAAGATAGGCTTTATTTTCAGGTGATAACTTAGGTGTTGACAGTGTTGATGTTCGGGAAGAACTAGTTAAATGGTTACCTTTGATATCTGTTATATAATTATTGTAGATTATCATTATTCTAATATTGGGGTTAAATGTAATCGAACAGTTATTCTTTCTCCTCTAAAATTTATTAAGTCCCCGTTCTGGTCCACTAGTTTTAATGTTATAGTACTTATTCGTTTGACATTCACAGGTAGATAGATGACATTTTTTGGAACTTCCATGATTTTATACCCTGACCCTGTTTCTGGCGAGAATTCATGTATTGTATGCATAGGAGTATTATTAAAATAAGAGCCAGTAATGATATTACACTCGACTCGTATTACATTTACCTTGTTTATGTCAACAGGTAAATCGGACAAATGAGTTTTCTTACCTTCGAGAACACGTTTACTGAAACCCAATAATTTTCCTATGGTTCTGTTCTTATTGAAATATATGTTCTCGTTGCATTGGATTTGACATTCCATTGTGTTATTATTTGCTTCTATTTCAATAATAATGGAGGAATTTCGCAATAATAATTCTTTGGATATATATTCTGCAATAGCATCAATTTCATACGATCCTATAGGGATTTCAATTTCATATTCGCCCACATGAAACAAATTATTATTCGCATCAACATTCGGTATAGAGTTGTACGTGTGAAAATCAATCAATCCACAAACATAGTCTTTGTCCAAGTTTAGCGGTGGAAAATATTCAGCTGATAGAAGGGAAGTTCTCCCGCTTAGTGTAAGTGTCATTGCCATGATGATGAAAAACATAATGAAAGCCATTGTATATAAAACTCTTTATTTATTGAAAATAACATTCATATAAAAATCTTAAACATAAATGACCACAGTTAAAAGAGTCATAATCTTGGTATTTTGTATAATTATAATTAATTTTTTCACCCAAATAATTAATAATTTCAATAGGAGGTTGAAGATTTCCAAAACTATCAAAATATTCAATTTGGTTGCCTTTTTTATAATACGCTACCCAGTGTGTTCCAGGGCCAATTGATGAGTCTAGATTTACAATTCCACACTCGTTTTTCAAAGGTTTAGTTTTTGGTAAATTATCTCTCATGAAAACTCCTCGAAAATTCGGAATGAATTTCCTTGCAAAATTTCTCAAATCTATTTCATTTAATGCACGATTGGGCAGCGAATTTAGAAGTTTTTTGGCTGTGGATTTAAATAAAGTCCAAACCCTTTTCTATAAGGTTTAAGGTATAAGCCCTGCCCTACTGCAATGGATTCCATTTGTTGATTATGACGCTTTTTCTCCTCTAAATCTTTTTTAGCAATGCTAATATCGTTGACAGCTTTTGCTACACCTGCAGCACCTCCCGTTAAAGCTCCAAGAGCTGAAAGTCCAGCAAACAACGGTACAAGAAATGGAAT
Organism: Eupeodes latifasciatus; assembly: GCA_920104205.1. Lineage (NCBI taxonomy): Eukaryota > Metazoa > Arthropoda > Insecta > Diptera > Syrphidae > Eupeodes > Eupeodes latifasciatus. The sequence goes on along the minus strand of OV049924.1, from coordinate 256,240,648 downwards.
TACACAACCAATTTTCGGTACAGAAATAACTCTGGGTGTCTTAATGTTATTACTGTTTTTTCTTACTGTTTTTTCTTACTGTTTTCTTAGCAGATGATATGGCTATTTGGATTGCCTTTTCCAGATTGAAGGGTCTTTTACGTTTAATATTATTTCCAATAACTGTTATTATTTTTCTAAATGAGAGTTGCTTAGCATTTTTATCTAAATTTGACTTATTGTCGTTTTCTTTTTTTATTTTTCGCTTTTTTCTTAGGCTTTTTGTCTTTATTCTTAGAACAACCCATACCGAATTTTGTTTTTGCCTTCAAAAGATTGGTAACCAATAGTGCGTTTGCCTTTTCACCTATACTAGCGTCTCCGGATTGAACTCGTTGCCAGGCTTTTTCAGTTAAAATCCTATCGGCAATGTGTCGATCAGATGTATTTTTAAATTTAGAATAAGATATATCGTGTTCCTTGCACGCTTGATCAAGCAAATTAATTCCCGGATCCCCTCGAGCTAGACGTTGTCGGAGTTTTGTTCCAGGTCCACAGTATTGATAACCAGGTAAATGTAGTTCAAGAGGTAGTTTGTTTATTAAAGTATTTAATAAACCTTTTCCTTTCACAATGTTTCGTCGACTGATAGATTTTTTGGAATAATCAATCATTTTAAAATGATTATCTTAGCGTAAGAATGGTTGGGTGTCATATGACACTTTTAAAATATAAACTTGTCATTTATAGGAAATCATTTAGTTTTAATAACTATGCGTTTCGTTAAACAACAATGCCAGTTACCAGTAATAAATACGGAACTGTCTAACAATATTGAAAGAAAAAAACATGGTAAACTATTCCCTCATAGTATAAGAGGGTTAATTACTGGTCCCTCAAATTGCGGAAAAACAAATGTCATGATGAGTTTGTTACAACATCCAAATGGATTAAAATTTGAAAATATCTATATATATTCTAAATCCTTACATCAGCCAAAGTATGAGTTTTTACGAAAAGCCATAAATCCTATTAAAAATATGGGTTTCTTCACTTTTGCCAATAACAGTGATGTTATTTCACCCGAAGAGGCTAAACCAAATTCTATATTTATTTTTGACGATATTGCCTGTGAAAAACAAGACACAGTTCGAGTTTACTTCAGTATGGGACGGCATCATCATATTGATAGTTTTTACTTATGCCAAACTTATACAAGAATACCCAAACACTTAATTCGAGACAATGCGAATTTACTAATCATCTTCAAACAGGACGATATGAATCTAAAACATATATATAATGATCATGTTAATTCAGATATGACATTTAATACATTCCGAATAGTTTGTGCAGAATGTTGGAAGACAAATTACGGATTTGTGGTAATTGACAAGGATAGTCCTTTGAATGAAGGTCGTTATAGAAAAGGCTTTGACTGTTTTCTTAAGTTATAAAACAAATAACACTTTTGATTTAATACCATATGTATAGAAATGTTCTATGAGAACAGTACAGAGCAGTACAGCGAGCAGATAGTAGCAGTAAAAAGCAGTTCCACCCAGATTGAGACCCAGTATTCTTCAGTTAAGATCAGTAATCTCAATATCAAATTCAGTTTAAAACCTTTTGAACGATTCTTTCAACAACTTCGAAACTTATTAATCACTTGCCTCTGTAGGAAGAAATAAATATTTACATTATGATGAATATAGATGTAAAACTAACAAAGGAATTAATTAAAACTACAGATGCTCTACGAAAGAAATACAAAGCTCTTAAGATCGGTAGGGAAGCTTACGAAACTCAAATTGAAGAAACTCTTAAACCTCTTACGAAACCACTAAACGAATTAGAAAAAAAATCAAATATCAAAAAAGATCAACATAACCTTATAAATGGTCCTTTAAAGAAAATAAAACTCAATTTTGAACATCCTCAATCACAAGAAAATGATTATGATAAGAAGAAACATTTTCATGAAGAATTCACCACCCCCAAAACTTCTATTGATGATGATGATGATGATTCACCAATTTTTTCCGTCGATAGTAATACTACTCCAAAAAGAACAAAGAACAAGTCAAGTCATAGTAGCTTTGCAGAACGCTTGTCACAAGAACAATTTCATGACACCCCTAAAAAATATATAGATTTATTTCTAAATAATTCCAACACCCTTGATAAAACGTATGGTGTACATTCAAAAGATGGAAAAATGTACATCGGTAATAGTGAGTTAAACCTTATCGGAAAAGATATAGAAATTAAAAATAAAACCTTCGAAGGAACAAATGGGTTATATGAGCTTATATTTAAGAAAAACCCTGATAAACAAGTTTACACCAATGAAGATTTAAAAAACTATAGGACTATATTACATGACACTAATGCTCATAGAATTGATCATAATTCACAGAGACAAGTACACGGCAATAGAGGTTATAAGTATAAACAAATTATAAGTAAATTATTCGGATTAAGAACAAATACTTCTAATACTCCATCGCCATCATCTTCAATACTACAAATACCTTCAGGAAATGGAATAATGCAATTATCAAATTTGAAAAAGACTATATATTTTGGGATAATCCCAATGAACTAGTAGATCGATTGAGACTTCTTATTGGTTCACAACAAGCTGGACACAACAATCACTATAACGAAATTATTTCAATCATTGAAGAACTTAAAGAAGCCAATATTATCGAATAATAATAAAAAAAAGATGAGTGTTGATAAATTTGGTCGTTTCTCAAATAGAACCCCACCCAGAGGACCAAGAGGAAAACAAGGAGAGCAGGGACCACCAGGTGTACAGGGAGAGCGTGGTTTGCCTGGACCAGCTGGAGAGGGATTCCTCAAAACAGAAAGCGGAGATTACAACATACACTTTAAACGGTTAAAAAATGTTCAAGAACCACAAGAACAGGAAGACGCTGCTACCAAAAAATATGTTGATGAAACATACCAACAACTTAAAGAATACATCCAATATGGAGTAGTTGAAAAATTTGAGAAACTACTGTTTGACACAATTGATAATAAGAAAAAAAAATCTGAAAATGAAATTGAAGACAATTCTATTAATTATTAAAACTTAAAACCAGTCATTATATAACTTTAGTCTTTAATCTATCTCCTCAGTGTGGAGAACTCAATCATTATGTCTAACATAGATCTTTTATTAATTTTTGATGAAATTCTACAGTTTCTGAAAACAAATCATCATAATATAGTGGAAGAACATCATGAAGAGCTTTTGAATTGTGTAATCTTTTTGAAAAGATTTATGAATGTATCTACTACAACATCAAAACATGGATGTCATTTCGATAACTGCCCATGCCATGGTCTGCCATGGTCTTCAAACTTATGCAAAAATGGTCCAGATACATGCGCATGTTACATGCTTGAAAATAGACTGTTAAAAATAAAAAAACTGATGTCTTTGTATAAAAGATTGAAATAGTATGAATAGTATTAAACTTGTAGTTATTATATAGAAATATTTTTAATTAATAAAATGCATGAACAAATACTTTGTTTTTATCATTCAATAAAAAGATGAGTCAGAGAAACGTTGTTGAAGAACTACATAAGCCTGCTCGAAGGAATTTCCCAAAAAGACGAGTAATTATTAAGGGTCTAGATGATTTATGGCAAGCCGACCTAGTCGAGATGGTTGTGTATTCACCCGAAAACGAAAATTATCGATATCTTCTCACAGTTATTGATACATTTTCTAAATTTGCTTGGACGGCTCCTATTAAAAATAAAACAGGAACGAGTGTCACTCAGGTTATGGAAGATATATTTAATAAAGGTCGTCACCCAAAAAATTTACAAACAGATGATGGAAAAGAATTTTTCAATGCATCGTTTCAAAAACTTATGAAAAAGTTTCAAATCAATCATTACTCTACATTTAGTGTTCTCAAAGCTTCCATTGTTGAACGATTTAATCGTACCTTGAAAACTTGGATGTGGAAAGAATTTAGTTTCAATGGTTCATATCGTTGGATTGATATTATAGAACAACTAACAAAAACGTACAATAATTCCAAACATCGTACGATAAATATGAAACCATCTGAAGTCAATGCTGCAAATGAAAAAATATTACTCTCCAAGATCTATAATCACATCAAAATACATATTACTCCAAAGTTTAAAACCGGGGATTTTGTCAGAATTAGTAAATACAAACATGTTTTCGATAAAGGATACACACCGAATTGGACCACAGAAATCTTTAAGATAGCCAAAGTGCAACGCTCAAATCCAATAACGTACCTATTGGAAGATCACCAAGGACATCCCATTAAGGGAGGGTTTTATGAGCTTGAACTACAGAAAACTAAGTTCCCAGATACATATCAAGTCGAGGAAGTGCTTCAAAGGAAAAAAGATCGATTATTTGTTAAATGGCTCGGTTTTTCACCCGATCACAACTCTTGGATTCCTATACCTAAAATTAATAAATAAGACACATCTTTTTGTAATTTTTTTTTTTAATAAAAATCTTTATTGATATATACACTTATACATTTTTTTTCTTAAGAGATATTCATATGGTATGATTGTTTTAATGATTTGAAATTCAGTAATTCGACATCAGATTTGTATGCGAGATCCTCCTTCATAAAGACCTCAACTTCTCCATTACTTAATACTCTCTCAGTTTCATATTCATGATACTCATAACATTTAATGCTTAGAGTGCGCAAATTATAATTGCTATCATACGAACATCGAACAGTAAGTGCCTTATCTTCATCAAACTCAAGCTTGAAATGTCTATAAAAAACATCCTTACTTTGTATAATTCCTGATATTTCAGTTTCTTTTTTAATTAAGTCTTGCCTAAAACTCTCGATTGCTTCCTCTACGGTTACTATTTTTTTCTCCTCCAAAATTGTATTTACCGTTCTTGCTGTTGTTGAAGTCACTGATGCATCATTTTGAAATGATGTTGTATCGGTTGTTGTTGTTGTGGTATTAAGCAAATTTGTACCATTTGTAAAGGTTAACAAACGAAACGATAAACCTATCTGCACAGTATCATTATTAGGTAAACTCAATGAAAAAGAGAGATTGTCAGTTATGTTTGCTTGTTGCAAATTTATATCCACAGGTAATGGCAAAGTAGCAATTAATGAAGGACAAATTAAAAGCAGACATAAGACTGATGAGTAAAACAACATTTTTAAAAAAGATGCTTGCTATCCAAAGGTTTGTCATAAACTAATAAACATTACACTCAAATTTTAAATTTTATATAATTTTTATTCTATCTATATTCATCTCTCTCTCGCATCTTTTATTCTTATCTCATCTTGTATAAATATTAAAATACATTCGATTGAAATGATGTGTCATGAACTCGTTCAACTGTCTCTATTTCTCTGCGATGACTGTCTTTTTTCTTTTTAAGTTTTTGAGGTTCATTAAGTAATTCCGCCTCACCAAATGGACAAAGCGATGGATATTCACCCTCTTTTCTCTTTACAGCATTCGAATGAGGTGTGATCGTTCCGCTCAGTGTTAACTCCCCTCCTATAATATAATTTTATGTTTTATTCATTTCATTTTACTTTTTTTTTTATGAAAAGTAATATTCTCACCTAAAGTTTAAACCGTACATGTTGCATAGATTGAAACTGCAACTTAAAACTCAGAATAGGCGATACGGTCTCACCATTTCTAATATGAAACAAAACGCATTCGCTTCCATATTCTGGCTGTAGCATCAATTTTAATGTGTCATTATAGAATATTACATCCGAAAATTTTATCTCCAACCATCCAGATTCACAGATACAAAATGTTTCTCTTTCCCTTAATCTTTCACACCAAAACATATTGTTTTTTCTACTTCCCCCCAATTAATGTTCTCTATATCAGAGCTGTTCTAAAAATAAACACTTAAGCCAAACGTTCTAGCTTTTTTTTAATGATTACCGCAATCATTGCTAGAATATAAATTTTTTTCTCACATATGTATGTAGGCATATAAACCCATTAAACAAAATACAAACCACAAATTACAATGAATCATAAATTATACATCATGCGGTACATTAAAACATTTCTTATCATCTACTTTTTTTAAATTCTCAACTTCCCTTTAATCTTTTAAAATTCAATTTATCTTCTAACCGACTCTCTCATTACTACACATCATGGTACATTTAAACATTTCTTATCATCTATTTAAGCGCTGCAATAATGACAAACACATATATATATATTATATACATATTCAAACTATAACCGAAAACGTTAACCCAATTATTTTTAAAATGTATTCTTATCACCTCTTTACAATAATTCAAATGTTCTGATCATCTTCTTCCCATTCGAAAATTTAAATCTTATACATCATGCGGTACATTTAAACATTTCTTATCATCTATCCACGCGCCACAGACAAAATATAAAACATCTGCGCGTCCGAAAACATATGTTTCCAGCGGACATTAGGTTTTTTCTTTTTTTTACTGATAAGCCATACACAACATTCAAAGGTTGCCGACCTCCTTACCACGCGCTCCTAAACATTTCTTATCATCTATCCACGCGCCACAACAACAACAAACACATTGTAAGTATTCTTAATCACATCTCTTACTCAAACATAGTGCTATCTCTTTCTTACGCCGAATTCCCAGACCACAGTGCCCCCTTACCTACTTCCATGCGAAAGAGATACCGGAAAAAAGCAAAAAAGATCAACAAAATAATTTCTTGTTATTCTCGCTACCAAAAAGCTATTGGTAATATTATAATATACCTATTGAATATTGATTTTCGCTAAAGGTTCGAGTATAATCTCTGTTTCTATACTTGTGTGTACAGTTAAAATCTGTAGGGCGCCCATTATTAGCTTCTCCGAAAACGATATTGTTAAAAATGGTTTCTCTAATAATTTTTCAATTATGGTCTTTGGTTGACAAGTGTTGGAGATTCCATTTTAATTCCTAGACCAAGGTCATGAAAATAAAGTATCTATTTTTAAACAAACAAAGAAGACTATTTACAACGACTTATCTCATAGCCTTAAAACGGCTCCCTGAAATTACGCCATTGGAAATAACGCCAAAAAAATAAAATGGAAAAAACGCCAAAAATTCTCCATACAATTTTTTGGCTTTTTTTCCTAGGAAAAAGAACCCAAAGAGTTTGGTGTTAATTCCGGATTTTTTGGCTATTTTTTCCGAAAATTTCTTGGCGTTTTTTCCTTTTAGAATAATGAAAAAAGGCCAAACCATTTTTGTTTGGAAAAAACGCCAAACATTTGCTTTTGGACTTTTTTTCCAAACAAAAACGGAAAAAAACGCCCAAAAATAAACTTTTTGGTTTTTTTACAAATCTTAAAGGAAAAAACGCCACAAAACAAACTTTTTGGCTTTTTTTCCTAATCGAATAAGGAAAAAAAGCCAGAAAATTAACCGTTCGTTCTTCCAAATCAAAAAAGACAAAAAAGTACATGTTTGTCGAATGTATTCATATGGTATACAGAAATATATAACGGCAAATAACAGTATTTTACATGTTTTTCACGAATTTTGAAGAGCATATTTTATGTTAAATTTTTTAACGTAATCAGATCAGTAGTAATTGATAGTTTGTTGTTTCCCTAACGCGAGTTGAAGAGCATTTTCATAAAGTGATGGACAAAATGGAAAGTTTTGATTATGAAATTATAAGTGGTAAACAAAAAAACAGCAAACTTTTTTACGTAACGGAACAAAAACAAATAAAAAAGGTGACGTGAAATAACGCCAAATGAAATAAAGCCAAATTCAAAAAAATTTTGATTTATTTGTCTAGAATAGCTACTTTTGCTAAAAAATTGTTTTGAATTGATAGCACGGCGGCGCGGCGTACTAACAGCTAGGTATGTAAGGGGGGGCATGCTGCCCCCCTGCAACCCCCCTGCTTGGGATCACTATAGGATTTGGGGTGGGTGCGAGTTTGGGTATATGCAAAGAACACAAATGCGTTGTGATTCTTTCATAACTGTGAGCCATACTTGCTTTTTTTTTTTGGGAATTTCTTTGATTTTAGTGCTCAAATGCAAAAGTTCTCGCACCCACCCCAAATCCTATAGTGATCCCAAGCAGGGAGGTTGCAGGGGGGCAGCATGCCCCCCTTACATACCTAGCTGTAAGTACGCCGCGCCGTGCTATCAATTCAAAAAAACTTTTTAGCAAAAGTAGCTATTCTAGACAATAAATCAACCATTTTTGGGTGTTTTGTATGTTAAAAAGTGAACTTTAAACATTTTTTATTGAAGTTTGCCAACTTTATAATTTTAAAATATTCGGCGTTGTTTCCATTATTTTTTTGGCCTTATTTCTTTTTATAAATCGAAATAAAGCCAAATTGGTTTTATTTCGTTTTGAACAACGAAATAAGGCCAAATTTGAAATTTGGTGTTATTTCATTTGGTACTATTTCACGTCACCAATAAAAAAAATTGACAAATTGAAATAAACAAAGTTATAAGAAAATGTGTTGTTTAAAATGTGTTCTACAAAACAAATGCACAAGTACCTATGATATAATCAATGGCGGGGGGGGGGCGCGTACGCGTCGCGTTCGCTCGCGCTACCGTTCGCCGTTGCGCGCGGCCCCCGCCAGACAGAAAAAGCTCTGTTTATTCTTTTAAAGCTTAATTTCCAAAACTAATTTGGAAATTACACCAAAAAGTTCTTATTTTTTTGGCGTTTTTTCCATTTTAGTATTTTGGCTCTTTTTCCAAAAGTTTGGCGTAATTTCCACACTTTTTGGCGTATTTTCCTTTTTGTTTTTGGGCGCTTTTTCCTATTTTTTTACGCCAAATTTTGTTGGGCTTTTTTTCCAAAACAGTTTTTGGCGTAATTTCCTATGGCGTAATTTCAGGGAGCCCCTTAAACCTTATTCTTAGCTGGAATATACTAGAATTTTTTATTGAATACAATTTGAAAATTAAACTTCATACAATTTTTATTAATTTGTTTTTGATTGCAAAAGAATTGAAATTGATAAAATGCAGCTGCATAAGTCGTAATGCTCTCTTATTTATTTTTTTCACTCTGGTAGTTTTTAATTTAAAGTCTTATAGTTTTCATTTTTTTAAGAATTAATAAGAATAACGAATTCTAAATGAAAAAATTAATGGGCTTTATAAACATTTTGAAAAATCACACTTCAAACTGATTTTTTGACTAAATATTTGTTTTTTTTCGAAAGCTATGAATAAATTTAATTTTTATTTTTTGAAAATTTCTTTTTCATTAAAAGAAATGCTTGTTTTAATTTCAGCTGCTCTAAGGAAATCAAATAAAATATTTTCTTACGACTAGCCTCTACCATGTTTGAATTGGTATGGAATTATAATAATAGTAAATACAATAAAATATGTATATGTACATAAAAAACATATTGATCACAAAACATTTAATATTTAACTAACAAAACAATAGATATTAAAATGCGCTTTCTTAAGTCACTTTCCTTTCCGCCTAAAAGAAGGTTCCCAACAAAACTTACTTCCTATTAAACATTTGAATAATCTAAACTAAAACGCCTTTACCATTTTCTTTTCCTCACACAGCGACATCAAAAATCAGTATAAAATCGCTAAAAGCTGCGCTAACCGACAAACATGCGTTGCTCGCTATATTCTCGTAGAGCGAGCAGGGTCAAGCAAGTTTGCTAGCAAACCCCATTTTCACATAAATAAATAACCGCACAATTTTCTGCTTTCAAAAACGAATATACTCGTAGTAAGTATGATGTATAAATAGTTGCCGTGTTTGACGATCATGTTCGATTCATCAGTGTTGTTCTTTCTTCCATAGTCCAGTCCATACGAAGTATAAAGAGAGAAGACATCAAACTCTTGGTCGCGCCTGGTCTTCCTCTCTATTGTGCTTGTGGTTGTGTGTCTTTAATGTGTACCTTCATACTTCGCCTGGTTGTCCCTTTTTTTTGCGCTAACCCTTCTACTTATTTGTACAGGCTTTTATTTGATTGTGTGTATTTATCTGCATGTGTAGAATGTATGAAATTTGATAGCGCAAACTTTTGCGATGCCCAAGCCCAATGTTTCAAGATAGATTTGATATTGTATGAGAGTTGTATTGCATGAAATGAAAATTATTTGAAGAAAAGTCACTTTGATTGCAAGATGCAAGTTATGTTACCACAACCGAATTTTTCAACATAATGGTCAACTGTTGAATTGGTTAGTAATTCAATTACCAAATGATATTCATATTACAAAATAAGATTAATTCTAAAATTCTTGGTTTAGCGCCAGTGGCGATTCCTGCTCATGATCTCAGGGTTAGCTACTTACTCCTAGAGGTTGAAGATAAGTTTTCAAGAATAAAAATTAATTTTATTCAAATTTTCTGCAGTCCACCCTGAGCTTACATCGATTAATGCAGCAAATGTTTCATGATTTTTTTTTATTAAAGTAATAACAATAGATAATTGGGACTTTAAATGAATGTCAGACAAAGCTATAAACTCTGGCTGTCGGATTCTATCAGAAATGTGATCGCCTAAAACGTCAGCAACAGTTTTGATTAAATCATTTTGGATAGCAATTGAAAAACTTTAAAAAATGTTGACGATTTAACACTGCACGATTTTTTTGAACGTTATGTTGGACACTTAAAGCTTCGTCTTTCTTAGTCTGACCAAAGATAGCTAATTTAATTACATATTGCGAATGAAAGGCACTTAGCTTGTGTTTTCTCTGAAATGTGGTTAGAGTGTTCATATTGTCCACATCCGAGGAACTCCATGCGAAAGAGATACCGGAAAAAAGCAAACAAGATCAACAAAATAATTTCTTGTTATTCTCGCTACCAAATAGCTATTGGTAATATTATAGAATATTGATTTTCGCTAAAGGTTCGAGTATAATCTCTGTTTCTATACTTGTGTGTTTATTTTAAATCAGTAGGGCGCCCATTATTAGCTTCTCCGAAAACGATATTGTTGAAAATGGTTTCTCTAATAATTTTTTCAATTATGGTCTTTGCTTGAGAAGTATTGGAGATTCCGTTTTAATTCCTACGAAAAAAAAGTTCCTATTGTTAGACCAAGATCATGAAAAAAAGTATCTATTTTTAAACAAACAAAGAAGACTCTATTTACAACGACTTATCTCATAGCCTAAAACCTTATTCTTAGCTGGTCATAGAATTATACAATTCCATGACTTAGAAGTCAAATAGAATTTTTTATTGAATACAATTTGAAAATTAAACTTCATACAATTTTTATTATTTTGTTTTTGATTGCAAAAGAATAAAAATTGATCCAATGCAGCTGCATAAGTCGTAACGTAGTTTTTTTTTCGCTCTGGTAGTTTTAAATTTAAAGTCTTATAGTTTTCATTTTTTTTAAGAATAACGAATTCTGAATGAACAAATATATGGACTTTATAAACATTTTGAAAAATCACACTTCAAACTGATTTTTTGACTTAATATTTGTTTTTTGAATAAACTTAATTTTTATTTTTTGAAAATTTCTTTTCCATTAAAAGAAATGCTTGTTTTAATTTGAGCTGTTCTAAGGAAATCAAATAAAAGAAGGTTCTAAACAAAAACTACTTCCTATAAAACATTTAAATAATCCGCCTAAACTCCAACGTCTTTACCATTTCCTTTTCCTCACATATCGGCATCAAAAATCAGTATAATCGCTAAAAGCTGCGCTAACCGTCGAACATGCGTTGCTCGCTATATTCTCGTAGAGCAGGGTCAAGCAAGTTCGCTAGCAAAACCCATTTTCATAGATATAAATAAATAACATCGCACAATTTTATGCTTTCAAAAATGAATATGGTATGATAATATAAAGTATAGTGTATACCGAACAGTCGCCGTGTTCGACAATCATGTTCGATTCGTCAGTGTTGTTCTTTCTTCCATAGCCCAGCCACGGTTGCCACTTGAAAAAAAAAATGCACGACCAAAACTGCAAATAAAAATGACCAATCGTACCAAAAAAGGACCAAAGTAATTTGTGTCCGCAATGGCTTTTAACTTCCCATAGAAAGTTATTGTAATCGTTCCGATTTCTTGAATTGAAAATTTTGACATTTCTCGGCGTTTCAAGGTTCCTAGAGTCTAAATAAAAGATTTTTAGAGAGATGTCTGTGCGTGCGTGTGTACGTACGTTCGGGAAGAATAACGTTTTTGACATCTGGCAAAATTTTTGAGAAAATCGCATTGACATTTTTTTACAAAAAATAAAAACCTTAAAAAAACAATAGTAAAACTTGGTAAAAATTTACTTTCGACTCAAGTATCTCTTCAAAAATTAAAAAAAATAGGCTTTAAGCTAATTTTATCTCACAGAAAATATTGTTTCCGACATTCCGTAAATTGTGCATAAAAATCCAACAGTCAGTTTTTTTCATAAAAAAATTAAAATCTACAAAAAATAGTACGCAAATGCTTCGAAAATTTGGTTAAAATTGGTTTTCGACTAAAAATCTCGTTAACAAGAACAGATATTGAAATCAAACTATTTCATCATACTCAAAATATTGTTGGGAATTTTTAATTTTTTTTAGAATAATTCAACTAATAACTATAGCAAATCACGAAAGCCTACAAACCTTTTAAGCAAGACAAACCGGCAGACAGGATGGAAAGTTATCAGTGTGGGACGCACCCCAGCCTCTTTATATGTTAATATGTTAACATTATGTCAGGAGATCGAATAAGTCAGGAGATCGAATACTATCGCTAAATAAAATTCATATAAAATTAATTCAAAAAAATGTTTTTGCAGACCAAACGCTATGGTTATTTTTGTCATCTTGACGCTCTTTGGCCAGCATTATATTATTAATGGTACCCAAATTAAGTCTGCCTCTCTTTTTTATCAAAGTTAATTCAAAAAAATTCCTCTCAGCAGCAGCTGAGCTGTAAGGAAGTAACATCAAGTTATAAACGAACTGACTTAAATTTTGAAAACAATATTCATTTGAAGCGTTTTTATGATAATTGAACTTTTCCCAAAATTCTTTAGGTATGTATTTTATTTTTGAGATTATAAAAGGAATAGAGTCGAGTTATTTTTTTCAATTTTTTAAAAAAGGGACCAAATGGAATAAAAAATGACCATGCGACCAAGTGAGAAAATAATGACCAAATTTGGTCTTAAATGACCAAACTGGCAACCGTGAGCCCAGCCCATACGAAGTATAAAGAGAGAGGACATCAAACTGTTGGTCGCGCCTGGTCTTCCTCTCTTTTGTGTGTCTTTAATGTGCACCTGCAAACTTCGCCTGGTTATCGCTTTTTTTTGCGCTAACCCTTCTATTTATTTGTACAGGCTTTTATTTGAATGTGTGTATTTATCTGTATGTGTAGAATGTATGAAATTTGAAAGCGCAAACTTTTGCGATGCCCAAGCCCAATGTTTCAAGATAAATTTGGTATTGTATGAGAGTTGTATTGCATGAAATGAAAATTATTTGAAGAAAAGTCACTTTGACTTTGATTGCAAGATGCAAGTTATGTAACTAATTACAACCGAATTTTTTAACATAATGGTCAACTGTTGAGTTGGTTAGTAATTCAATTACCAAATAATTTTCATATTACAAAATAAGATTAATTCTAAAATTCTTGGTTTAGCGCCGCTAAACCCGCTGACTATGAGGAATCGCCCCTTTTTAGCGCCGCTAAACCTGCTGACTATGAGGAATCGCCCCTGCGATCTTTGTAAAGGGTGTCCCAAAATTAACGCAAGATTTGAATTAAATAGAAAACGCCGTTTTTAGTCTTTTGATAGTTATATTTTTATTGACTCGTAAAGTACATAGGATAGGGTTATGTATGGAATAACACATCGGACAAATGGCCTCCACGGCTTTGCATGCACATGCGCACTCTTTTGTTGAAATTTTCCATGACCATTCTGCATAAATGTGGCTGAATTTCGTTGATGCAGCGTTGAATCTCCTCCTTTAATGCACGGGTGGTTGTGGGCTTGTTGACATAGACTTGTGATTTCAAATAACCCCATAAAAAGAAGTCTAATGGTGTTAAATCACACGATCTAGGAGGCCAATTTTGATCACCGAAACGAGAGAGTACACGACCTGGAAATGTCTCATGCAGTAATTGAATTGTTTCACGGGCTGTATGACATGAGGCACCGTCTTGTTGAAACCACATATTGGACACATCAATATCATCCAATTTTGGCAGAAAGAACTGTGTAATCATGTCGCGATATCGAGCACCAGTAACAGTCACTGCTTGACCAGCATCATTTTCAAAAAAATATGGCCCAATTATGCCTCCAGCCCAAAATCCACACCATACAGTCACGCGTTGTGGATGCATTTGTTTTTCGACAATCACATGTGGGTTCTCCGAACCCCAAATGAATTTTTCAATTAATCTCTTCACAGTTGACGAAGTTAAAACACTATTCCGACCATATTTTGTATGAAATTTTCGAACTGCAGCCGCCAAGCTTTCACTATTTTTGAAATATTCTTTAATAATGAAGACACGTTGTTCTATCGTGTAACGCTCCATTTTTAATAACCCTATACTGTTAGCTGTCAAATTGCTTTTTTTTCAGGGTTGCCAACACTTCACTGCACAAATGGCGGCAAATTCAAATCTTGCGTTAATTTTGGGACACCCTTTATATGAAAAATGGTTGTATTATGTATACGAAGCTACGATGCGATTTTTGTGAACAAGAAACATATTTGGATAGTTATACGTTTGGTTATAGTTATGTATATTTTGGCTGGTGGGTATTTCGCTTTTATTTGGCTTTAAGTTTTCTGCAATATTTGAAGATTAGATTTGTTTGACCTTTAAAATTTTTTTGTAGATAAATATCAATTGGTAGGTGATTTTTTTTCAGGATGTGGGTTTGATTTTAAATTCAAATTTTAAATATAAAAGGTATTGGTAGGTAGGCAGGTATTTCATGAAATACCATAGGGAATTCAAGCTAGTATCCGGACAGTGATAATATCCGTATACTTAGCACTTTGTTTGAGATTAGTAGATAGGTAGGTACAGTAGGTATTTATAAATACCTACATATGTAGTTTAAAATAAAAACAAAAATGCATTCTTTCAGATAATTTGAATAATTTGATATAATTGAAATTTGTGTCTTTTTTTTATGATCCAATCCTCCTTTTGTTTTATCATTTTTAATAAATAAATGTAAACAATAAAGCTGAGACCTTAGCCATAAACAACAACAACAAATTTAGTTTATATTTAGGTAGGTAGGTAGGTAGGTATATGTTGTTTGCTGTTGTAGGTACCTACCTTTAATACAATTTTGTCAGCTCTTCTATTTTAAGATGTGTGACTTTTAGGAAAATCCAATTGAAAGTTTTTTTAACTTATTAACTATTAGTAAGTATAGTTTCGTAAATGTAGTGTCGAAGTAGGTATTTTTTGTATTGATTTGAAATTTTCTTTTATACGATTTCGAAGTTTTTTTGTGCCACTCACCAACCAATAATTTTTTAACATTAAACGCAAAATTATACCTACGAATTATAATTACTCATGTTATTTCACAACCTTGGTGTTATAACCTTTTTAAGATGAAGGATTCTTCAGACATTTAAAGTCAATTTAAGACTTAATTTCACAATTTAGAAAATCATGGGTCTGAACTTAATTTTTTTACTTGCGTCATATATGTAGGTAGGCAAGTTTTGCATTCGTTAAAAATTTCGAACTCAAGATTTTAATCAAAAATGACATTTCGATGGTAGAGAAGTGGAAGTGGGTATCCTGATTCCGTCCTGGCCCGTACCATCACCCCAAGGCATTAGTTGATTGACATAAAATTTGGAAATTAAGGGTAAGAGCCAATTCGCGTTAAGCGTTCTTAAATTCCCATAGGAAGTTATTGTAATCGGTCCGGTTTCTCGACTTTTAAAGGTCCCTAGAGTCGAAATAAAAGATTTTTAGAGAGATGTCTGTGCGTGCGTGTGTACGTACGTTCGGGAAGTTTTTTTCGTCGTCCATAGCTCAAGAACAAATAGAGATATCGACTTCAAATAAATTTTGTTATACAGATAATAATGCAGAAAGGACTCTAAAAAAAATTGAGTGGGTGGTTTTTTATCAAAGCAATTTGAAAAAAAGGTGAACATTTTGGTTAACCCTTAATATATCA
This sequence comes from Eupeodes latifasciatus, assembly GCA_920104205.1. Classification (NCBI taxonomy): domain Eukaryota; kingdom Metazoa; phylum Arthropoda; class Insecta; order Diptera; family Syrphidae; genus Eupeodes; species Eupeodes latifasciatus. The sequence goes on along the minus strand of OV049924.1, from coordinate 256,224,469 downwards.
CGAACCAATAACGCTAGAGACTTGAATTAAATTTTATATTATCTATATATTGTAACGCGATACAAAACTAGTATATTTTTTGGAAAAAAATCAAATTAACGGTTTTTTTATAAATCAAAAAAACTGAACAAAAATATTTGTCACCTCGAATATTTTACGAACAAAAATATTGTTTTCAAGATTCAGTTAAATTTCGAGAAAAATCGAACTGACAGTTTTCTTGCAAAAAATAAAAACATTGCTTAAAGTTGGTAAAAAATTACTTTCGACTCAAATATCTTTACAAAAATTAAAAATATTGGCTTCAAACTAATTTAATCTCACAGTAATTTTTTTATAAAAATCCAACAGCCAGTTTTTTTCATAAAATCTTTTTTAATATGAAATGTATGGCTTTTATTTATATTACAACAATTCTACTTTTTGCTTCATTTTTAACAAATTAATGTGGACAACAAAGCTCGCACCTTATAGAGGGCATAAACAACATATATGTAAATATGGTTTATATTTAGGCAGGCATCCTATGTGTTGCTTAAGCCGATAGATTTTTGTATTGCTCCAGAAGGGTACCCCACGTTATTTTGTTTTTAAGTTTTCTCAAGAACAAATTAACTGATTTCAATTGTTTTTTTCTGCACAAGCTCTTACAAAGCTATAAACTCTGGCTGTCGGATTCTATCAGAAATGTGATCGCCTAAAACGTCAGCAACAGTTTTGATTAAATCATTTTGGATAGCAATTGAAAAACTTTAAAAAATGTTGACGATTTAACACTGCACGATTTTTTTGAACGTTATGTTGGACACTTAAAGCTTCGTCTTTCTTAGTCTGACCAAAGATAGCTAATTTAATTACATATTGCGAATGAAAGGCACTTAGCTTGTGTTTTCTCTGAAATGTGGTTAGAGTGTTCATATTGTCCACATCCGAGGAACTCCATGCGAAAGAGATACCGGAAAAAAGCAAACAAGATCAACAAAATAATTTCTTGTTATTCTCGCTACCAAATAGCTATTGGTAATATTATAGAATATTGATTTTCGCTAAAGGTTCGAGTATAATCTCTGTTTCTATACTTGTGTGTTTATTTTAAATCAGTAGGGCGCCCATTATTAGCTTCTCCGAAAACGATATTGTTGAAAATGGTTTCTCTAATAATTTTTCAATTATGGTCTTTGCTTGAGAAGTATTGGAGATTCCGTTTTAATTCCTACGAAAAAAAAGTTCCTATTGTTAGACCAAGATCATGAAAAAAAGTATCTATTTTTAAACAAACAAAGAAGACTCTATTTACAACGACTTATCTCATAGCCTAAAACCTTATTCTTAGCTGGTCATAGAATTATACAATTCCATGACTTAGAAGTCAAATAGAATTTTTTATTGAATACAATTTGAAAATTAAACTTCATACAATTTTTATTATTTTGTTTTTGATTGCAAAAGAATAAAAATTGATCCAATGCAGCTGCATAAGTCGTAACGTTCTCTTATTTAGTTTTTTTTTCGCTCTGGTAGTTTTAAATTTAAAGTCTTATAGTTTTCATTTTTTTAATTAATAAGAATAACGAATTCTGAATGAACAAATATATGGACTTTATAAACATTTTGAAAAATCACACTTCAAACTGATTTTTTGACTTAATATTTGTTTTTTGAATAAACTTAATTTTTATTTTTTGTAAATTTCTTTTCCATTAAAAGAAATGCTTGTTTTAATTTGAGCTGTTCTAAGGAAATCAAATAAAAGAAGGTTCTAAACAAAAACTACTTCCTATAAAACATTTAAATAATCCGCCTAAACTCCAACGTCTTTACCATTTCCTTTTCCTCACATATCGGCATCAAAAATCAGTATAATCGCTAAAAGCTGCGCTAACCGTCGAACATGCGTTGCTCGCTATATTCTCGTAGAGCAGGGTCAAGCAAGTTCGCTAGCAAAACCCATTTTCATAGATATAAATAAATAACATCGCACAATTTTATGCTTTCAAAAATGAATATGGTATGATAATATAAAGTATAGTGTATACCGAACAGTCGCCGTGTTCGACGATCATGTTCGATTCGTCAGTGTTGTTCTTTCTTCCATAGCCCAGCCCATACGAAGTATAAAGAGAGAAGACATCAAACTGTTGGTCGCGCCTGGTCTTCCTCTCTTTTGTGTGTCTTTAATGTGCACCTGCAAACTTCGCCTGGTTATCGCTTTTTTTGCGCTAACCCTTCTATTTATTTGTACAGGCTTTTATTTGAATGTGTGTATTTATCTGTATGTGTAGAATGTATGAAATTTGAAAGCGCAAACTTTTGCGATGCCCAAGCCCAATGTTTCAAGATAAATTTGGTATTGTATGAGAGTTGTATTGCATGAAATGAAAATTATTTGAAGAAAAGTCACTTTGACTTTGATTGCAAGATGCAAGTTATGTAACTAATTACAACCGAATTTTTTAACATAATGGTCAACTGTTGAGTTGGTTAGTAATTCAATTACCAAATAATTTTCATATTACAAAATAAGATTAATTCTAAAATTCTTGGTTTAGCGCCGCTAAACCCGCTGACTATGAGGAATCGCCCCTTTTTAGCGCCGCTAAACCTGCTGACTATGAGGAATCGCCCCTGCGATCTTTGTAAAGGGTGTCCCAAAATTAACGCAAGATTTGAATTAAATAGAAAACGCCGTTTTTAGTCTTTTGATAGTTATATTTTTATTGACTCGTAAAGTACATAGGATAGGGTTATGTATGGAATAACACATCGGACAAATGGCCTCCACGGCTTTGCATGCACATGCGCACTCTTTTGTTGAAATTTTCCATGACCATTCTGCATAAATGTGGCTGAATTTCGTTTATGCAGCGTTGAATCTCCTCCTTTAATGCACGGGTGGTTGTGGGCTTGTTGACATAGACTTGTGATTTCAAATAACCCCATAAAAAGAAGTCTAATGGTGTTAAATCACACGATCTAGGAGGCCAATTTTGATCACCGAAACGAGAGAGTACACGACCTGGAAATGTCTCATGCAGTAATTGAATTGTTTCACGGGCTGTATGACATGAGGCACCGTCTTGTTGAAACCACATATTGGACATATCAATATCATCCAATTTTGGCAGAAAGAACTGTGTAATCATGTCGCGATATCGAGCACCAGTAACAGTCACTGCTTGACCAGCATCATTTTCAAAAAAATATGGCCCAATTATGCCTCCAGCCCAAAATCCACACCATACAGTCACGCGTTGTGGATGCATTTGTTTTTCGACAATCACATGTGGGTTCTCCGAACCCCAAATGAATTTTTCAATTAATCTCTTCACAGTTGACGAAGTTAAAACACTATTCCGACCATATTTTGTATGAAATTTTCGAACTGCAGCCGCCAAGCTTTCACTATTTTTGAAATATTCTTTAATAATGAAGACACGTTGTTCTATCGTGTAACGCTCCATTTTTAATAACCCTATACTGTTAGCTGTCAAATTGCTTTTTTTTCAGGGTTGCCAACACTTCACTGCACAAATGGCGGCAAATTCAAATCTTGCGTTAATTTTGGGACACCCTTTATATGAAAAATGGTTGTATTATGTATACGAAGCTACGATGCGATTTTTGTGAACAAGAAACATATTTGGATAGTTATACGTTTGGTTATAGTTATGTATATTTTGGCTGGTGGGTATTTCGCTTTTATTTGGCTTTAAGTTTTCTGCAATATTTGAAGATTAGATTTGTTTGACCTTTAAAATTTTTTTGTAGATAAATATCAATTGGTAGGTGATTTTTTTTCAGGATGTGGGTTTGATTTTAAATTCAAATTTTAAATATAAAAGGTATTGGTAGGTAGGCAGGTATTTCATGAAATACCATAGGGAATTCAAGCTAGTATCCGGACAGTGATAATATCCGTATACTTAGCACTTTGTTTGAGATTAGTAGATAGGTAGGTACAGTAGGTATTTATAAATACCTACATATGTAGTTTAAAATAAAAACAAAAATGCATTCTTTCAGATAATTTGAATAATTTGATATAATTGAAATTTGTGTCTTTTTTTTATGATCCAATCCTCCTTTTGTTTTATCATTTTTAATAAATAAATGTAAACAATAAAGCTGAGACCTTAGCCATAAACAACAACAACAAATTTAGTTTATATTTAGGTAGGTAGGTAGGTAGGTATATGTTGTTTGCTGTTGTAGGTACCTACCTTTAATACAATTTTGTCAGCTCTTCTATTTTAAGATGTGTGACTTTTAGGAAAATCCAATTGAAAGTTTTTTTAACTTATTAACTATTAGTAAGTATAGTTTCGTAAATGTAGTGTCGAAGTAGGTATTTTTTGTATTGATTTGAAATTTTCTTTTATACGATTTCGAAGTTTTTTTGTGCCACTCACCAACCAATAATTTTTTAACATTAAACGCAAAATTATACCTACGAATTATAATTACTCATGTTATTTCACAACCTTGGTGTTATAACCTTTTTAAGATGAAGGATTCTTCAGACATTTAAAGTCAATTTAAGACTTAATTTCACAATTTAGAAAATCATGGGTCTGAACTTAATTTTTTTACTTGCGTCATATATGTAGGTAGGCAAGTTTTGCATTCGTTAAAAATTTCGAACTCAAGATTTTAATCAAAAATGACATTTCGATGGTAGAGAAGTGGAAGTGGGTATCCTGATTCCGTCCTGGCCCGTACCATCACCCCAAGGCATTAGTTGATTGACATAAAATTTGGAAATTAAGGGTAAGAGCCAATTCGCGTTAAGCGTTCTTAAATTCCCATAGGAAGTTATTGTAATCGGTCCGGTTTCTCGACTTTTAAAGGTCCCTAGAGTCGAAATAAAAGATTTTTAGAGAGATGTCTGTGCGTGCGTGTGTACGTACGTTCGGGAAGTTTTTTTCGTCGTCCATAGCTCAAGAACAAATAGAGATATCGACTTCAAATAAATTTTGTTATACAGATAATAATGCAGAAAGGACTCTAAAAAAAATTGAGTGGGTGGTTTTTTATCAAAGCAATTTGAAAAAAAGGTGAACATTTTGGTTAACCCTTAATATATCACGAACCAATAACGCTAGAGACTTGAATTAAATTTTATATTATCTATATATTGTAACGCGATACAAAACTAGTATATTTTTTGGAAAAAAATCAAATTAACGGTTTTTTTATAAATCAAAAAAACTGAACAAAAATATTTGTCACCTCGAATATTTTACGAACAAAAATATTGTTTTCAAGATTCAGTTAAATTTCGAGAAAAATCGAACTGACAGTTTTCTTGCAAAAAATAAAAACATTGCTTAAAGTTGGTAAAAAATTACTTTCGACTCAAATATCTTTACAAAAATTAAAAATATTGGCTTCAAACTAATTTAATCTCACAGTAATTTTTTTATAAAAATCCAACAGCCAGTTTTTTTCATAAAATCTTTTTTAATATGAAATGTATGGCTTTTATTTATATTACAACAATTCTACTTTTTGCTTCATTTTTAACAAATTAATGTGGACAACAAAGCTCGCACCTTATAGAGGGCATAAACAACATATATGTAAATATGGTTTATATTTAGGCAGGCATCCTATGTGTTGCTTAAGCCGATAGATTTTTGTATTGCTCCAGAAGGGTACCCCACGTTATTTTGTTTTTAAGTTTTCTCAAGAACAAATTAACTGATTTCAATTGTTTTTTTCTGCACAAGCTCTTACAAAGCTATAAACTCTGGCTGTCGGATTCTATCAGAAATGTGATCGCCTAAAACGTCAGCAACAGTTTTGATTAAATCATTTTGGATAGCAATTGAAAAACTTTAAAAAATGTTGACGATTTAACACTGCACGATTTTTTTGAACGTTATGTTGGACACTTAAAGCTTCGTCTTTCTTAGTCTGACCAAAGATAGCTAATTTAATTACATATTGCGAATGAAAGGCACTTAGCTTGTGTTTTCTCTGAAATGTGGTTAGAGTGTTCATATTGTCCACATCCGAGGAACTCCATGCGAAAGAGATACCGGAAAAAAGCAAACAAGATCAACAAAATAATTTCTTGTTATTCTCGCTACCAAATAGCTATTGGTAATATTATAGAATATTGATTTTCGCTAAAGGTTCGAGTATAATCTCTGTTTCTATACTTGTGTGTTTATTTTAAATCAGTAGGGCGCCCATTATTAGCTTCTCCGAAAACGATATTGTTGAAAATGGTTTCTCTAATAATTTTTCAATTATGGTCTTTGCTTGAGAAGTATTGGAGATTCCGTTTTAATTCCTACGAAAAAAAAGTTCCTATTGTTAGACCAAGATCATGAAAAAAAGTATCTATTTTTAAACAAACAAAGAAGACTCTATTTACAACGACTTATCTCATAGCCTAAAACCTTATTCTTAGCTGGTCATAGAATTATACAATTCCATGACTTAGAAGTCAAATAGAATTTTTTATTGAATACAATTTGAAAATTAAACTTCATACAATTTTTATTATTTTGTTTTTGATTGCAAAAGAATAAAAATTGATCCAATGCAGCTGCATAAGTCGTAACGTTCTCTTATTTAGTTTTTTTTTCGCTCTGGTAGTTTTAAATTTAAAGTCTTATAGTTTTCATTTTTTTAATTAATAAGAATAACGAATTCTGAATGAACAAATATATGGACTTTATAAACATTTTGAAAAATCACACTTCAAACTGATTTTTTGACTTAATATTTGTTTTTTGAATAAACTTAATTTTTATTTTTTGAAAATTTCTTTTCCATTAAAAGAAATGCTTGTTTTAATTTGAGCTGTTCTAAGGAAATCAAATAAAAGAAGGTTCTAAACAAAAACTACTTCCTATAAAACATTTAAATAATCCGCCTAAACTCCAACGTCTTTACCATTTCCTTTTCCTCACATATCGGCATCAAAAATCAGTATAATCGCTAAAAGCTGCGCTAACCGTCGAACATGCGTTGCTCGCTATATTCTCGTAGAGCAGGGTCAAGCAAGTTCGCTAGCAAAACCCATTTTCATAGATATAAATAAATAACATCGCACAATTTTATGCTTTCAAAAATGAATATGGTATGATAATATAAAGTATAGTGTATACCGAACAGTCGCCGTGTTCGACGATCATGTTCGATTCGTCAGTGTTGTTCTTTCTTCCATAGCCCAGCCCATACGAAGTATAAAGAGAGAAGACATCAAACTGTTGGTCGCGCCTGGTCTTCCTCTCTTTTGTGTGTCTTTAATGTGCACCTGCAAACTTCGCCTGGTTATCGCTTTTTTTGCGCTAACCCTTCTATTTATTTGTACAGGCTTTTATTTGAATGTGTGTATTTATCTGTATGTGTAGAATGTATGAAATTTGAAAGCGCAAACTTTTGCGATGCCCAAGCCCAATGTTTCAAGATAAATTTGGTATTGTATGAGAGTTGTATTGCATGAAATGAAAATTATTTGAAGAAAAGTCACTTTGACTTTGATTGCAAGATGCAAGTTATGTAACTAATTACAACCGAATTTTTTAACATAATGGTCAACTGTTGAGTTGGTTAGTAATTCAATTACCAAATAATTTTCATATTACAAAATAAGATTAATTCTAAAATTCTTGGTTTAGCGCCGCTAAACCCGCTGACTATGAGGAATCGCCCCTTTTTAGCGCCGCTAAACCTGCTGACTATGAGGAATCGCCCCTGCGATCTTTGTAAAGGGTGTCCCAAAATTAACGCAAGATTTGAATTAAATAGAAAACGCCGTTTTTAGTCTTTTGATAGTTATATTTTTATTGACTCGTAAAGTACATAGGATAGGGTTATGTATGGAATAACACATCGGACAAATGGCCTCCACGGCTTTGCATGCACATGCGCACTCTTTTGTTGAAATTTTCCATGACCATTCTGCATAAATGTGGCTGAATTTCGTTTATGCAGCGTTGAATCTCCTCCTTTAATGCACGGGTGGTTGTGGGCTTGTTGACATAGACTTGTGATTTCAAATAACCCCATAAAAAGAAGTCTAATGGTGTTAAATCACACGATCTAGGAGGCCAATTTTGATCACCGAAACGAGAGAGTACACGACCTGGAAATGTCTCATGCAGTAATTGAATTGTTTCACGGGCTGTATGACATGAGGCACCGTCTTGTTGAAACCACATATTGGACATATCAATATCATCCAATTTTGGCAGAAAGAACTGTGTAATCATGTCGCGATATCGAGCACCAGTAACAGTCACTGCTTGACCAGCATCATTTTCAAAAAAATATGGCCCAATTATGCCTCCAGCCCAAAATCCACACCATACAGTCACGCGTTGTGGATGCATTTGTTTTTCGACAATCACATGTGGGTTCTCCGAACCCCAAATGAATTTTTCAATTAATCTCTTCACAGTTGACGAAGTTAAAACACTATTCCGACCATATTTTGTATGAAATTTTCGAACTGCAGCCGCCAAGCTTTCACTATTTTTGAAATATTCTTTAATAATGAAGACACGTTGTTCTATCGTGTAACGCTCCATTTTTAATAACCCTATACTGTTAGCTGTCAAATTGCTTTTTTTTCAGGGTTGCCAACACTTCACTGCACAAATGGCGGCAAATTCAAATCTTGCGTTAATTTTGGGACACCCTTTATATGAAAAATGGTTGTATTATGTATACGAAGCTACGATGCGATTTTTGTGAACAAGAAACATATTTGGATAGTTATACGTTTGGTTATAGTTATGTATATTTTGGCTGGTGGGTATTTCGCTTTTATTTGGCTTTAAGTTTTCTGCAATATTTGAAGATTAGATTTGTTTGACCTTTAAAATTTTTTTGTAGATAAATATCAATTGGTAGGTGATTTTTTTTCAGGATGTGGGTTTGATTTTAAATTCAAATTTTAAATATAAAAGGTATTGGTAGGTAGGCAGGTATTTCATGAAATACCATAGGGAATTCAAGCTAGTATCCGGACAGTGATAATATCCGTATACTTAGCACTTTGTTTGAGATTAGTAGATAGGTAGGTACAGTAGGTATTTATAAATACCTACATATGTAGTTTAAAATAAAAACAAAAATGCATTCTTTCAGATAATTTGAATAATTTGATATAATTGAAATTTGTGTCTTTTTTTTATGATCCAATCCTCCTTTTGTTTTATCATTTTTAATAAATAAATGTAAACAATAAAGCTGAGACCTTAGCCATAAACAACAACAACAAATTTAGTTTATATTTAGGTAGGTAGGTAGGTAGGTATATGTTGTTTGCTGTTGTAGGTACCTACCTTTAATACAATTTTGTCAGCTCTTCTATTTTAAGATGTGTGACTTTTAGGAAAATCCAATTGAAAGTTTTTTTAACTTATTAACTATTAGTAAGTATAGTTTCGTAAATGTAGTGTCGAAGTAGGTATTTTTTGTATTGATTTGAAATTTTCTTTTATACGATTTCGAAGTTTTTTTGTGCCACTCACCAACCAATAATTTTTTAACATTAAACGCAAAATTATACCTACGAATTATAATTACTCATGTTATTTCACAACCTTGGTGTTATAACCTTTTTAAGATGAAGGATTCTTCAGACATTTAAAGTCAATTTAAGACTTAATTTCACAATTTAGAAAATCATGGGTCTGAACTTAATTTTTTTACTTGCGTCATATATGTAGGTAGGCAAGTTTTGCATTCGTTAAAAATTTCGAACTCAAGATTTTAATCAAAAATGACATTTCGATGGTAGAGAAGTGGAAGTGGGTATCCTGATTCCGTCCTGGCCCGTACCATCACCCCAAGGCATTAGTTGATTGACATAAAATTTGGAAATTAAGGGTAAGAGCCAATTCGCGTTAAGCGTTCTTAAATTCCCATAGGAAGTTATTGTAATCGGTCCGGTTTCTCGACTTTTAAGGTCCCTAGAGTCGAAATAAAAGATTTTTTGAGAGATGTCTGTGCGTGCGTGTGTACGTACGTTCGGGAAGTTTTTTTCGTCGTCCATAGCTCAAGAACAAATAGAGATATCGACTTCAAATAAATTTTGTTATACAGATAATAATGCAGAAAGGACTCTAAAAAAAATTGAGTGGGTGGTTTTTTATCAAAGCAATTTGAAAAAAAGGTGAACATTTTGGTTAACCCTTAATATATCACGAACCAATAACGCTAGAGACTTGAATTAAATTTTATATTATCTATATATTGTAACGCGATACAAAACTAGTATATTTTTTGGAAAAAAAATCAAATTAACGGTTTTTTTATAAATCAAAAAAACTGAACAAAAATATTTGTCACCTCGAATATTTTACGAACAAAAAAATTGTTTTCAAGATTCAGTTAAATTTCGAGAAAAATCGAACTGACAGTTTTCTTGCAAAAAATAAAAACATTGCTAAAAGTTGGTAAAAAATTACTTTCGACTCAAATATCTTTACAAAAATTAAAAATATTGGCTTCAAACTAATTTAATCTCACAGTAATTTTTTTATAAAAATCCAACAGCCAGTTTTTTTCATAAAATCTTTTTTAACATGAAATGTATGGCTTTTATTTATATTACAACAATTCTACTTTTTGCTTCATTTTTAACAAATTAATGTGGACAACAAAGCTCGCACCTTATAGAGGGCATAAACAACATATATGTAAATATGGTTTATATTTAGGCAGGCATCCTATGTGTTGCTTAAGCCGATAGATTTTTGTATTGCTCCAGAAGGGTACCCCACGTTATTTTGTTTTTAAGTTTTCTCAAGAACAAATTAACTGATTTCAATTGTTTTTTTCTGCACAAGCTCTTATATTGGCTTTATTTTTGGATTTTTTAAATAATAGTACATTTTTTTTCAAAATTCGATATATCCAAAACAATTCATCAGTTTTTTACGAAACTGTATATTAATTAGTTCAAAATAACTGCATACCAAAAATATATATTTTAACTAAAATTGAAAAATTGTAAGTGTACAAAATTAATTTAAAAAGTAAACTACTCTAAAGATTTTCAAATAAGAATTTTGAAACATTAAGGTTTTTTGAGAAATCAAATTTTGGAAACAAGTTTTTATAACAGGTACATTTTTAAATTTGAAAGTAGGTACAGGAAATATTTTAAATAGTCTTGGTTTGTCAATTGAACTGATTCATTCTAAAATTGCCTCTACCTCCTACACGAAGAGACATAAACCCCCATTTCGGTAGTCAAAAGTGCACGTACGTATATTTTAAAACAGTAGTAAAACGTTATTTCAAATTTATAGAAAAATTACTCCTATGTTAAAAACTTTGCTCTGGCATACAAAAATTGGATTTGCTAGAATTTAGATATCTTAAGACTGAGACAAAGGCATCAGATTTATGTAAGTACAATTATTACAAAGTCTAATACTTCTCTAAAAATAAAGATCCAAATAAAGTCCTTAACCTTATTAAAAGTAAACATTTGCTTATACCCTTGATCATTGAAAATTGTTGATAGGAAGGTCCTTCTTTTAATAAATACATACATACCTATATCATAAGAACTTACAGGCAAAAGTACTATTATTTAAATATCCAAAAATAAAGCCAATATAAGAGCTTGTGAAGAAAAAAACAATTGAAATCAGTTAATTTGTTCTTGAGAAAACTTAAAAACAAAATAACGTGGGGTACCCTTCTGAAGCAATACAAAAATCTATCGGCTTAAGCAACACATAGGATGCCTGCCTAAATATAAACCATATTTACATATATGTTGTTTATGCCCTCTATAAGGTGCGAGCTTTGTTGTCCACATTAATTTGTTAAAAATGAAGCAAAAAGTAGAATTGTTGTAATATAAATAAAAGCCATACATTTCATATTAAAAAAGATTTTATGAAAAAACTGGCTGTTGGATTTTTATAAAAAAATTACTGTGAGATTAAATTAGTTTGAAGCCAATATTTTTAATTTTTGTAAAGATATTTGAGTCGAAAGTAATTTTTTACCAACTTTTAGCAATGTTTTTATTTCTTGCAAGAAAACTGTCAGTTCGATTTTTCTCGAAATTTAACTGAATCTTGAAAACAATATTTTTGTTCGTAAAATATTCAAGGTGACAAATATTTTTGTTCAGTTTTTTTGATTTATAAAAAAACCGTTAATTTGATTTTTTTTCCAAAAAATATACTAGTTTTGTATTGCGTTACAATATATAGATAATATAAAATTTAATTCAAGTCTCTAGCGTTATTGGTTCGTGATATATTAAGGGTTAACCAAAATGTTCACCTTTTTTTTAAATTGCTTTGATAAAAAACCACCCACTCAATTTTTTTAGAGTCCTTTCTGCATTATTATCTGTATAACAAAATTTATTTGAAGTCGATATCTCTATTTGTTCTTGAGCTATGGACGACGAAAAAAACTTCCCGAACGTACGTACACACGCACGCACAGACATCTCTCAAAAAATCTTTTATTTCGACTCTAGGGACCTTAAAAGTCGAGAAACCGGACCGATTACAATAACTTCCTATGGGAATTTAAGAACGCTTAACGCGAATTGGCTCTTACCCTTAATTTCCAAATTTTATGTCAATCAACTAATGCCTTGGGGTGATGGTACGGGCCAGGACGGAATCAGGATACCCACTTCCACTTCTCTACCATCGAAATGTCATTTTTGATTAAAATCTTGAGTTCGAAATTTTTAACGAATGCAAAACTTGCCTACCTACATATATGACGCAAGTAAAAAAATTAAGTTCAGACCCATGATTTTCTAAATTGTGAAATTAAGTCTTAAATTGACTTTAAATGTCTGAAGAATCCTTCATCTTAAAAAGGTTATAACACCAAGGTTGTGAAATAACATGAGTAATTATAATTCGTAGGTATAATTTTGCGTTTAATGTTAAAAAATTATTGGTTGGTGAGTGGCACAAAAAAACTTCGAAATCGTATAAAAGAAAATTTCAAATCAATACAAAAAATACCTACTTCGACACTACATTTACGAAACTATACTTACTAATAGTTAATAAGTTAAAAAAACTTTCAATTGGATTTTCCTTAAAGTCACACATCTTAAAATAGAAGAGCTGACAAAATTGTATTAAAGGTAGGTACCTACAACAGCAAACAACATATACCTACCTACCTACCTACCTAAATATAAACTAAATTTGTTGTTGTTGTTTATGGCTAAGGTCCCAGCTTAATTGTTTACATTTATTTATTAAAAATGATAAAACAAAAGGAGGATTGGATCATAAAAAAAAGACACAAATTTCAATTATATCAAATTATTCAAATTATCTGAAAGAATGCATTTTTGTTTATATTTTAAACTACATATGTAGGTATTTATAAATACCTACTGTACCTACCTATCTACTAATCTCAAACAAAGTGCTAAGTATACGGATATTATCACTGTCCGGATACTAGCTTTATTGAGCAGAAATTCGGCGAAGAGAAAAATGTGGAAAAAGAAAACAAAGGCGTCTTAACGATTGAAGAATTTATTTGCGAGTGAAAAATTTATTCTAGATATTTACAAAATGAGTTTTCATATTTTCCTACAGATGCTTGATTTGTTATTTGTATACAGTAATATTTTCACATAAGTTACATACATTTTAACACCCTTCCTCAAAGCAAACATATTTTCAAATTATAACAAAATTTAACTAAGATTTAACATTTTTGTAAATTCTTGATGTTTGTTCTTTGCAAGGTTCTTTGTAAGTATATCTGCTATTATTAAATCCGTAGGAGCATATTTAAGAACGATATCACCTTCATTGACTATTTGCCGGACAAAATGATATCTAATATCAACATGCTTAGTTCTCGCATGATGCACCGGATTCTTTGCAAGTTGTTGCGCACTCAAATTATCGCCATAAACGACAGTTGGACTTCCCGCTTCACCACAGCCAATTTCAATTATGAGTCTCCTCATGGCTATTGCCTCCTTGCATGCTGTTGATAATGCCATGTACTCAGCTTCGGTGCTACTGAGTGCCACACTGCGTTGCTTCTCCGATTTCCAAGATATAGGACCACCTGCCAAGAAATACACGTAACCAGTATAGGATTTACGGTCGACCTTGTCTCCGCCCCAATCAGCGTCAACATAGCCCGTAAAAGCCATTCCACACTTCTTGTAGTGTATCTTTTTGTCCACCGTAGATGCCAAATATCTAAGAATGTGCTTCACGCCTGCATGATGCTCAACATGCGGATCCTTATTTCTCTGAGACAATTTCGCAACTGAATGCAAAATATCTGGCCTGGTCCTCAACGCCAACCACATCAGTTCCCCAATAACTGACTGATAGGATCTTGTATTTACCTTTTGACATCGATCGTCATCACAAGCTACTTGGAAACCGGCGGCGTCTAAAGGCGTAGCTGCTGGCCTGCATTCTTGACTGCCATGTCGTTGCAATAGATCCTTAATGTATTGGGTCTGACCCAAAGTTATCTCGCCTAGTTCGCCTTCACGTTGAATCTCCATACCAAGAAATAGGTTCAACGTTCCCTTATCAGTGCACTTAAACGATTTTGAAATATCTGCCTTGATGTTTAATAAATCTTGTTTCGATTGGTATGCTATAATAATATCATCAACGTATATTAAAATCAGTGACAAATTACCCATTTCCTGCTGTTTATACAAGCATGGCTCATTATCGCAAGGTACAAATCCCATCTCTCGTAAAACACCATCAAGCTTAAAATTCCACTCCCTTCCTGATTGTTTTAAACCGTATATTGCCTTCTTCAGCAATAAAACTTTGCCAGGTTGAGAACTATCGGCGTATCCAGGTGGTTTTTCATGTAAACGGTATCTGTAAGATCGCTGTTCAGATATGCCGTGCAAACATCCATCTGATGCAGAAACAGTTTCAACTGCAGCTAACGCCAAAATGAAACGTACACTCTCCAGTCGGCATACAGGTGAAAATGTTTCACCATAGTTCACACCATATTGCTGTGAACACCCTTTCGCAACAAGACGGGCCTTAAACCGTTCTATCTCGCCACTGGCATTTCTTTTCAGGTTGTACACCCACTTGCATCCAATAGCACGTTGATTACTGGGTAACTCTGCAACTACCCAGGTCTGATTCGCCAACAAAGCCTCATACTCCTTCTGCATAGCGTCACGCCAGTATGAATCGTATTCACTACTTGTTGCTTCTTCGTAAGATGACGGAATGGGGACATCACTTGCAACCAGTGCGCTAAGTACGTTGTATTGCTTCTTAGGGCGACCAATTCTACCTGACCGAAGCAATCTTGGCCTTTCAGGGCCAATCCTCAAATCGTCCTCTTGAACATCGTTTACCGCTTCCTCGAGATTATTTTCGCTGCTGTTCTCAACAGCTGGCTCTGTTTGACCACTTCGCTCATTAACAGCTTCTTCAAAACAGTCGTTGTCATCAATACTTTGAGCATCTTCGTAAGCCTCAGCTTCATCGCCACTAAAAACTATATCAACTTTAGAGGGTAAATCAAATGAAATCGTGTCCGGGGTCTTGAAAACAGTGCTGCCATCAGCATATTCTCTGCTTTTTAGCTCATCAAATAAGACGTCACGTTTTTCAACCACTTGTCTCGTATTGACATCATACAGTCGTTAACCTTTTGCTTGAACTGAGTAACCAACCATTCGACATTCCTTCCCTTTTGCATGGAACTTGCTATTCTTATGCCCCTTCTCAAGTGCCACTGCAAAAGAACCAAAAACTTTTAGATGGCTAATAGAAGGCTTCTTACCTGTCCACGCTTCCATAGGTGTCATATTGACCAGCGCACTTGTCGGTGAACGATTGCGTAAGTAAACCGATGTGTTGACTGCTTCACCCCACAATGAATCGGATAGTCCTGACTGCACTAACAAACACCTTGACATCTCAACCAACGTCCGATTTGCTTGTTCCGCAACGCCATTCTGTTGCGGTGTGTACGCCATTGTCAACTGCCTTGCGATTCCATTCGTCTTTAAGTAAAGGTCGAACGTCTTATTGATGTATTCACGACCATTGTCGCTGTGTAAACATTTAAGCTTCTTGCCTGTTTGTCGCTCAACCAGATTCTTGAACTCCACGATTTTGCTGAAAACCTCATCTTTGGTCTTTAGGAAGTAAACAAAGATACGTCTGGATCTATCGTCGATGAACGTCAAAAAGTATTTCGAACCACCAATTGATCTTGGCTCAAAAGGACCGCAGACATCCGTGTGTACCAGCTCTAATAATTCCGTTGCTCTGTTCGAAGTTGCATTTGGGAAAGGATGAACGTGTATTTTACTGACCATGCACGTCTTACATGTCGTATTGGATTTTAAATTGACTTTTTTAATCCCGTGCACCAAATTCTTCTTGGCAATTTCCATCAAACTGCCATAATTCAAATGGCCGTATCTTCTATGCCACAAATCCGCTTCATCTTGAACAGCAGCAAAACAATTACTGTTTCGACATTCGAATATATACAGATTTCCAACTTTATTGACTTTCAAGATGCATTCACCATCCTGTATAACTTCAGCGTGCTTTTTTCCAAAATGCACAACGCAATTATTTTGTACTGCTCGACTGATGGACATAAAATTTGACTTCATGTTTGGTACATATAACACGTTCAATAATTTCAGAGTACTAAGATCCGTTTGTAGCTGTACATCACCTCTCCCTTCTGCATACAAAAAATCTTCACCGGCCAAACCAATCATTTCTTTATGTTCTTCGAAATTTATGAAAAACCTTTTGTCACAACACATGTGGCTTGTTGCCCCACTGTCCAAACACCAATTTGACCGATTTAATGTACACACATCCATCGCCCCCAACAAACTACATTGCTTATGTTGTTCATTTATAGTAGTAAAGCTCTCTTTGTTTCTACATTGTGCCTTCAAATGTCCACGACACCCGCACTTGAAGCAAGTAATGTTTCGCAATTTTCCTTTTGCATTTGTATTGTGTTTTCCGGGAGGGTTCATCCGTTGATGAACAACTGTACTAGCTTTCACAGAAGCTTGTTGCTTTTCGAAAAATGAATCTTCATTGCCTTTGCGTTCCCCTTCTTGTTTCAGCTTGATACACAGAATATCAAATTTGGGTAAATAGTCACGCGTCTTTATAGCCACTACAAAACTTTCGTACATTTTCGGCAAACTAGAAAGAAGAATTATTGTTCGCAATTCATCGTTCATTTCTATGCCGACTCCGGCAAGCTTGTCCAATACTTCAACAAATGTATTCAAATAGCTGGACATGCTCTGACCGTCTGACATCCGCAAACTCAATAATTTCTTGTAAAGGGATACTTTGCGTTGAGGTCCACTTGGCTGATGAACTTCTTTAAGTTTCGTCCAGGCGTCATAGGACGTAGCACAATCCTTTATGTAACCTAATTGCGAAGGTTTTACACTCAGGGTGATCATGGCCAACGCTTTCTCGTCCATGCTTGGCCAATCGGTTCCTGTTCCTTCTCTTACTTCTTCTCTCTTCAACGTACCTGATGCAACACTCCATAGTTCCGCATGTACCAAAACGCTTCGCATCTGAATGCTCCAAGAAATGTCAATTCTTTTCTTCCAACTTCTCTATATGGTACATTGCACTCATCTTGATAATTGTGACGAACTATTGCTGCGATTCAAATCTTTTCTTTTTACCACATGCGGTCGCCTGGGCCCATAACCTATTGAGCAGAAATTCGGCGAAGAGAAAAATGTGGAAAAAGAAAACAAAGGCGTCTTAACGATTGAAGAGTTTATTTGCGAGTGAAAAATATATTCTAGATATTTACAAAATGAGTTTTCATATTTTCCTACAGATGCTTGATTTGTTATTTGTATACAGTAGTATTTTCACATAAGTTACATACATTTCAACAAGCTTGAATTCCCTATGGTATTTCATGAAATACCTGCCTACCTACCAATACCTTTTATATTTAAAATTTGAATTTAAAATCAAACCCACATCCTGAAAAAAAATCACCTACCAATTGATATTTATCTACAAATAAAAACTTTAAAGGTCAAACAAATCTAATCTTTAAATATTGCAGAAAACTTAAAGCCAAATAAAAGCAAAATACGCACCAGCCAAAATATACATAACTATAACCAAACGTATAACTATCCCAATATGTTTCTTCTTCACAAAAATCGCATCGTAGCTTCGTATACATAATACATATACAACCATTTTTCATATACAAAGATCGTTCACAAGGAGAAGCAGAGTCGTGAATGTAAATAAAAACAAAAATCGGTACAAGATCCTGAACAGCTGATGTAAGCATACAAAAATTTCACTCATCCCCTTATTAGACACAATATTGAGACATTGCCGTTTTCCATATTAAAGTGCATTGATATAAAGAAAAAACAAAAACAAATTCATCGACCTTCATATGGAAGCTTAGTATATGAAAACATATACAAGGATAGACTCAAATAAAATGAAGGAAATTGTGTCGACTTTTTGGCTGCCAAATTAACTGTCTCCCTTATTCTGCTGGCTGCTTATGGGAATGGAAATAATATTTTTCTCTCGCTCCCCCGAAATTTATCCCTTCTTCGATACTACCGCCAACGACGGCATCCGGTCGCCCTAAAAATGTCTGCCCATGAGAGTACTATAGTTGTCATATACAAAGATAACGATAATGATAATGACGAACACAATTCACAATAAAAAAAGGAAAGAAATTTACGTGAAGGATGAGGAGTGGGTTTCAGAATTGTTAAAAGAAAAAAAAATTAAATTGAGCTTATAAACAAAAATAAAGGTAAAAATCTAAAACCAATAAAATAAAAGGGTTATTTGGTCTGATGCAACCAAAATTAACCGTTACCAGTCATCTGCGGTCCAATTTTGGTGTTCTCTGCAAAACTTTAGGCGCGCTGACAAATTTGTTGCTGAAAGTGCTGGCTTTTTTTGCTTAACGGCCGATGTCAAGCCGATTCTCCGAAGTGCTCTTCGTGCTGTCCACTCACTTACGGATTTGTTTAAAGCTGTTGCAGCTTCTTTTGGCGTTCTTACTTGCCTGGTTGTCATCATCCGCTCCATAGCTCAGGTATCTCGATCGGAAAGCAATGTCGGCCGCGATTTTTTCACCCCAGGCGCGCTAATATTACGTCTTTTTCGAACTTGAAGCACTGTTCTATGAAATTTGTTTAAGTTTTTTTTTGCTATTTTTCTAGCTGAATAAGTTTTTGTTGTCATTTCAATAATTTGATTTTCCAAATTTTCCGAAATTTTCCTCATTGTTGTTAAAAAACTTTTTTTGCACTGAACGGCAGAAAATATTTACAGAAACTAATTATTTTTGAACGAAATGTGGTTTGTTTTGATGAGTTTCATAACGGTAAGAATAGCTGTAAATTTTTGTTTTCTTACACTCATAAATTAGCGTTGCCAGCTAAGAAAAAAAACGACTTCCTAAAACGTGCAAAAGTGGATACATCCTTATTTTTCATAATTTGAATTAAATGTTTATTTTTGATTAAAGTTTTGCAAAAAGTTTTTATTTTTATAGTTTCTAAGGAAAATAAAGAACTAATTAAAAAAAGAATGACCGTGATAACTATATTTTTGCGCATTTTGTGGTATCTCAAAGTAAAATTTGACAATTATGTATCCACATGTGCTCGCCACTGTATATCTAAGAAGGCAACTAAGGTGTACTCTTTATGATGGAGGGAATATTCGATTGTACATACTATACTGTGTAGAGCCGTTTCAACTGATTTCCCTTTGTTGTAGGCGTGTTGAGCCTTTGAAAGGAGGGACTTATCAATACTTGCCCTTAAGTGGATATCGATCAAATGTTCAAAAGTTTTGAGAAGGAATGATGATAAGCTGATAGGTCTTAGGTCTTTAGGGTTAACGTGGCTGGATTTTCCAGCTTTTGGAATAAAAACAACTTTAACTTGTCTCCAAGACATCGGGATGTATGCCAATTTAAGGCATCCCTTGAAGATGTTTTCTAGGATGGGTATTAGAAAACTTGCATTTTCTTGCAGTTCGGCTGGAATTACACCATCCGGACCAGCAGATTTATATGGCTTAAAGCTGTTAATAGCCCATTTGAGTTTTTTCCTAGTGACTAGACCTTGTGGGGGATGTAATGTATTGCCACCATTATTAAGTGCAATGTTATTAATAATATTAGAGCTACCAGGAAAGTGAACGTCTAGTAGCAAGTTGAGCAATTCTTCGCTTGAATTGGTCCAGAGGCCGGAGGCGTTTTTCAAGCAGCTTGGCATGATTGGATTTTTGGAGAGGATTTTGCGCAGCCTGGATGCTTCGGAGCAATCTTCCACGTTGCTACAGAAGTTTCTCCAGGACGATCGTTTGGTTTTCCTCAGTTCTTTTTTATATATCTTCAGTGATTCTTTATATGAATCCCAGTCAGACATGTCTCTAGAAGCTTTCGCTCTGTTAAAGAGTTTTCTGCATTCTTTTCGAAGTGGATCCAGCCCTGAGTTCCACCAGTGTGGCTTCTTTTTACCGCTTACTTGTATAAGAGGGCATGCAGTATCTAGAGCTTTGTTTAGGGCTAATGTTAGATTATTGACTTTGTCGTCAAGATCTTCAATGTTGGAGGGAGTATTAAAGAGTTCAGGTTTTACTAAACTATTTAACGTTCTCTTGTATTTTGGCCAATTTGTTCTTTTTAGATTTCGAAAGATCGGTTGGCAAGGTGGTTCATTTATAAAGTCAAACTGGATGTATCCATGATCAGAAAAGGAGTGATCTTTAGATACCTTCCAGTTCAAAATATTATTATTAATGAATTCGGAGACAAGAGTTATATCTAAAACTTCTTGTCGATTGTTAGTAATAAAGATTGACTCATTACCAACGTTACTTACGAGTAGGTTAGTGTTTAGAATATAGTCGAAAAGAGACTCACCCCTGTCGTTTATATCCGTGCTACCCTATACTGTATGGTGGGCGTTAGCGTCACTACCGATGATGAGGCCGATGTTGAGCCTTTGTGCTTCAGTTATTAATCTCTCCAGAGTGTCACCCGGGAGAGGGCCAAGATGGTTGTGGCCAAGATACGCCGACGCCAGCCAGAATGTTCCTCTGTCTGTTTCCAGACTTGCGGCGGTGGTATCTCGATCGCTGAAATTAGGGAGTAAATATACATTTAGGCTGCGTTTTACTAATATGCAAGATCTGGGTTCATCCTCACCTGATGCATACAGCTCTCAGTATTTGGAAGTCCTGATTCCTCGAACAATGGATTTAACAATCCAGGGTTCTTGAATCAGGACAATATCTTCATCGCTGCTGGATAAGCGAAGAAGAAGGGAGGCCGAAGCCTTTATGGAGTGTTGGAGGTTAATCTGGAGTAACCGCAGCATTTTCGCTACCGTACTCCCGATCAGCCTCCAACACAGTGATGTCGGAGTCATCCATATCAGAGGACGATTCTAAAAGAATGTCCTCATCTCCGCTTTCGTAGACCTCGGCCTCCATTGCGGAAAAACCTTGGTCGGTGTTAGGAGCTTCCACTGCTACTGGGGATACCTGAGATGCATCGTCTTCCAATGAAGGAAGTGTGACCGATGCACCAGGTTCCTCAGCAACCGTTTCCGCTTGTGTGGGTGGGGAAGGGGGAAGGGTTTCTGCCTCGGACCCATCTTTTTTGTAGACCCTCAGCGTAATTTCATCGAACCCGAACCTAATCACATCTTTTGATTGCGCCAGAGGAGAAAAAGAGTCTGCATTGATGATTACAATTGCACCCTTGTAGGGTCCCTTTGGATCCTCCAATTTCGCAACCTTCCAGTTGTGAGTAGGAAGGGTTGGATTGGAGAGCCGGATTACCTTCAGAACGTGGTCTGCTTCCTTGAATATGGCCGGAACCGTGATGCGAGCTCTTGGTCTGCAAGGAATGTCTTCCTTTGCTACAACCTCCAGCTTAGCACCAGGCCAGACCTCTCCAAGTCGGCTGACCGCCAGCGTCAGTAGATCGCACGACCTCCGATCATCAGAGACCATCAACTTGATGTGTACCTGATGCCAACCGCCATCTTCTGTGATGGGCGGTGGTCCCGGATTGTCAGACATGATCTCGACAAAACTGAAGGCCGGGTGTCCTTTGGCCACTGTCCAGTTCTCGGCATTTAAATATCAGTTTATTACAGATTACTACAATTCAGATCTATGCGTGCCATCCCTGATGCATTTCGATGATGTGGTCTAGACCATTCACCTTGACGTCTCACAGGCCAAAAGTCGAAAATTCAATGTCAAAGTTGTTTACTTTTTTTTGGAAAATGTTATCTATAATAACGGAACATTTTAATCCCAAACTAGTTTTTTCTTTAAATTGTTTTCTTTATGGTGAGATCAATCGTGCAAGTTGGGTGATTTTTCAATTTCGCCAAAGTTTAAATTTTCGGTTTTTGGTGATTTAAAAATAGTGATATATGTATATTAATGTTAAACAATAACTTAAGCAATGGATTTGAGTGAACAAGGTATGTATATAATTTTAAGATAATGTTCAGTGTGAAATTAGCTGGAATTCTAAGTTAAAACCGTTATTCAATGTGTGAGCTTATCACTTTTTGTGTTTTTTATCACTTTCAAGTTTGAATAACTTCTATGTCTCCTATTTTCCCCTTATAAAAGACAAATTTTTATTTAGGTAATTTCATTACCTATTTGGGCATATAGATCTTTTTTTGCTAAAATGTCGAAAATTACGCTTTGTTTCAACAGAGAAATTTCGTTTTTATATAATTTTAGAGCCAAGTTTAATTATTAAACGTCGTGATTTATTTAATGTTTGGCGTGACTTGAAGAAGGTAGGGGATGCTACCAAGTATAAAGAAACGTTGAACGCCTTTATTGAAATCTACAACTTGGAACAATCTAATGATATAGAAAAATAGATCAACAGCCTGTGCAAGTCGTTTTTAAAAAGATGGCACAAGGCTTCAAGAAATGACTGTTATTTCTTAACTAAGAATGAAGATTGGCTAAACGCCGCTGAAGATTTCAGGCCCAAAATAATGATCCATGTTCCAGTAGAACTCAACAAGGTAGACCAAAAAAAGCTTTCTTGAAAGTTCATCCCGGACAAAAAGGAGACGCATGCAAGTATTGCTTCAATTGATCCGGATATAGCTTCTACTTTACAAAATTGTAAGGCAACACATAAAAAAACACTTAACGTCAGTGATGCTCTGGCAATATTGGTTGAAGCTAAGCTTTCCAAAAAGCAGTACCAAATCATTTGAAGTGTCGTCAATAAAAGGACGGATGAGGATGTATTCTTATCGTATGGAAAGATGCTTAAGGCAAAAAAAGAATATTATCCGGATCCAAAGGAAATGAAAATATGCGATTCATCAGCTGAAATTACTCTTCAAGGTCTTTTAGACCACACTGCAAAACGGATCGTTGAATCGCTTGGAGAGGACAATAGTAATCTTGAAGGAGGCTCGTGCAATTTAACGCTAATTGGAAAGTGGGGTTTTGATGGCAGTAGTGGACAGTCCGAGTACAAGCAGCGAATGGTGGGGGAATTTAGCGATAGTGACATGTTCATTACGTCATATGTCCCCCTTCAACTTTTCAAGAAGGATAATGACGAGAAAAAAATTGTATGGCAGAATCCCCGACCAGGATCCACAAGATATTGCAGACCAGGGCGTTTCCAGCTGAAAAAAGAAACAGCAGAGTTGTGCAGAGATGAGCAGTTGTACATTCAAGATCAAATCAGAAAATTGTCAATCACTTTTGTTGCATCTCTCGATACCAAGGTGTTTGTGCAACATGAATTAAAGCTTACAATGGTGGATGGAAAACTTTGCAACGCTTTGACAGACAACCTATCATAACAGGTATGCTTTATTTGTGGAGCTAAACCGTCTACAATGAACGACATTCAAGGTTCCTTGCAAAAAACAATTAACGCAGACAGCTTGGATTTCGGCATATCTCCATTACATGCGTGGATACATTTTTTTTGAATTTTTTATTCATCTGGCGTATTGCACTGAATTAAAAAAATGGCGAACAGGCCCAGATGAGAAGCCGCTCTTCGAAAGGCAGAAAAAGAGAATTCAAAATGAATTCAGGGAGAAAACCGGCCTTATTATTGGTAAACCAAAACAGGGTGGACGTAACTCTAATGATGGAAACACTGCTCGAAGGTTTTTTGCAAACCCTTCGCTTTCATCAGAGATTACCGGAATCAAAAAGTCAATTTTGGAGAGATGTGCCGTGATTTTGAAAACTTTGGCTTCTTGCTTTGCTATCAACATCGATGCATTCAAAAAGTACTCCTTGGAAACTGCCAAAGAAATTGTTAATGAATATCCTTGGTATCCAATGCCTGCTTCAGTACATAAGGTATGTAGGCAAAATATACACTAATTTAAAAAAAGAAATGTATGTAGGTACATTGTTAATGTTTACATACAATACGAGTGAATTAATGATTCGTTACATAAAATTAAACGATTTTTCTATTTATTTTATATATTTCAATCCTCCTATATGTACTTATTCATGGGGTACAAATCGTCCAATATGCTATATTACTCATAGGCCATTTAACTGAGGAAGCTGCTGAAGCAAAGAGGTTAAAATGTTTATTGAAAGAAATACCCGAAAAATATCAAGAATTGGGACCAACACCGATTTAATAAATAGGTTGTTGCATTCCTCGGACCCGCTTTTGTCGAACGCAAGTGTTCTTGAAAAAAGCAATAAATGAATAAATGAAAAAGGTTGTAGATTTGTTAATCTGATAAGCTTCACTTCAGATATTCCCAAATTGGCCCTTTTGAGGGCCCCAAAATTTCACTAAGAGATTACAATCTTACTTACTTAAAAAATATAACGGAATATATAAAAATAATTATTTTTTCGCTTTATCTCAAAATTAAAATAGGGATTGAAGGAAGAAAAATTATATTTCAGCGTTCGGCCGACAAAAAAAAATATTTTTTATTTGAGTGTGAGGAAAGTGGACTTTTTTCGGTTTCAAAAACGATATTTCAAAAAACGCTGTTAGAAAATTAAAATAACATGTTATTTTATATTTGGTTTGTATTATTTGTCGTTTGAAATAAAACATTTAATTTTGACCGCTCCTCCCATATAAACGAAACCACTGTGCGTCTGTGTGACAGCATACTTTCGGTGACAGTACTGACAGCAACAACATATAGATTACCAAACATTTGTTGTAGTTCAGCTTCTCCGTTTTTATTCAGATATTTTAGATCGTTGTTTTTATTGAAATAAAATTTCTTACCGCCAATAATAATCAAAGTGTTGTTTTTTATCATATTTTTTTCAGTAGGTTTGCTTCCTTTTATCACCTTACGGTATGTCAGCAGCATTCGATGCTTAAGCTGTGATTGTTTACTTAAATCTCGTTGAATGTATGCGCCTGTGCCTTTTAATTTAGATGCATTTTTTAACATTTTTGATGCAATTTCTTTAGATCCTGTATTGAGCTTAAGTTTGAATTAAGAAATTAAGGATATTGTGTATTGCGGACGGAATCCTTCTGCTGAGTTTGTTTTTGATGGCCTTACTTGTATCCTTATCTATTACCGATCCTGTTTGGAGATAGAGCTTCAAATTCGGTATTGCAGTGATTTCATAATAACTTTCTTCTAATTTTGTTAATCCGGCTTCAACCAGTACATTTTGTATCGGTCTATAAGCGTCTATCCTCCTTCTCACCGCTTGTTGGTATGTTGGTGTAGCTATATTTCTTGTTGCTTTCGGACAAAAGCCATATATTGCCAAATCGTTATCAATTTTACTTAAAACTAACATTTTTGAAAGATTTAACATGAAAATTACTTTTTTTTGAAAAGAGATATTTTATAAGGTTAAGCCTCGCTGCTAATGTTTCTTAAGGCTAGTACAATGAGATTTCTTATTATACTTATTGTTTATTAAAAGAGCAAGAAGATTTAGATTTGATTTTCTCTAGGTCATTGTATTCACATAAAATACATGCTTCATCTGCATGGACATAATGAGCTATTGCGAAACAGATTAGCGACAATGGAGAACCTTGTGGTGTACCATTGTCGAAAAGCATAGTTTTTGAAAACATATTTCGAATTTTAATGAAGCATTTTCTTATCGTTAGAAATGATTTAAGGTAACCAACAATTATGGGTTCAACAACCCACTCTATTAACTTCTTTTAAATGGTTAGGTTAGGTTAAAGTGGCTGTTGGTTGGGACGTCCAACACACTTAGACCAAAGTATGGAAAGATGCTTAAGGCAAAAAAAGAATATTATCCGGATTCAAAGGAAATGAAAATATGCGATTCATCAGCTGAAATTACTCTTCAAGGTCTTTTAGACCACACTGCAAAACGGATCGTTGAATCGCTTGGAGAGGGCAATAGTAATCTTGAAGGAGGCTCGTGCAATTTAACGCTAATTGGAAAGTGGGGTTTTGATGGCAGTAGTGGACAGTCCGAGTACAAGCAGCGAATGGTGGGGGAATTTAGCGATAGTGACATGTTCATTACGTCATATGTCCCCCTTCAACTTTTCAAGAAGGATAATGACGAGAAAAAAATTTTATGGCAGAATCCCCGACCAGGATCCACAAGATATTGCAGACCAGGGCGTTTCCAGCTGAAAAAAGAAACAGCAGAGTTGTGCAGAGATGAGCAGTTGTACATTCAAGATCAAATCAGAAAATTGTCAATCACTTTTGTTGCATCTCTCGATACCAAGGTGTTTGTGCAACATGAATTAAAGCTTACAATGGTGGATGGAAAACTTTGCAACGCTTTGACAGACAACCTATCACAACAGGTATGCTATATTTGTGGAGCTAAACCGTCTACAATGAACGACATTCAAGGTTCCTTGCAAAAAACAATTAACGCAGACAGCTTGGATATCTCCATTACATGCGTGGATACATTTTTTTTGAATTTTTTATTCATCTTGCGTATTGCACTGAATTCAAAAAATGGCGAACAGGCCCAGATGAGAAGCCGCTCTTCGAAAGGCAGAAAAAGAGAATTCAAAATGAATCCAGGGAGAAAACCGGCCTTATTATTGGTAAACCAAAACAGGGTGGACGTAACTCTAATGATGGAAACACTGCTCGAAGGTTTTTTGCAAACCCTTCGCTTTCATCAGAGATTACCGGAATCAAAAAGTCAATTTTGGAGAGATGTGCCGTGATTTTGAAAACTTTGGCTTCTTGCTTTGCTATCAACATCGATGCATTCAAAAAGTACTCCTTGGAAACTGCCAAAGAAATTGTTAATGAATATCCTTGGTATCCAATGCCTGCTTCAGTACATAAGGTATGTAGGCAAAATATACACTAATTTAAAAAAAGAAATGTATGTAGGTACATTGTTAATGTTTACATACAATACGAGTGAATTAATGATTCGTTACATAAAATTAAACGATTTTTCTATTTATTTTATATATTTCAATACTCCTATATGTACTTATTCATGGGGCACAAATCGTCCAATATGCTATATTACTCATAGGCCATTTAACTGAGGAAGCTGCTGAAGCAAAGAGGTTAAAATGTTTATTGAAAGAAATACCCGAAAAATATCAAGAATTGGGACCAACACCGATTTAATAAATAGGTTGTTGCATTCCTCGGACCCGCTTTTGTCGAACGCAAGTGTTCTTGAAAAAAGCAATAAATGAATAAATGAAAAAGGTTGTAGATTTGTTAATCTGATAAGCTTCACTTCAGATATTCCCAAATTGGCCCTTTTGAGGGCCCCAAAATTTCACTAAGAGATTACAATCTTACTTACTTAAAAAATATAACGGAATATATAAAAATAATTATTTTTTCGCTTTATCTCAAAATTAAAATAGGGATTGAAGGAAGAAAAATTATATTTCAGCGTTCGGCCGACAAAAAAAAATATTTTTTATTTGAGTGTGAGGAAAGTGGACTTTTTTCGGTTTCAAAAACGATATTTCAAAAAACACTGTTAGAAAATTAAAATAACATGTTATTTTATATTTGGTTTGTATTATTTGTCGTTTGAAATAAAACATTTAATTTTGACCGCTCCTCCCATATAAACGAAACCACTGTGCGTCTGTGTGACAGCATACTTTCGGTGACAGTACTGACAGCAACAACATATAGATTACCAAACATTTGTTGTAGTTCAGCTTCTCCGTTTTTATTCAGATATTTTAGATCGTTGTTTTTATTGAAATAAAATTTCTTACCGCCAATAATAATCAAAGTGTTGTTTTTTATCATATTTTTTCAGTAGGTTTGCTTCCTTTTATCACCTTACGGTATGTCAGCAGCATTCGATGCTTAAGCTGTGATTGTTTACTTAAATCTCGTTGAATGTATGCGCCTGTGCCTTTTAATTTAGATGCATTTTTTAACATTTTTGATGCAATTTCTTTAGATCCTGTATTGAGCTTAAGTTTGAATTAAGAAATTAAGGATATTGTGTATTGCGGACGGAATCCTTCTGCTGAGTTTGTTTTTGATGGCCTTACTTGTATCCTTATCTATTACCGATCCTGTTTGGAGATAGAGCTTCAAATTCGGTATTGCAGTGATTTCAAGATAACTTTCTTCTAATTTTGTTAATCCGGCTTCAACCAGTACATTTTGTATCGGTCTATAAGCGTCTATCCTCCTTCTCACCGCTTGTTGGTATGTTGGTGTAGCTATATTTCTTGTTGCTTTCGGACAAAAGCCATATATTGCCAAATCGTTATCAATTTTACTTAAAACTAACATTTTTGAAAGATTTAACATGAAAATTACTTTTTTTTGAAAAGAGATATTTTATAAGGTTAAGCCTCGCTGCTAATGTTTCTTAAGGCTAGTACAATGAGATTTCTTATTATACTTATTGTTTATTAAAAGAGCAAGAAGATTTAGATTTGATTTTCTCTAGGTCATTGTATTCACATAAAATACATGCTTCATCTGCATGGACATAATGAGCTATTGCGAAACAGATTAGCGACAATGGAGAACCTTGTGGTGTACCATTGTCGAAAAGCATAGTTTTTGAAAACATATTTCGAATTTTAATGAAGCATTTTCTTATCGTTAGAAATGATTTAAGGTAACCAACAATTATGGGTTCAACAACCCACTCTATTAACTTCTTTTAAATGGTTAGGTTAGGTTAAAGTGGCTGTTGGTTGGGACGTCCAACACACTTAGACCAAAGTATGGTCCGTTGTGATACCACATGGATCAGTTAATCAGCTTAACTCGTTGAACCAATTGGAGCTTCGAATGAAGCGTAGGAGACAAGTGATGTCTGAATTCTTTAGATCACTGGTATTACGTCTTTGGATTTTACGTCTTTGTGATAAGGCAGGGCATGTGCACAGAAGATAAGAGATTGTTTCTTCTTCTTCTTCGTCCATGCAACTCCTACAAAAATCATTTGCAGGGGCTCCGAGTCGAATAGCATGCCTTCCTATTAAGCAGTGTCCAGTCAGGACACCTATAACGTAGCTAATGTGCAATCTACTCAGAGAGATTAATTGTTTTGAGCGCCTGGCGCTAAGAATAGGCCAAATTAGTTTAGTTGCGACACAAGTGGTGGTGTTATTCCACCTGGAGTTTGTTTTCTCTATGGTATCTTGCTTTAGCATAAGCTTACCTGTAGCTAAGTGGATACCTATGCTAGCATTGTGAGCCAGCAGAGGTAAAGTTGTTCCGCTTTTTGCAAGTTCGTCAGCTTTGCAATTTCCTGGAATGTCTCTATGGCCCGGCACCCAGAAAAGGTGAATGTTGAACTGTGTAGCCATCTCCGTAAGAGATGATCGACAATTTAGGGCTGTTAATGAATTTGTGGAGACTGAGTCTAGGGACTTTAACGCGGCTTGGCTATCCGAGAAGATGCGTATATCATTAGTTGATATAACGTTTTCTCTAAGCCAGGATAGGACTTCTTTTATAGCCAGGATTTCAGCTTGGAACACGCTACAATGATCGGGTAGACGAAAGGAGAGACTTAAATTTAGTCTATCTGAGTATACGCCTCCACCAACCCCATCCTCCGTTTTTGATCCGTCTGTATAAAAGTTTATAGAACCATCGTTCAAAAATGATGTATTCTCCCAAGAAGACCTGGGAGGTATAGTCACTTTGAAGCTATAGTTATTAAACTGAGGATGGGGTATGGTGTAGTCAATATTACTGTTTATAGTTCTGAACGAGTTCAAAATAGTGGTGTGGCCAATTCCATTATTGATCCACAGAGAGGAGGCCTGAAGCCGTATGGCAGTATTAGCGGCCGTTTGCTTGCTGAAAATGTCCAGCGGTATTAGATGGAACAGAACATCTAGTGAAGCGGAAGGGGTGGAGCGAAGTGCTCCTCCCATACACAGGCAGGCTGTTCGTTGGACTTTGCTGAGTTTATCGCGATTTGTCGCTGTATCTAGCGCCGTCCACCATACCACTACTCCATAAGTAAGGATCGGTCTTATGACCGAGATGTATAGCCAGTGTGTAATGCGGGGCTGTAGGCCCCATTTATTACCAATGGCCTTTTTACAGGAGAACAGGGCTACTGTGGCCTTGTTTATTCTCTCTTGAATATTAGGTTTCCAACTTAATTTCTTATCTAAAATGAGACCCAAGTATTTTGCTTGTTCAGAGAATTTAAGTGGTACACCGTTTATGAGGGGAGGGTCAATGTGTGGGACTTTGTAACACATAAAAAAGTATTTCCTTGTGAAGAGGACAAGGTCGGCAGATTTATATGGTTTAAAGCTGTTAATAGCCCATTTGAGTTTTTCCCTAGTGACTAGACCTTGTGGGGGTTGTAAAGTATTGTCACCATTATTAAGTGTAATGTTATTAATAATATTAGAGCTACCGGGAAAGTGAACGTCTAGTAGCAAATTGAGCGATTCTTCGCTTGAATTGGTCCAGAGGCCAGAGGCGTTTTTCAAGCAGCTTGGCATGATTGGATTTTTGGAGAGGATTTTGCGCAACCTGGATGCTTCAGAGCAATCTTCCACGTTGCTGCAGAAGTTTCTCCAGGACGATCGTTTGGTTTTCCTCAGTTCTTTTTTATATATCTTCAGTGATTCTTTATGTGAATCCCAGTCAGACATGTCTCTAGAAGCTTTCGCTCTGTTAAAGAGTTTTCTGCATTCTTTTCGAAGTGGATCCAGCCCTGAGTTCCACCAGTGTGGTTTCTTTTTACCTCTTACTTGTATAAGAGGACATGCAGTATCTAGAGCTTTGTTTAGGGCTAATGTTAGATTGTTGACTTTGTTGTCAAGATCTTCAGTGTTAGAGGGGGTGTTAAAAAGTTCTGGTTTTACTAAACTATTTAACGTTCTCTTGTATTTTGGCCAATTTGTTCTTTTTAGGTTTCGAAAGATCGGTTGGCAAGGTGGATCATTTAAAAAGTTAAATTGGATGTATCTATGATCAGAAAAGGAGTGATCTTTAGATACTTTCCAGTTCAAAATATTATTATAAATGAAGTCGGAGACAAGAGTTATATCTAAAACTTCTTGTCGATTTTTAGTAATAAATGTTGGCTCTTTGCCAACGTTACTTATGAGTAGGTTAGTGCTTAGAATATAGTCGAAAAGAGACTCACCCCTGTCGCTTATATCTGTGCTACCCCACACTGTATGGTGGGCGTTAGCGTCACTTCCGATGATGAGGCCGATGTTGAGCCTTTGCGCTTCAGCTATTAATCTCTCCAGAGTGTCACCCGGGAGAGGGCCAAGATGGTCGTGGCCGAGATACGCCGACGCCAGCCAGAATGTTCCTCTGGCTGTTTCCAGACTTGCGGCGGTGATATCTCGATTGCTGAAATTAGGGAGTAAATATACATTTAGGCTACGTTTTACTAATATGCAAGGTCGTGGTTCATCCTCACCTGATGCATATAGCACGCAGTATTTGGGAGTCCTGATTCCTCGAACAATAGATCCAGGGTTCTTGAATCAGGACAATATCTTCATCGCTGCTGGATAAGCGAAGAAGAAGGGAGGCCGAAGCCTTTATGGAGTGTTGGAGGTTAATCTGGAGTAACCGCAGCATTTTCGCTACCGTACTCCCGATCAGCCTCCAACACAGTGATGTCGGAGTCATCCATATCAGAGGACGATTCTAAAAGAATGTCCTCAGCTCCGCTGTCGCAGACCTCGGCCTTCATTGCGGAAAAACCTTGGTCGGTGTTAGGAGCTTCCACTGCTACTGGGGATACCTGGGATGCATCGTCTTCCAATGAAGGAAATGTGACCGATGCACCAGGTTCCTCAGCAACCGTTTCCGCTTGTGTGGGTGGGGAAGGGGGAAGGGTTTGTGCCTCAGCCCCAGCCCCATCTTTTTTGTAGACTCTCAGCGGTATTTCATCGAACCCGAACCTAATCACACCTTTTTACTGCGCCAGAGGAGAAAGGGACTCTGCATTGATGATTACAATTGCACCCTTGTAGGGTCCCTTTGGATCCTCCAATTTCGCAACCTTACAGTTGTGAGTAGGAAGGGTTGGATTGGAGAGCCGGATTACCTTCAGAACATGGTCAGCTTCCTTGAATATGGCCGGAACCGTGATGCGAGCTCTTGGTCTGCAAGGAATGTCCTCCTTTGCGACAACCTCCAGCTTAGCACCAGGCCAGACCTCCCCAAGTCGACTAACCGCTAGCGTCAGCAGATCGCACGACCTCCGATCATCACAGACCATCAACTTGATGTGTCCCTGATGCCAACCGCCATCTTCTGTGATGGGCGGTGGTCCCGGATTGTCAGACATAATCTCGACAAAACTGAAGGCCGGGTGTCCTTTGGCCAATGTCCAGTTCTAGGCAGAGATCGTGCCATCTACGTCACTTCTGTCGATAATCGCGACTACCATTTTATCCTTCAGAACGTCACTGAAGGACATTTTTGCCTTGCGAGGGTCAAGAGAAGTGCTGATGTTTAGCACTTTAGGGCGTTTGGGTAGTGAAACACTACCTTACATAGACCTTTGTCGCTTCGACGTTGAGTCTTGGCTGGTCTTTATGTTAGCTTTGGCCAGGAAGCTCTTGGCCCATTTTATTTTGGCGTCGTGCTGAGAGTTTCCTCCAGCGCCTAGTTGTTCACCAAACGTCTGGAGAATCCTCTTAGCACTACGCAAGTCCTTGTAGAAGGCCTTGGAGGGTCTGCGCTTGCTTCCATCTCCCCCAGGACCTTCTTTAGGATTCTTGTCTTTGGTGGTAGAAGGACCTGGCACCATAGCCCTACTACCTCCGACTCGGGGTGTTGAAGATTTGAGAGGTTTACTCTCTGTGGTAGTAGAGGAGCCGTTCTTCACAACTGCCTCACTACAGGAAGAAGGTAATATTACCTGATTATCCGATATTCCACTGGCGACAACAGGGCTGTGAGTGTCCATAGCCATGTCAGCACCAGTGGAAGAGGGATGAGCAGCAGACAACTTTGCCGTCGTACTGCTGGCCGGTTCGGTCTTTGACTTTTGTTTTGTTTGTTTTGTTTTTAAATTGTTCATTTGAATCCCACGATTAGCGGATAAGGGGTGGTCCATCTGTACAGAGATCCGTGTATACAGATAAGGCTGATTAATCCGGAGGTCGCCAGGTATCCGGATACTCCGTTAACGACTGAGCTATTTTTAGAAATTGGGCCCTCAGCCTGACCGATCATCGGCACGGGTCGTATAACACCTTAGATCCAGCCCAATTGGGAAGTTTAAGGGAAGGATATGTTTTGGAAAAGGAGAGACGAACAGCAATTAAGCCATAAGCGTCCCAGGAAGGAAACTAGGCGTGACAGACAGTTATACACCATACAGTCAGGGGATAAGGATACATCAGCCAGTATAATAGCACAGAGCTGACGGAGGAGGGGGTAAAGGATTGGGAAGGGGAGGGGCGAGCGACCTTTGGTTTCAGGACTCTTCTGGAGAAATAATTCCCGAGAATCATTGACCTTACTCAGCTTCTACAACTCGACAAGTTCGACGCTGAGGTGGATGCCAATGCGATCGAAAGCCTTTTCAAAAGTCTAAGGCCAGAATTGTAATATGGTTACACTTTAATGGCGTTAGTGACAGCATAATCAATGTGGAAAAGAGCATCAATGCAACCTGTTTTTAGTTTGAAAACTATAACATCCTTTTAGCAAAATTGTGTTTCGATGGCTTGATTTGTAGTTACCACCGCAAGTGTGTACATCGATATTAGGTGGCAGACTTTTATGTAATATTTTCATTGAGATATTTAGTTATGTATATCATAATTTTTTCGTATGTAGGAGTGCTAAGAGAGTTAATTTGTGAATGAGTATGTGTGTGGAGGTTAGAAAGTGTGGTGAAATTGTTTGTTTGTGTTGAAATAGAATATATAGAAGAATATAGAAGGGTGTTTGAGTTGATTTTTCTTATTAATTGTTTTTGAGTGGGAGAGGGAGATAGCGTAAGTTGATGGTGCATTGGTTCTGCTGATCGGGATGTTGATGGGCCTGGTGGCGTTATCATTTTTGCAGATTGGTTGATTTGTGCGTATGATATTGATTGAATTGTGGCAGGGCACATGCTGGTTGGCTTGGGTAAGGTAGTAAGAGGGGGTTTTAGTTTGGTGAGTGGCTTAAGCTTCTGTCTTTTTAATTTGCTCAAAGAAGAAATGTGAATTTGAAATTTGAGCTTGTTTTTATTCATTGTATGTGCGCCTAGCTTCAGCCATACTGCATTTAGTTTTGGTTTTGATTATTATTATTTCTTTGCTCTGAATAAATGTGGGTCAATCTTTTGATGTTTGTAGAAACAATTTGCAAACATCAGCGAAAAAAAAAAGTTTGAGGTACGAGCGGGGTTAGAATGTAACTGACACAAACTTTGCTATTAGAACATCTTTTAAGTGAATGTCCTAACAACTGGGATATTTTAGCATCTCATAGGAGAACGAATATATTCCTTGACCTTTGCCTTGTACCATTCAATTTCAACAGTTCGTGGAATTTGATACAGGTGAAATGTAAGAAACTACTAGTCCTGTGGGTTCGGTTTTGTCATTAATTTTTTTAGTAAATTTGTAAATATCAGTAACCATTTTCGGTTTCATTTCCAAAACGATTTTAGATTCTTGTATATTTTTCAACCATGGTGCATAAACAATGCCTTTAGAAGAATTAAGTTGTTTCTATTTACTGTTACTGGGAGTTGATTACCTAAGTTAGTACTTTTATTCAATTTGTCTGTGCTTTGCTGATTTTTAGCTAACAGAAGAACGATACCGGCTTTCAGTATAGATATGTCATACTTCATTTATTGATTTCCTTATCATCATACTTGGAGGAAACCTCTACAAATCTCGGGTTTTTGGTGCGAACGGCTTACGGGTAACTCTGAAAATTCCACCGGCAAGCTTACACGTTTAATTGTCTTTAGCCTTGGTTGTTCAGAAGACATATCGGAGAGAATGTTGAACGAACGGTGGGCCCATGTCGTAATTAAACAGCAAAAGTGTGTGTGATTGAATAACCACAAGGTATGAAAAACGGTTTATTTTTACAAGAAGTAACACGACCTAGGTTAGACAGAGAGAATCTGTCGAAAGATCACTGAAAGTCAGACAATAACAGGACCACAGCGGTTAAGAACGACATGATTACACTACAAGAGCCAGTAGGTGACTAACACACTCGAATAACGTTTTATAGAGTTGATATAAATTAAGAAATAAAACAATTGAAAGTTTCTTACAAAAAAATCTACGTTGCAGATAGAAGAAGTAGAGTGCAACATCTACCATCCAATACAAAAAATATTTTGTTTTTTTTTTTCAGATAAATCCAATTGGCTTAGCTTAATAACGTGGACTATAGTCTCAAGATCGGTTTGGTTTTTAATCAGTGCAAAAGAAAGAACACGGATGCATGCTATAAATCAAGACGTTACCGAGCCTTCCACAACATCAGCTGGATTGTATGGTGTGAGTGCAGACATGGAACCATATACATGTTTCCATCCCAATCACTCAAGAAAGGTAGGATATATTATATTCAAACACCACCACAGACGTATTGAGTCAAAGACGTGGTTAAATTATAAAACTTAAAGGCTGTCATAACCCATAACCAGATACTGACGTACTGAGAAATTCTTGTCATGGTATGAAAATATTATTAATTTACACAGATATCAAGGCCATAAAATAAGGTCATGGGAGCTATCCTCAAGTAGAAAGAACACATTTAGTATAACAAAGTATTTTTAGAGAAAGACAACAGGACGGTTCTGGAATTGAAGGTTTGAATAGCTTTTTAGTTATGAATCTCAACTAGGAAATTAAAGTTTTCAGCGTTTTCATAGTCCTTCAACTCGAGTATTTGAATTCTAAAAAATGTCAGTAAACACATCTTTTCGTATACAATAACAAAAAAAGAGGCTGGGATGCGACCCACACTGATAACTTCCCATCCCGTCTATCGATTTGTCTTGCTTAAAAGTTTGTCTAAATGTATCAATTCTTGCCAAATTTGCGTTCTATTTTTTGTAGATTTTATTTTTTTTATGAAAAAAACGCACTGTTGGATTTTTATAAAAAAATTACTGAATATAAAAAACAATATTTTCTGTGAAATAAAATAAGTTTGAAGCCAATATTTATAATTTTTGAAAAGCTATTTGAGCCGAAAATCAATTTTTACCAACTTTTATTAATTTTTTTGTTTAGGTTTTTATTTTTTGTAAAAAAAACTGTCAATTCGATTTTTCTCAAAATTTTTCCTAATGTTGAAAACAATATTTCTTATAAGTTAAAATTAGTTAGAAGCCATAATCTCAAATTTTTGAAAAGATATTCAAGTCGAAAATCAATTTTTACCAACTTTTGTTAAATTTTTTTTTCGGTTTTTAATTTTTTGTAAAAAAACTGTCAATTCTATTTTTTTCAAAATTTTACTGAATGTTGAAAACAACATTTATTGAAAGATAAAAGTAGTTTAAAGCCAATATCTCAAAGTCTTGAAAAGATATTTGAGTCAAAATTCAATTTTTACCAACTTTTTTTTTTATTTTTTTTTAGGTTATTATTTTTTTGTAAAAAAACTGTCAATTCGATTTTTCTCAGATGTCAAAAACATTATTCTTCATTGCACAAAATTATTTTTGAAATGAAATCATATTTTAGTCGTAAAATTTTCGAAGTGACAAATTTTTTTTTTTCAGTTTTTTTGATTTATAAAAAAAACCGTTAATTGAATTTTTTCCAAAAATATAATTGTATTGTATCACGTTACAATATATAATATAAAATTTAATTCAAGTCTCTAGCGTCATTGGTTCATGAGATATTTAGGGTTAACCAAAATTTTCACCTTTTTTTTAAACTGCTATGGTAAAAAAACCACCCACGCAATTTTCTTGAGAGCCCTTTCTGCATCTTTCTGCCTTATTATCTGTATAACAAAATTTATTTGAAGTCGATATCTCTTCTGGTTCTTGAGCTATGGACGACGAAAAAAACGTCGCGAACGTACGGACGTACGGACGTACGGACGTACGGACGTACGGACATACGGACGTACGGACGTACGTACACACGCACGCACAGACATCTTTCTAAAAATCTTTTATTTCGACTCTAGGGACCTTGAAACGTCGAGAAATGTCAAAATTTTCAATTTGACAAATCGGACCCATTACAATAACTTCCTATGGGAAGTTAAAAATGTTCGTATTTCTTAGTTAAACTAAAACTCGAATATGTATAATCAAACTGTATATGTATATGTATATGTTTATGTACATATATGTATATGTATATGTATATGTATATGTATATGTATATGTATATGTATATGTATATGTATATGTATATGTATATGTATATGTATATGTATATGTATATGTATATGTATATGTATATGTATATGTATATGTATATGTATATGTATATGTATATGTATATGTATATGTATATGTATATGTATATGTATATGTATATGTATATGTATATGTATATGTATATGTATATGTATATGTATATGTATATGTATATGTATATGTATATGTATATGTATATGTATATGTATATGTATATGTATATGTATATGTATATGTATATGTATATGTATATGTATATGTATATGTATATGTATATGTATATGTATATGTATATGTATATGTATATGTATATGTATATGTATATGTATATGTATATGTATATGTATATGTATATGTATATGTATATGTATATGTATATGTATATGTATATGTATATGTATATGTATATGTATATGTATATGTATATGTATATGTATATGTATATGTATATGTATATGTATATGTATATGTATATGTATATGTATATGTATATGTATATGTATATGTATATGTATATGTATATGTA